>JAJJWW010003406.1:0-75878 GCA_023531295.1 Papaver armeniacum
CTCCCCGTCATGCCATCCCGTAATCTTTCACCCGCAATATCCTACAAATCTCGGGCCATTTCCTGGCACTTTAGCATGCCCTGCGGCTCCATATCAAGATTACCACTACCTAGCCATCACCGCATCACCATAACCCAAAGACAAGCACCATACTCCATGGCTTATTTATACCTGCAATTCAACTCACCCCAGCCTTCAATTGCACCAGTCACAAAGATCGGTTCACACACTCGGGTGCCGAGTTCAATTGCAAGCAACACCAACATTCTACCAATCAACTCGGCCAACTGACCATCACTAGCTACGGCTCGCCCCGTAATGCCACATCATGCCATTCCATAACACCATCGTAGCAACCATTCCGCAATTAACGCCATTGCTCAATGCATCATTATTTGTTTCTTCCATCAATGGCAAAGAAACACAGCCTCATCATTTCTCCCAAACTTAAGTCCCTAGCACTCAGAATTAGAGCCAGTGGCACCATCATCTGCAGTTTAGCTACTTCCACGACCCACGAACAATTCAAGCTTCCAATTAGTGAACCATGCCAACATCAAAGCCATTTTCACAAGCACCACCTCGGTTCCATTAAGACCAACAACTCCACCGATTCCATAGCACCATTGCTTGCTAGACATCGAGCCACAAATGATGACTCACAACTCCAGTTTGATTCTCGGTTATTGCAACCATCCCCAACTTGTGCTTCCGACATCGCAACTCTAGCACCATTAGCATCCCCGCAATTTGCCAGACCACCCGAGACCGCAACATTCATTTCCATCATCAGTAACAAGACAACAGGTCTCAATCCTCTCGTTGTATAGCTTACAGTGAACACCAACACCAATTTACGCCATTAGACTCGGGACCAAACAAGATCGACTTCATCTCTTGGTTCTATCCAACTCGAAACCAACAGGAACCCATTATACATCTCTCCCGATTTCAACTCATCAAACCCATCCTCGATTTCTCTCGAGCTCCCGATTAACATCAAAATTAGTTTCGTGCCACCACTTCCACAGGTTTAATCGATTAACAAATCTTTATCACTAATTTTTCCTTCGAATCTTCAATCAACAGCTGCTTCCATTTCTCCACGAGCTTCATCAACCTCGAATCAAACCCTAAAAAATACGTAACCAAACCCAACTTATCACAGTTCCGATCCAATCTTCTGTCTCTCGAAACAGTAAAGACAAACGCCTCTCTTTCTTCCATCACCTCCCAGATCGAACTCATCTTCGATTTCTTGATTAACGTGACCACACGTGTGGGTTTTCTTACTTTCGGGTGAGAAAAATGATTGAAATAAAACCCTTTCTCGATTTAGGGGTGAAGGTGAAATATGGTGGATTCGGGTACGGGTGTGGATGTGGATTTGGTTAGGGTATGGAGCGGGGTATGTGAGCTTGGGTGAGTTTAGGGTGTGGGCTTGGGTCGTAGTTTAGGTGTGGGCTGATTTAAACACCCACCATAAGTACACCCCATTAGTGCAATTTTCACTCCTTCTTTTGGATAAGGGACACCTCTTTGACCTCCCTTAACCTTGGCTGGACCCCATATAGTATTCCCTCCTTGGTGAAATGACAATTTTACCCTTTTAGCTCAAATAAGGTGATTTCTTCTTCTTTTCCTCTGTGCGACTCCAAAGTAACTACAAAACTCAAAACAAGCGTAAAATACAAAATTCACACGAAAAAATAGCAAAGAAAGCATAAACTCTAGATAGTAAATACGGTGTATTCTACACCTATCAACTACAAAGCGGTTCGAGATATCATGGGAAGCATAGCGGAATCTTTGGAGGATGTCCTGGCAAATCAAGCCGTATCACCGTGAGGTGAGCGGGACATTTCGCCTTTTGAATGACATGGCAAGACAATTACGAGAAGGATGCATCCGCTCCGCAAAGCAGTGAATCATAGCTGTGGATCGCACCTTTACCGGTGGAGAAGCAAGAGGAGCACATAATCGCAGCACGAATCGAAGAGATGGACAACATGGTCCAAACGGAGAAGAGACTTGTCAGGAGTACTACGACGTCCCGCTGGATAAAGAAAGGGAGCTGCAGCCTATGGAGCCCTACTAGAGGATTTATATCTCAAAACTCTTACCGAAGCCCGTAAGACCGTCCAATCCGCGTCGACTTTTCAACCGACTGGAGAAATACTCGAGGAAGGAGAAATCAATCGGGAAATGCCCGAATACGGAGGATGGGAACGTTTGATTCGGTCACTCGGCAGGTGACATTGCGACATCTTCCACGTCCCCTCGCCTAGGCAAGCGATCCGCAGATGTGATGGCACTCGCAAATCCTCCGACTTCATCCCCTCCTCCACATCAAGGCCACGGAGAGACATCACAACGCCCGCTAATGCGAGAAAAAGCCAAACTCAAGGTACTTACATTTCCCCTTCCCAACGGAGGAGATTCCTGGAGTGCGCTGGAGATGTGGGTGCGAAATGGAGAGGTGGAGCTACCCCTGTATGGCGTCCACCTGCGATCGAAGTAATGGACCCGAGGCGCTCATTACACCGGTTTCTTCATCACCCCACAGTGAATGCAACGCTTTGAAGCACATTGTTCGGGAGAAGCTTGGTCCAAAGAGATAGCTTGCGGGAGGATTTTCTTAGAGACTACTCAGGTTTGGTATAAGTGAGGCTTCAAAAGGCAAGTAAGTTTTACTCAACAACTTTACAAGAAAGATAGTTTAGAATTCAATCGGGGACTTAGCATCCCGCACATAGAGAAAGAGGCTCGGTGATCAAACACCATGTTTGTTTCCATCCGTACCTCCTTTCGTAACATTTGCAATTTCATATGTGCAATCCTTCATGACCAAGATGCAAATCTCATAATATCTTTCAAAAGGGTTGTTCACAAAACTATCTCAAAATAAGCCAATTCAATTACCTATTAAACCAAAAACCGAAAGTCAAAGAAAATCCTCACTATCACTCAAAAAGAAAAGCATATAAGAGAAAACGCCGCATATAGCACAAATACTTCTGGGGGAAGTCCTTCAGCTGACAACTCATCCTTCCAGGCAAGGGCGGCTTTCATCCTTTGGAGCACGGCACGTTCGGCTCCCGATTCTTAGACAACCTCTCAACCTCTTCTTCCCGACGAGCAACACGGTCAGCGGAAGGACTTCATCATGTAGTTTCCGGAGCTCTGAATCTCTGAGAACCCTTTGAAGAACCGAGGGAGCATTGAAGCCGCACCGCTTGCAAACACGTCCGAGATGGCACCTCCAATCTTCAACCACTTCTTCTAAACCGTTCCACCGGTCATGCAACGCTCATCCCCCGGATGGAAACTAAAGCTTCTTGGACGCGGTTGACCAATGCCAGACGACTCCCGAGCCCGGCGGTGGTAGCAATATGGCCGTGTTTCTTCCGATTGTCGTGTACAACTTTTCAAACCGAACCGGCACGCTCGAATCCACCGACCAACACATGACCTGGATAAGGGACAGAAAAGGAGGATCGAACAAAGCCCCGTGCCGCATCACGGCAATTCGGCGACCGCGGGAGTCTTGTCGATTGCGGGAAGCCTTTCGAAGAAGTCACCACAATAGCCATACGGTCCGGATTCTCCGTTCGTGATGGATGTCAAGGGGAGCCGTCTCAACTGCAGCGGCCACCGTCTCTCTTGCATTCCTTGCAGCATCTATTTCACTCTGGGTGTTGATTTCCGTCACGACCCCGTCGACGAGATCACTAAGGAAAGCGCCTTGTTCAACCGAGCTTGCATCATCTCCGCCATTGTCGAGAAAAAGGAGCTGCATCCTTGAGACTTCTCGGATGAAGGTCCATGCGCGGACTTCTCAAGATGAAGGTCCGTACCGCGGACTTCTCACATGAAGGTCCGTACCACGGACTTCTCAAATGAAGGTGTACCACCGAGACTTCTCGGCATGGTGACTGGGGTCCGCCGGCCTTCCGTCTTGAATGCGTGCCAACCTTGTGAAGGCATTATCTTCCGAAATTCCACGATTTAAAACAAGGATCGTTTTAGAAGAACTTACACTGGAGAAATGAAAGAACCGATGGGAGGAGGTTTAAATACTCGCATATTAGAAGAATTGAGATTACCGGACCGCATGCTTGCCTCTTAGGTCTCTCTCCTACTTGGGGACCGCAACCCTCGGCTCTTGTCCGCTTGGATGGAAGTGGCTTCAACTGGAAATGCTTCGTCAAGACGTCGAAGATGGCTCACTCACGGAATTCGTCACAACACTCTTCGAAAATTTCCGGAAGATCAACAGTTGTTTCCCCCAAAATTCTTTATACCCGTCGGCCACCACCGGGTTTCTCCCAATAGGCCGAAGGGAAGGCTCACCCGGCCTAAGAACACATTCGTCAAGAATTTGTGGAAGGGATTCTTAGGAGCCCCCTAGTGGACGGATAAATGGGACACCCGATCAAATCCCATCTGGCGAGCAGCCCTGTCAATGTTGTGCACGGAGTCACGAGAAAATTCTCGTTGAATAGAGACGCCGGACATATCCGGAATGCAGCTGCGCATGTAAATAATTTCCCAGGATCTCATGGTCTTAACATCGTACGCAACACAACGCCGGGATCGTCGCCAGAAAGGTCTTTGGCCGAATGATGGAGGAGTGAATCGGCCCCCATGGACGAAAATCTACGGAAGAAATGTTGTCAAATATCTCCACAAGTTTCGCACGGCCAGGACGCTTCTTATTCCATCGGAGTATTCTCGAGCCGCCGTACAAGTTAACGCAGTGAAGGTGCGGGAGTAGGAGCATAACTTCGAAGTGTTCCCATAAGAGCGCCTCGAAGAAAAGCGAAGTGAACGTGCGACTCCACCCTCTTGTACCCGTTAGAAACGTGCATATCCATTGTTAAAGCCGTCCAGATGAGAATACTGGCGATCCAAGGAACAATGCGGCTAGAGGAAGAACTTCGCCTGCGCCAAGGCTTTTATAAAGAATCTTAACAAGCTCATCTCTTATGGTCTTCTTCCCCGAACCATCATCAAATATATCCCTGGATAGCCATAAAGACAGAACGCAATCACGCCGAGCCTCGTTTTCCAACTCGTGAAGACCACCAAAACCCACCAAGTATAAAAGCATCTCGCATCCTTTCTCTCCTCCTTGTCCGGACTCTGAATCCTCCGCCTTCGAAGTATAGCATCATAATTACTTTGTTCCGCATCGAGAGCTCGTAAAAGATTTCCGCAAGGCAGGGTTCATTATGCAGCCTACACTCTCCAAAGTAATAGTCATCTCTCCCCATCTAGATATGGTCAGTATGAGTAAAAATACGCCACCGAGAAATGAAGGTAATCAAGCCCGGTGTCTTTCTAATTTCGAGGGTAGCAGATGCCATGACCGCATCGAGAATTTGTGCTTTGGTCAAATTGTCCTTAATGCCCTTATTACTCAACATGCGTCTCATCCATCCTTCATAAGAACCCAGTGGAGCATGGCAAATCTTGAAGTCAATGGGAGAAGGCGGATATTCGTTTCTCTGGAGACAAAATCTCATCACAAGTGCGGAAGAAGAGAATGGATCAGCATCCATATTTTCTGAACCGGAAAGCAAGACTATCTTATGAGAAGGATGCTTCCTAATATTTGGAAAAGGCAAGGTGAACAACTCATCATTGATGTTCGGCATATCTTTGAAGCTATCAACGCTCCCTGACTTGGCACCGACATTATCTTCGTAAGACATATCGACGAAGTTCTTTTCTACCGCAATGAAATAAAAGACAGAGTTAGAACTTGAAAGCACGTCACACACGGCGAGACACAACTCACACAATGGCCGGTCCAAACATCATACAAGTTTCGGTCTGGTATTGATTTTAAGTTCTCCGGTATAACTTTCAAGTCAGTCTGGCATTGATTTCAAGACCGGTGCAAGTTTCAGTCTGGTACAAATTTCAAGTTCAATGCAAATTTCAGCCAAGCATGTGTGAGTAAGACCCACGTTCCGGCATACACGGCGGGCCCGCATTCATTCATCCGCATGCATCATACGATTTTCTTTATTCGTGGGAATCATGTCTACGGGATTCAAGCCAAATGGTGGAGAAAGCTAAGCATGCATATGTCTTACAAGAGGTATTTACCTAACAAAACTAGGGTTTGACCGTTAAAAAAAAAAAAAAAAAAAAAAAAAAAAAAAAAAAAAATGGGAAGCGAAACCTACCTTGAGCGGCCGGACGGGAGCAACTCCGGCAACGGACGGCGGTGGTTTCCGGCGACGGCTTCGGCGAAGCGGCAGCAGCAAAGTTGCGGGCGAGAGCAGCAAGCAACAAAGGAAAATTCGTGAGAAAAAGGAAAAGGGGTTTGGCTTCTTTTATAGACAAAAATTAGAAGAATCCCAATAGAACAAGGATTCCTCTTTGTTTGGTTTCCTCTTCTGATTCAAATACCCAAAGAAAGAAACCGGCCCTACCTGGGATTCATACAAGCGCGACGGCGTGGAAAACTAGCGGTCGACCGACACTCTTAGGGTGAACTCTTTTACCTTGTCTTTCTCATGTATGCATGTCACCATCTCATGCCTACCACACAATAATGTAACCATTATGTGCTAGGCAGGGGACTTAATGTTGATGGTGGATTTTTCGTTCAAGGTTAAATTTGTAAGTAACCAGAAAATCATGCGCTGACATCTTGTAAAAGATAAAGCCATTTATAAGTGACGGATACTCCTCACTTAATTCACCAAGAATGGAGCATGTAGCAACAATCCCATTCTGTGAATACATGAAATTCCTCCGAGGTTGGAGCATGCGGCAACAATCCCTTCTCGTGAATTTCATATCAGCCTTGTATTTCGTACCCATTATCGGTGTGGCATGACGGCGAGTGTTACTCTTACAGTAGTAACACGAACCTCCAAGCACTATAATGAATCCATGTACGAAATACCCGTACAGCCGATTCTCGGTGTGTTATACTAGCCCGAGCCCTCTCGGTGTGTTATACTAGCCCGATTGAGCCCCTCTCGGTGTGTTATACTAGCCCGATTGAGCCCTCTCGGTGTGTTATACTAGCCCGATTGAGCATCCGGACTTGATTGTCTCGGATATGATCTCGATCATAGCCATCATCCAACTCCACAAGCATGATTGGATGACCACGTATCAATTCCATCACCCCCTGCGGGTATGGAATACACACGGCCTTAGCCTGCCAAATATGATTCGATCGCAGTCATCCAACTCCACAAGCATGATTGGATGACCACGAGATCAATTCCATCACCCCCAAGGTATGGAATACACACGGCCGCTTGCCAAATATGATCGATCGCGATCATCCAACTCCACAAGCATGATTGGATGACCACGAGATCAATTCCATCACCCCCAAGCAGGTATGGAATACACACGGCCTTAGCCGCGAGATGATTCGATCGCGGTCATCCAACTCCGCAAGCATGATTGGATGACCACGCATCAATTCCATCACCCCCAAGCGAGGTATGGAATACACACGGCCGACCCGCATGGTCGGCCATTGGCTCGCTTGCCAACAAACCGTCCATACTAAGCATTATGGACGGAAACCCTAAATTAGGGTTTGCGGCATATTACATGTGCCGCAAAACGGTCTCAACCATCCATCTTCGCAGCATAGATGGAGGGTATAGATGTAGACTCAAAGGGCCCGGGAGCATGTCGACACAATCACCATGTGACCGCCACACACTTGGCCAATCGGTCAAAGCCAACCGTGGTTGGTGACAACAAACCGTCCGCCCAAAAGAGCATGGTCGCGCGGCTTTTGAAAGCCAAAATTAGGGTTTCGAGTCATCACGCGCGTCCATCTTCTCCTTACGAATGGAGGGTCACAGATTGGATTAACCAAGGCCGGTCATACCAGCATGACCACCGTGGGCCCATCTACCTCCTCTTGCGGTCGGCAAGGCATACCATGCCCGCTAACCCAAAACGCACGCCCAAACTCGTGCGGTTACACTCCCAAATCCTAAGGCGATCTCGACCGCTCAACTTCACCTAGGATGATTTGAGTGGCTTAGATCACATTTTCATGGGATAATCGGGTATAGGTGTGAACACCAACCTACAGCCTACACGGTAGTATGATCGACCAAGACCGACCAATGTTGGTCGCCTCGAACGCGTGCCCAAACTAGGGATATCACGCCGGTTTCCAACTCCTTTGCGGCAAGGGATTGCCGCAAACCGATCTCGACCACTCCTCTTTACCGGTCAAATTGAGTGGCCCGAGATCGCGCTTTCATGAGGGAACGGAATACGAGCGCCTACACCATCATCTTGTCAACACGCATGTATGGTCGGTCTTCTTCAAAATCCTTCCCATGCTTGGTTTCGACCAAGCCGAAGAGTGATGCTCGCGCACCTCTTTAAAAACCTAATTTCATCAATCGCGGTCGAGATGAGTGTCTCAAACATCATCTCATCCTCGTCCGACCTCACCAACTTGGTTATACAACCTTGGTCGGGAATTATTTGGTTAGTGAGCTTGAGTCATTACACATCACTTTACCACACCGTAATGCAAGACTGCACATAAAATACACACGATGCGCACAAGTATCGACTTTACGAATAACGCATTATTCAATTCAAAGATTACATGCTATCTTCCGTGGACCCACGATCCACATTCAAAGACATCAATCATGTCACTGGCGGGGATACTTACCTGGGGTATTGGTCTCGCGGTTTACGGCGTGCGGCGTGCAACGCGCCATCACAAGAACGTGTTAGGAAGTCATGGACGGTTAGAGTGAAGCGGAGAAGTGGGCAAGACCGGTCGTATGCTACCGACACACAACTCCACCACTCCATCATTCCACTACCTCCACTTCCCACGAGAAACGTGAATGAGGCTCAATGACTTGTATAAATAGGTTCTCCGCCCTATTTCAAACAACAAGGAAAACAAGACAGAAAATCGACATCCAGAGCCTCCTTACATTAACCGTAAGCCTGCTCACTTTTCTGTCACAAGTCATAAGCAAGCCAACACCTTCACAATCTCAACACCTTCTTCGCTTCCCTCCCTAAGATCAACCCCATCTCCTTCACTTTGTGACCGAAACAAGTCCGGAACGGCCATTTCTTGGTTTAGGCCGGACTTGCACTGGATTGATCTCTCGAATCTACAAGCACTCACCGCGCAGTGCATTTGTTGTAGGTTTAAATTCATTCCTCATCACACCCCAAATTACCAAATTCGGCGGAGTAATTTTCACCCATCAACAGTAGTTGTTTGAGAAAAAGAAGTAATTTTTTGGATTATTGCAGCATCTTTTAACTTGCAGATGCGCAATATCTCATCAACATAGACAACTTCTTGTTGAAGCCAAAATATTTCCAACTTGTCGAGCATGTATAAAGCTTCCAAGCTTCTTGGAACTTCAAATTCTAAGATATATATACATGCACTTGTATGTTGGAACTATAAAAATATATATACATCATCTAAATACAACTACAAATACATTGCACATACAATGAAGTTAATTTTTTACATCTTTTATCGGTACCTCTCAATATTAATAACCTCCCTATATTAATAATTTTGTAGATGCCCAAGAGTATTAATATAGAGAGGTTCTACTGTATTTTTGTGTTAAGTTGATGACTTTTTAATTTGAATACATATTTGGTTAACAAAATTTGATACATGTAGGGTATTTTCTTTGTAACACTGATGTTAGTCTCTCATTTTTCCCGTTAGCACCTTATTTCGATCCCGTATTTGTAGACATTATTTGACTAATGTTGGGGTATTTGTTTAATATCAAGGCCAATTAAACCCAGTGTGTGTTCTACACATTGAAGGCGACAAAAGTTTGTGTCGGCTCTACCTTGAAACTAATAATTTTTCTTCAGAAGGTTAGTTGAATTTATGTAGATACAAATATCAATATGACTATGCTCTTTATTGCTCCAAATTACTTGAGTAACACTGGATGTGAGAACGCCATTCATGCACTACTTAGGATAGTTGGTGCAAAATCTTTTTATCCACGAATTTCTTCAATTTTATGTTATCAATATGATTGAGAAAGAATCTTACACATGTTTTGATTTACTATTATAAGTTTATTTTTTCAGCTCACATGTGTATATCTCAGCCTTCCGATAGCCAAGGGTTCTTCACTTTTTATAACTCTCACATTTGCAAAAAATAAATAAATAATTGTTATCTATAGTAGGGAAAATATTATGGGTTTTTGCTTCACTCCTTAGAGCCTTAGTTATCAATAATTTCGAAACCACTATAGTCATAAACATCATGGAGTTGGATTGCCAGTTTAGGTATATGTACTGTTAGATGAAATATTCTTTTTGAAATTTAAAATTATGGTGTGATGGAACAATAAATGGGGAAAATATCCATTTACTGTATTTTTTATTCTTTTTCATGTTGGCACAACATTATTACTCCGTCCAGATAATAAATTGAAATAACATGCTTAAGTAAAAAATAAAATGATCAGGTAACCGATTATTTTTCTGCCCAAAACCGATTATTTGAATATCAAAATAATTACTCACGAAAAAAATGAAGCCCTTGCATCATTAGTGTTAATGATAATAATTAAAATCTAATATTAAAGATTAGTAGTTAATGTAAATGATGACTAGTTATTAATGTCAATAATTTTATGGGCTTAGTTTCAAAAAAAAAAAAAAAAAAATTTTTGGGGAGATAGTTAGGTTAGGGTTTGTTGAAAGAAGAATAAGAAATTAGGCTTTCGAGATTTGCTGAACTAATAGATAATTAAAGTTTGTTAATACAAAGCTAAATTTCTAAACGAGGTTTAGTGTTCTTTCTATAAGTTGAATTTGTCAAAAAATCGAATTTTTTACAACCTAGATCTATTAACCAGATAGACGGTCATGCCGATAACTTGACAGTAGAACCTATGTTTTCTGAAAATATACCTAAGTTCGGTTAAAAAGTTATCAGACGAACCTCTGAGTTATCAGCCGAACCTAGGTATATTTTCAAAAAACATAGGTTCGGCTGACAAGTTATAAGCCGAACTTCACTCTGTAACATACGAATTTAGGTTCGGCTGATTCGAATAAAAAATTGAACAACCGAACTAAGTGTGTTTTTTAACAAAGTGAAGTTCAGCTATCATTTTCATGTTTAATTATCATCCGAACTGTTCTTCTGAAACATTAAAAAAAAAAAAAACGGATACGGGTTCCACTATGCGGATCTGAAGCTAAATCTCTTTGTGTAACGCTTCACATGGCTCATTTATACTTGTGGTTTTAATCAATGATCAAAGATTTATGAATCAACAATTAATCACCGACGAAAAATAAATTTCAAACGGTTTGATTAGAACGCGAAATTGGGGAATATAAAAAGGAATTGGGGGATATAGCTACAGGACAAAAACGGTGCCCCAATAGCAATTCTGGGTGACCCCCAATGTAATTATTTTTTTAGTTCCTAATCTAGCCCCCACTAATCAGGATTATTGATTAATTATAATTAGTAAAATGTTAAGTATTTGGGGGATAAATTAGTGTGTATTTATTTTTATTTGAATTTGTGTTGGTTAGTTGAGAGTAGAAGGAGGGAAAATGGTTTTTGAGTGGAATTTTTTTTTTGAAAATGGAAGATAATTGTGATGAGAATTGCTTCTAAGAGGTTGAAAATTTGATTTTTTTTCTTTGAATCCACCATTGTTGCAGCTGAAAAAGCTTGGTGCCGGCATGGTATTCAACCAAAAACCATGCCGGCATTTGCTAGAAATTTTCATAAATTGTTTTGATCTTCAAAACCTATTTTCAGGTTTTAATCAGTCTACTTCCATAAGACAGTTATTACACGATTTTCGAGCATCTTTGGAACTACTTAGGCATGGTTTTTTGCTTAAATTTCTATCCGGAACATGATGAAAAGTATCCAGTAAAATTGATTTTTTTTTCACTTAACTACCGGCATTGATAGATTTATATCGAGCATCGGGCATTTAGTTCCGGCATTGAATTTTATCACTTAGGCATGGTCTTCATCATTTCCGACATGTTCTTCATCACTTAAGGCGTGGTCTTGACCTAAATAACCATCCGGAACTCACTTCCGTGTGGTCTTCATCCTAAATTTCTATCTTAGGCACATGATGAAAAGTATTCGAAAATTGATTTTTTTTCACTTGACTAGGCATTGATAGATTTATATCGGGCATGCCGGAATTTAGTTCCGGCATTGAATTATATCAATTCCGGCATGGTCTTCATCACTTCCGGCGTGACCTTCATCATTTCCGACGTGGTCTTCATCACTTCCGGCGTGGTCTTCATCACTTCCGGCGTGGTCTTCATCATTTTCGGCATGTTATTTATCATTTCCGACATGTTCTTCATCACTTCCAGCAGAGAAGGAGAAGAGAATTTGAAAGGAAATGGGGAAAATTTAGAATTTGAAAGAGAATGGGGAACATTTGGGTTTCAAAGTTTTAACCCTAAAAAGATTAATAAGAAGTGGAGATGGAAATGGGGGATATGATTTTGTTTTTTGATTTTAAGTTTTTTAATTTTTATTTTGAGGGAAGGGTATTTTAGTATTTTCATACCCAAAAGTCACTCCTTAGCAGACACCATGGGTTGGGAGAAGTAATCAATATCCCCCAATTCCTTTTTATATCTCCCAATTTCGTGTTCTTTGATTAATGATCAATTTAGGTAGGAATGAGAATTATTTTAATTTTTGTTAGTTTAGGTTTATGTACGGATCTCCCGGGTCAAAATTCAAAACCTCGAGAGGTTTAAGACAAGGGGACCCCCTTTATCCATACCTTTTCTGATCTGCATGGAAATCCTATATAGGCTTCTAGAAAATGCGATAATGGAGAAGAAAATTTCCGGTCTCCGTACCAATAAAAATGCTCCAAATATTTCCCATCTCTTTTTCGCAGACGACTGTTTCCTTTTAACAAAATCGGATATGGGGGAAGCAAAAAATCTTCTAGACGTTCTATCCCAATTCGGGGATATAACGGGACAAATGGTAAACATACAAAAATCCAGTTTCTACTTTATCCCAAAAATTCATCCTAAACATGGAAAAATTATAGCCAGAATTCTTAAAGTTCCTCTGATGACCAAAAATGATAGATATCTCAGAACTCCTCTATTTTTTGATAAAAATAGGAAAGCGAACTTTGAGCCGCTTCTACAAAAATATTACTCCACTTTACAACGCTGGAAATTCAAACTCCTATCTCAGGCGGGGAGGACAGTTCTGATAAAATCGATCCTTCAAGCTTTCCCAACGTACCAAATGCAGGTGCTTTCCCTACCGAAAGAAACCTTGAATCAATTAGATCGTATCCAAAGAAATTTCTGGTGGAATAAAAAAGAGCAAAAAAGACAAGGAGGATTTATCAGAGCTTGGAAGTACATATGCAAGCCTATTGGTCAAGGTGGTTTAGGTATTAAAAACCCTCATCATTTTAATATAGCACTTCTCACTAAACTAGCCAGCAGATTAATATTATAAAAAGACCAACTATGGGCAAAAATTCTCAAGGCAAAATATTTCCCAAATTCTCATCCTCTGGAAGCTTCCAAAGTTTCTAAATTATCTTGGATTTGGACAAGCATCCGAAAAGGTCTAGATTTAATTAAAGGAAACTTCGGCTGGCAAGTTAAAAATGGAAACTCGGTTAAAATATGGGAAGACATATGGATTCCAAAAAGAGTCTAAGAGCTCATAACGGTAGAGAATAAATGGGATCAAGGAAAACTAGACAATTACCTTAGCCCGGAGGTTAGAAACAAGCCATGACCCCGAGAAAAGAAGAAGAAGACAAAATCCACCATAATTCAGGACTCTTCTCGGCAAAAAAACATTTATAATTTCTTAGCAAATCAAGCTCAAGAAGCTGATAATTCGTTAATAGATTTCCCATGGAAAATTATATGGAAAATTCAAGCAATTCCAAGAATTAAACTTTTAGTGTGGAAGCTAGCTGGAAAAGCTTTGCCTACATCTTCGAGACTAGGGGCGCATAACCCGGAAATTGACCCAAACTGCCAACTATGCAATTCTCAAGTTCAGGAAACCGAGAATCACCTATTTGGATCTTGCCCTTTCGCCAGAGCTATTTGGTTCAGATTTTCGCTAGGAAATATAACTCATTCAGCTAATACGGACCCGATTACATCATGGGTTAAAGGGTGGCTTTTAAACCCAGATTTGGATAATTTGGTAGGAAAACTCTCAACCATTTTATGGTTCATATGGAAATACAGATGCTCGGTGGTTTTTGAAAAGATAACCCCAAATCCAATACAACTAATTGATCAGATCAACAGATTTTTGCAATCCTCAAAAGAATAAAACAAAGGGACTGGATAACAATCAATTAATGATGATCAATACCAAATGGTCAGATACAAACACATACTAGATAATATTTATTGATGCTTCTTTCAAGGAAGAAGACCTTTCAATGGGATACGCTCACATCGTTTATTTAGTAGATCACCAGACATTTATGCACATTTCAGCAGGTTCGGACACAACTACTTCGGCTCTTCATGCGGAGCGAAATCTTTAAAAAGCGGTCATCGGCTAAGAGACAACGTCTTGTCTAGCGTTTCAATAGTAAGCGATTGTAAAGTCTTGAGACAACATCAACAAGGACAACACAAATCTTTCATGGACAGCCGAAAATACAAATAGAAAATACAATCTTGAAGCCAAGACAATCTTGAAAGATCTTCCTCAAGCTCAGGTAAATTTTACAAATAGAAAATACAATTCAGCAGCGGATCGAATTGCCAAGGAAGCAAGAATAAAGAGGCTTCAACATATGTCTACGAAATTGCAACAACAAATTAAGCAATCTAGCATTATCTCTAATGTTTTTGATAGAAACGAAATTGTAAATCTTATGTACTATATTTGCTAGTTAATATATTCATTTTCGCATCAAAAAAAAAAGGTTTAAGTTTATGTTTTAATTTTATATGAAGGGTACATAAGTATATAATAAAATAATTAAGCGTAACTAGTAATCAACCCACTACTACACCCCTAATAAATAGGAAAATGGTTTTGTATACCTCAAAATATTTGAGCATGCCTCAAAACAGGTTTCAAATTGGGAAAATTAGGCGCAGGCCCAAAAAAAAATAATATTCTCATTGTCAGGCCCACAATTAATTTTAGGTACCGTGACACCCATAATTATTCCCTTGGCACCCATAATTATATCACATTATTAAAAATGTATGCACGATGGATTATGCATCCGCATGACGGGTTATGCATCAGGGGTATAATTGGCAACGCAACTTGGATATAACATATCTAAAAAAAATTGCGCCTTGGAATTTTACAAATTTTATATCGTTGGAAATCTTTTTAAGAGAGCTACGCAACGAGTACAAACAAGAATATCAAATTTTTGTTTTTCACGAAAAAAATCGGAGGTGATCATCATTTTAGGCAAAATTTTCGAAAACTTGATACATAACCATTATGCAACCACCAAAAAAGATGCATAACACATTCTGCAGACGCATAACGAAGTATGCAACCATTTTCTCCACTGCATAACAAATTATGCATTTGGATAACAAAGTTATGCATCTATAACAAGTTATGTAACCATTGTTTTGGTTGATTTTAGTGCGTACATGCATAATGCAGTATGCATCCATATTTACGAATGCATATCAGGTTATGCATCTATTTTCTCGGTGCATAAAAGATTGTGCAATAATTTTCTCGATGCATAATGCATTGTGTAGTCATATTTTAGGATGCATAACAGGTTATGCATCCATTTTCACGACTGCATAACATGTTATGTAGACATTATTGTAGGTGCATGACAAGTTATGCAGTCTTGTTTTTTGTTGGTTTCAATACTAAGAAAAAAGTAGCTGCATAACGTGTTATGCAAATGTATTCTGGACTGCATAAAAAGTTATGCAAAAAAAAAAAAAAACTGTTGAAGGTGTTATGCAACAAATTTTGTAGATGCATAACCTGTTATGCATCACTATTCACACCTCCATTTTCTTTGAAATGCACGTCACACGCACACCAAACCCATTTGCACTTCCATCTCCTTTGCCTTGCCAGCTAAAAGATCCTTTTAGCTCCATTTTATTTTAAATGCATAACCCATTGAAACCAACATCAACACCACCATCCCTAACTCACTTCACTGATCCATTCATCAATCCATTTCTTCATAGCTCAATCATGACAGCAACCACCATTCCACATGCAACATCTCAGGAAAGAAGGCATACATATCTAAGGAAAGAAGTCAGAAGTTTAGTTAATAACAATATTCATATAGTAAGTATGGAACTGAGCAGAAACTACAATCTCTAAAATTACATTACTGTTGCACTCGATGCCATGAGTTATTGGGAGATAATCAAAGTGAGCAGTACATGTCCTAGTGGTAGGGATACGATAATCAAAGATGAACTGAAGAGAAGCCACGTATACATGCCACACGACCAACAACACAACACGAAATACCAAAGAATAGTTTGCAAATAGTTGAGAGATCCAAGTATAAAATTTAAGCTTAAATTTGGTACCGAAGACAAGATACAGTACCATGTGCTTGAAAATACTGTCACCAAATTTGACATTTCAAAACAAATTCTCGAACATCTTAGATATTTCACTATGAATATATTTTGGCATATCGTATTACACCTTGCTGAATATGATAAAACTAATTTTTTTTTCTGCTATTCAAAATCATAAACAAAGATTACACAGTTAAAATCACTTACCCATTATCACTCGGATCACTTGCACAATTTTCAACACCATAAAAATTATGTGAGGTGAAAGCATTTTCTTATGGATCTTGAGCAACAATTTCATTATGCACTTCGTCCTGTTCCCTTTCCACTTTAACATTGTCCTGCCCGCCAATGTCCCAGGTCGGACACAAGAAATCACTTAAGCCAAGTACACAGAAAACTGAGGTAACCCACTGATGGATTAGATCGGCAACTGTTTCCCGCAGTTCAATTGCATAAGGTAAGCATAACTGGAGCAGAAGCATGACTACGGGAATCTCTGATTCTTCTTTTCATATTCACTTATTTGATTTCTAGGGTTTTCCCAATGGATAATTTTACTCCTCGAGAATTCAAAGTAGAGTGGAGAGGAAGAAGAAAAGGAATCGAAGAAGAAAAACAAAAAAAGACCCAAATCTAATTTTATAAATTATGGGTTTGGGAGAAATTTTTTCACCGAATATGGGTGCGCGCTTGAACTTCTCCGCCCGTGAGTTTCTCAGTGGAGAAAAATTGAAAAATGGGTCTCCCTGTAGTTTTCACTTATTCGGTGGCCATCACATAGATAACTGGGCTTATTAGTGGACCTCTGAGGGCCCAGTTGAAAACTCTAGTAACTTTAGAACCATTTTTTGGGCACCATGGTTTTTTTTGGGGGACCATGGTCTTATTAGGCCACCTTCCCTATAGTTATAAGGGGTGTCCTAAAGTGTGGAAATGACTAACCTACCCTTAACCTAATTTAATTTAAAACTAACCTAATAACCACCTCTCTCTCTATATATATATAACCACCACCTCCTCCCACCGCCGCCCACCACCACCACCTATATATAACCACCACCTACTCCCACCGCCCACCACCACCACCACCTCCGACTACCACCGAGAGAAAAATTTTAATTTTTGGTAACTGATCATACGAATCACTAATAAATTTGGGAAAGTTCTTACAGGTAACTAATCATTACTAATCTTACTAATCATTACTAATCATTAAGTTCGGTTCTTGGTAATAAATTTGGGAACGAACTTTAGTTCCGTTTGATCGTAACAACTTTTAATTTTTTTTTGTAACCGAACTATATAGTTCGGTTTGATCGGAAGGAAAATTTTCAATTTTTTTAACCGAACTTCTTACTGGTAACTAATCATTACTAATCATACTAATCATTACTAATCATTAAGTTCGGTTCTTGGTAATAAATTTGGGAAACCGAACTTTAAGTTCGGTTTGGTCCTAAAAAGTCTTAAATTTTTTTTGTAACCGAACTATATGGTTCGGTTTGATCGCAAGGAAAATTTTCAATTTTTTTTAACCGAACTTCTTACTGAGAACTAATCATTACTAATCATTACTAATCATTAAGTTCGGTTCTTGGTAATAAATTTGGTTTGGTCCTAAAAAGTCTTAAATTTTTTTTTGTAACTGAACTATATGGTTCGGTTTGATCGCAAGGAAAATTTTCAATTTTTTTTAACCGAACTTCTTACTGGTAACTAATCATTACTAATCATACTAATCATTACTAATCATTAAGTTCGGTTCTTGGTAATAAATTTGGGAAACCGAACTTTAAGTTCGGTTTGGTCCTAAAAAAGTCTTAAATTTTTTTGTAACCGAACTATATATAGTTCGGTTTGATCGCAAGGAAAATTTTCAATTTTTTATAACCGAACTTCTTACTGGTAACTAATCATTACTAATCATACTAATCATTACTAATCATTAAGTTCGGTCCTTGGTAATAAATTTAGAAAGTCTTAAAAAAATTTTCAATAGTTCATCGTAAGGAAAATTTTCAATTTTTGTAACCGAACTTCTTATCGGCAACTAATCATTACTAATCATACTAATCATTAACTAACTTTTTTGTAATAGAGTAACTAATTATTACTAATCATACTAATTACTAATCATTTACTAATAACTAATTAATCATTAAACAAAACATTTAATTAAGGAGGGTAAGTTTGGTATTAAGAAAAATATTTAGATAAGGGGTGACTTAGAATTACTTGTAATGTCTTTCCTAAAATAAAATCATGGTCCCCACAAAAAAAGCATGGTCCCCAAAAAATGGTTCTAACTTTACATGGCAAGTTCTAAATTTGTGGTCAGGTTGACTTTCTGTTTATTAGTAACCGGTTTCCTATTCGGATGTAGTAGTATAGTCCTATAAATAGAGGACGGGGGATATCAGAAAGTGTTTCGATTAGAATGCAGTAAAGTAGAGAGATATAGAGATCAGTTAGGGAGGTACAAAAAAGAGAAGACAAGCGAAAAGAGGTCGTCTACTTGGGTTCTTAACAATGGGTGCTGCTGCTTCTGTTGGTTATTCTGCTGCTTCTGTTGTAAGAAAAGAATATAAAGTCGTCAAAGAAATAGGTGACTGTAGTCCAGGCTGTGCTGTTTATCTGTGCAAGGATAGAAGTACCCGTGAATCTGTAGTGTGCAAGTGCATTGATAAAACAAGTTCTGGATATGTGGCTGATTCCGTCAAGCTTGAGATTGAGACGATGAATTCGTTAAAAACGTATCCCAAAGTTGTGGGTTTAAAAAAAGTTTATGAAGATGAAAAGCATGTTTGTATAGTAATGGAGTATTGTCGTGGTGGTGATCTTCATACACGAGTAAACAAGCAGAGGTTCACAGAGAGGAACGCCAAGATTCTTTTCAAGAAGCTAATGGAAGTTATCATGCTCTGTCACGATTCAGGAATTGTTCATAGAGATATCAAACCGGAAAACATTTTCTTGACCACGAAAGATGAATGTCCAGATATTAAATTGGGGGATTTCGGATTTGCGACATATATTCGACCGGGAGAAGAGCTTCACGGTACGTCTGGGACTGGATATTACATGGCTCCTGAGATAATAGTCAAAAGGAAACCCTCCTACAACCAGGCAGTGGATGTGTGGAGTGCAGGTGTTGTTCTCTATGTACTTCTTAGCGGGACTAAACCATTTGTGGGTGAGAACAATATGGCAACCCTAAAGTTGGTCAGGGATAGTGAATTACAGTTCAATCCTCCTCATCTTTGGGACAATATAACTCCGTCAGCTAAAGATCTGGTCACTCGAATTCTCTGCAAGGATCCTGCTAAGCGGCCAACTGCAGCTCAGGTATTGAATCATTCTTGGATGAAGACAAAGTAGTACTCAGCGCAGAAGGCTGTTGGTATTCGCAAGAAACAATGTGATTTTATCAAGACGGGTCTAACAGTAGAGGGTCAACGATTGTGCAGATAAGCAAAAGAAGTCACTGGCTTGTATTTTCATCAATATGGAAATATGGGTTTCTTTATTATGGTATTGGAATTCTATGTACTGTACAGAATAATATTAATACAATTTTAATTTGTTGAGTTTGATGTTTATTCCAAGTGATCTCTATTAGGGGTTTTAAAACTTGAAAGAGATTTGCAGCTCTGGGAACGCTCTAAAATCTGACATGATACCCCCCAAATACTTGCCTCCTTATTTGCATTGTGCACGGCACCAAATAGCAGGCCTAGGTTTATCATTGTTGCTACACCGAGCAAATTTGATTTGGCATTACCTTACTGATTGTCTACATATTTTCATCACGGTTCCAAAATTAACTGAGTAGCTCGTCTGTTCTTTTTGTAACATGCTAGCATGTTACATTTTGTTGTTGCAAAATATGTGGTACATACATCTGTTGACTGTTGCCTATTGTTGGACTTGGACCTCAGAGAAAAACAAGGAATGATGATTTGGTTCCTACTTACATGGTTCGGATCAGAAGTGGTTCCACCCACTCCTGTCCACAGTGGTGTTGTTGTGGATAGCTTGGATTCTGGACACACATAAAATCCTCTTCTTCCTTCTTCTTCTTCATTTTAGTGAGAAACGAGGAAGATAAAATGGCGATGGATCTTCGAATCCCTTGTAGTAATTTCAATTATTATCACAAGTGGTCATCACCATCATCATCATGCAAAGATTTCATTCAAAACAGTACTCATTTAGCAATTCCATCAAACATGCACAGGACTAAAAAGAACAGTACCACCAGAATCAGAGCAGTGGCAACAACAAGAGAAGATCTCGATGAATTTGACCTAGGTCGTAGTAGTAGTGGAACTAATACTTCTCAGCTTCACAAAGTCACAGTTCATGATAGGGAGCGAGGTGTTGTTCACGAGTTCTTCGTTCCCGAGGTACTAACTGAACTAATAGTTCCACATTGTTTGGGAAATTTGCGCTTTTGCTGTTAATAAACCTCGGAAAATCCTAATATTAAATTTTGTGGCTTGCAGGATCAATATATATTGCACACTGCTGAGGCTCAGAATATTTCTTTGCCATTTGCTTGTAGACATGGTAATTCTGGCGTACTAATTCAATTCAATTATCATTATCAGTTCATGTAACATTTAGTAATCTGAGTAATAATTAGAATCAATAAGTAATGACTAGAATTTTGTGTGTGGCTTTTATGAATTGTAGGTTGCTGCACGAGTTGTGCGGTTCGGATTAAATCGGGAGAATTAAGACAGCCTGAGGCCCTTGGCATTTCGGCTGAACTCAAAGATCAGGTTATAACTAGTTATGTTTCTGTATTTTCTAGCTAGTTACAAGTAGTATCCATGTTGCTGTAGACTCGTAACGACTTTGTTAACATATTTAAAATTTGTATGTCTCTCTATCTTAGCAACAATATTAAGATGACTGATTTCCTATGCTTTCCCATACTTATATTGATGAATGCTGAAAGTTGAGTGTTGAAATGCGATTATATAGCATATCAATTTCATCTATGTGTTGCGTGTTCCACCCAATGCAGGGTTATGCTTTGCTCTGCGTGGGATTTCCGTCCTCTGACATAGAAGTTGAAACCCAGGACGAAGACGAGGTAATGTAATCTAGAATAATCAATTTTATTCATGTCTATTGTGTCAGAGTAAGAGTACATTTAAAAATGAACTGTTTCTCTTTTTCTGAATTTCGTTTGGAATGTTTTGAATGTGTCCAAGTCTTTTGAATGCTATGAATTTAATTTAATGTAAACATGGGGATCTTCTGTATGGTGCAGGTGTATTGGCTCCAATTTGGAAGATATTTTGCCAGAGGACCAGTTGTAAGTAAATCCTAATTAAGCATATCAATGTATTCATATGTAGTGCATGCATACTAGATTGAATTTCCAAGTCCCTATTGTTAATTTCCGTCAAGCACATATACTTTCAAACGGGATACTTGTTTTATGTATTTCAAAATTGTATTGGAGTTTATCAGGTGAATGCCAACTTAAAATTCAGTACTAATCTCGAAAATGTTTATTGATGGCTTTAAGTTCGTCTTTACTATTCAGGAAAGAGATGACTACGCGTTGGAGCTGGCTTTAGGGGATGAATGAGATAAATACTAATCAAATACGGAACTGCAGCATCTGAGTTTACTTTATATGTTTGGAAGGAGGCTAAGAGTAGAGCACTAAGCTAAGGCAAGAAACGTTTTTGTATTATTATCCTTCTCTTTGTCTAGCGTCATCTCTTGAAGGTTCGTGCAGTATGCAAACAACAACCGTAGAGATTTCCACATCCCAAAAACCTGCAGAATTGGAAGTTCTTTTCTTTGTTTGAATAGCGAAATTCGAACCACAATGTATTCCCTCTCCTTTTTGTGCATGTGTTATTAGTTTACGTCCTGCTGCCTCGTATATTGTACATTAATGCTTATTGTTGTCACACTGATGCTTATTGTTATTACATTCCGTTTTCTAATCATATGTTCTTTACATAATTGGCCTTCGGCAGTAAGCCAGTAACTATCGGCCTGTCACTACTAGCCAGGAATGGCCCCCTAAACAATAACCCAAGTGATGATAATCTTATTGTTATGTGTACATTTTACTCATGAAGGGGGAGTATGGAATCAAAGTGAGGCATTATGCAGAAGATTTTTTGGCCCATCATCACATTAAAAATGTTAGCTTTTCTTTTCTGGTGTTCTGAAAAGGATAGAAAATTGAGAAAAGATGGGGTAGTTGCCACTTGCCCTGGTGGAGTGGGGAATCATATTCTGCAGAAGAATTACTTTGGAATTTGGCATCCTCCCACTCACATTCCTTGTTTTTAGAAGAAGGAAAAAAAGATAGAAATCTCTTTCTCTAAAATCACTAAGTTGACCAATACTCTGAAATCAAATAGTAGAAACAAGTAAAATGAAGATCACAGCTCTTCTGGTTTTCAAGTGTAATAATAGTAGTACAGAGTCATCAACAGAGACGGATCCGATAATACTAGCTAATGCATCAGATGTAAGCCAGTTTGGTTATTTCCAGAGGAATGGTGTTACAGAATTCATCATCTTCTTTGGACGCACTGTTGCGAAACGTACTTCACCTACTCAACGCCAATCCATCCAGCACGAAGGTAAAGAACAGCTTTTCTGAGTTCATCAATTATTCGTATTCTTTGTTTTGATTATTGAGCAAGTATATTGACGATGTGGTTTATGAGCAGAATACAAGGTGCATTCTTACAATCAAAATGGTTTGTGTGCTGTTGGTTTCATGGACGATCACTACCCTGTCCGCAGCGCTTTCTCTGTTCTCAACAAGGTACCTAACCGACCTACCTACACACCAACTTGTTACTTTTCTATTCTTGTTTTCAATGTAGGTTCGGTTATGTTTTTGGCGCAGTCTTATAAGTCCCATGTAAAAAAAATGTTGGGCAGGTACTAGATGAATATCAAAAAATATTTGGGGATACTTGGAGGAATGCACAGGCAGATGCAACTGAACCGTGGCAGTTTTTAAATGATTCGTTAACCAAATTTCAGGTATATTCTCGCTCTAATTTGCTTCTCCTGTTAATGAGCTATAATGCCTCAGCATTGCAGCTGAAAAAGGTTTACATAGTATCAAGTGAGACACTTTGTTTCTGGAGTTCTAGTTTCATTATTAGATGGAGTAACCAGTAAGTATATCCTTTCAGGATCCTGCTGAGGCTGATAAGTTGCTAATGATTCAGAGGGAATTAGACGAAACGAAAATCATCCTTGTAAGTATCTTGCTATGGGCTTCAAGTACATTCCAATCTTACATGAGGTTTAACCATCAACTGTAAATTCCAAATTACATATGTTAATCGTGCGTCTTAAAAACAGCACAAGACCATTGATAGTGTGCTTGAAAGGGGAGAGAAGCTGGACAGCTTAGTTGAGAAGAGCTCAGATCTTAGTGCAGCATCTCAGGTGGGTTTATAGACTATGCCCATCATAATTCATCAGCATCATATTGTGGTGAATAGGCTTGGCACGCATAATATGAAGCTTTCGGCTCTATATTCTTAAGTTTTTGTAGCGTGTTGATTTTCCGTTCACCATGCATCTGAGGAAGAATTGGTTTATTTGTTGTTGCTGATGCTCTTTTCTTCTTTTACATGGCCATGGATCTTGGGTACAGCTATTCTACAAGCAGGCAAAGAAAACCAACCAATGTTGTACAGTATTATAGACAAGCGTCTGAAAACAATGACAAGAGATGTTTACTCCCTTCCCTGGACAGGGAGCTGGCTAGTCAATTTAACGCTTTACTGCTTACTAGTGTGGTAAAGATTTACTATGTTTAAGATATGGGGGTGCTTTTGCACTGAAGACTCGTATGGAAATATCATATTGTTTTAGTTGGTCGTCATGCGTCACATAGTAATATGTGATTCAAAACGTACATTATGATCTAAACCCTGTCATTTTGACCGAGCATTCGTTGCATCATCTAACATCAGTATTCAGTACCGAAATTTCTGTGATCTAGAAGAATTATGTGAACCAAAATGGGCTTCTTGTGTGTACCTTATGGGTCAAATTTCAGTTTTTTAAAATCTGTATCATGATTCAAAAGTTGTCATGTGATTCAAAATGACGTTGTGACCAAGATCTGCTACATGACTTCAAATTTAGGCAATGACCCAACAATTGCTTAATAATCCAAAATGGTTACGAGGTTTATAATTTTTCTCGGGGCCTTATAAATCTATACAAAACATGCTTAGGTGATTTGTATAAAAACAAAAAAAACAAAAACAAAAAATCTTCACTTGAGATTTGTAGTATGACCTAAAAGCAGACTTGTGAGAGTCATAGTGAACTAACATTTGCTTAGTGGGACAAATCTACATCGTGATTAAAAATCAGAAAATGGGCTATATAGCCAAAATGGAATGTTTTCTGGGTCAAATGGACGGGTAAACTCTTGTCTGGGTCAAATGGACAGAGAATAATTAAATCATGAAACAGACTGTTGTACCCTTCATATCACAGTGCGTAATGTTTCTTCTCGTTTTCTCCGTCGTCCCTAAAAACAAATTAAAACCAGATCTAAATCTTATCTTTCTCCACCACCGTCATATTACCTTTCTCCACCACAATCATCGTTCTCCGTTGTTGAAATTGGTTTCTCCACCATCGACATCATAATCTTTGTCCACTGTCAGTATTATCATATTTCACCATCAAAAATAACATCACAAATTCAGAATCTTCATCTTTAAAGTCAGCACCAACAACGGTAAAATCGACATCGTTATTGAAATTGAAATTGGTTTCTCCACCCACACGCAAAACACCAACACTAACTACATCATGAAAAATTCTTAGGGTTTGAATCGATTACTTCCACAAAATGTCTCATAGAATCGTAAGTTTTGAAACCCTAACTGTGTTTTGATTTAATTTTCAGAAATGTATGATTGATTTTAATTGGATGTAACTGGGTTGTTATTCTTTATTTTGTACAAACTGATTTGACTTGCAGTACCACGATGATTCTAACCTAATACTACTAAAATTAGTGTGTTCTTTGTAATGACTTTATGATTATCAAACTGATTGATGTGGATGAAAGCGAGTCTCATGTTTTTTTAAATTGGGTAGAATTTGTTTTCACCCATGTTTTAGCTTGGGTGAAACCAATTACATCATGTTTTAAATTGGGTTGTATTTGTTTTCACCCATATTTAAACTTGGATGAAACCAGTTACATCATGTTTTAAATTTGGTTGAATTTGGTTTCATCGATATTTAAATTCAGGATGAAACCAGTTTCATCATGTTTTAAAAAATTTGAATTTGTTTTCACCCATGTTTAAACTAGGATGAAACTGGTTTCATTGATATTTAGGATGGGATGAAACCGGTTTCATCATGTTTTAAAAAAATTTGAATTTGCTTTCACCCATGTTTAAATTAGGATGAAACCAGTTACATCCTGTTTTAAATTTGGTTTCACTGATATTTAGGATGGGATGAAACCAGTTTCATCATGTTTTACAATGTGTTGGATTTTGTTTCACCCATGTCAAACGAAAATGAAACCATTTCATCTGTTTTATAATGCAGTAACACTATAGTCTCTTTTGAAAATAATCCTGTTTTATAATGCAGTAACAATATAGTCTCTTTTGACAATTACATAAGCCTTACTAATTTTCTTATTTTAAATTTCAGATTCTCAACTTTTGCGAAGAAAAAGAACAGATATATGGGAAAGTACATGCCACCCTGTACTATTTCTTGACGTACCCAGGTACATCTTGTGTTGATTACTGAAACTAAAATTGGAATAATAGTCGCACCATTTGGATGTAACCAGTGCGTGATGTATTTATTGCTTAATGTATCCGATTACGTCTTGTCTTGATTATTAATGAAATTTGACTTACAGATATTAAGAATGTCGTGCCGAAATCAATTATGCCAGTTGATGAAAGTAGAGGAATTGATAATTGAGAGATTAGTATAGATTTTATTTAAAGGAGTATTCTTTGTTTGGATTAATGAAATAAATGCAAACTCAGCTAAGAAGTGTTTCACTTATGTTAGAAATGAATACTATACAGGCCATCAGTAGAGGTACTATGAGTACATGATTGAGCTCCACAGTAGGCATGAGTCAGCGATGAAATTGAAGAGCCATGCATATGTGCTAGTGCAAATTTTAGTTTAATGCTTACGAGAGAACATGTGTATTCAATATTGGGAAACGTGAGTAGGGGACCATGGTGCCCTTATAGCCTTTAAATCCATGGCAGATTGAAATCCCCCAAAAAATGGTATTGTGTACATAGTAAGTGACTCTGAATTGTGAGTTAGAATTAGTTTCACTTGCAAAATTAAGCAATTGCTATTATTGTATCTGTCTAACATTGTTTATTTGAATGATGCAGGTACTTGTTTATACTATGATGATCTGGTAAGCATAACTTATTTGAATAGTTGCCGACGAAGTCGCATTTGAAATATTTCAAGGGTGACAAGTATTCTTAATTTTTATGGCGGTCTAGAGTTGGTAGGCCTCGTGTTTACACTTTATACTAGTTTGGTTGTTGTGTTACTAGGTACTGAAGCTCTGGTCGAGGTCCCGAGATACCACCATTTTAAGTTAGGTGTGTAGCTGTTTAGCATTGTTTGTATATGTGTATCACAATGAGACTTGCTGCTGCTACATTGTATAACTATCAATATTTATTTAGTTAAACAATTTGTATAAAGATCTCAACGACTTGTTGCAATAGCATAGCGTTTGGGCCTAAAGCTCAAATTTGAAGTACTGATGAAACTTTTTTTGTCACTATGGGTGTGTATGTGTGTAAGTATCAATCTCATAGATAGAATTTAAGTTTGGAATCTCATGGAAAATAAAACAGTACCTGTTTTTCTTTGAACCAAAGTCTTTTTCACCCAAAATTAAAGAAGACAAGGACATATCAGTCCATTCCAGTTAAACAATAAACAAAATTAAGGTGAAATATCCAAATTGGCTATATAAACAATATATTTCTGATTTTTAGCTATATAAACAGTATCAAAAGCTAAGAATCTATTTCACCCAGGAATTTTCTGTTTTGGTTTTTTTGACCAATTTTGTGATTAAAAATTTAATTTGTGACCAAGATCTACTTCAAGACTTCAAATTTAGGCAATGACCCAATAAATACTAACAATCCAAAATGGTTATGAGGTTTATAATTTTCCTCGTGGCTTTAAATTTGTTTGTCACCTAGATTTTAGTTGTAATCAACAATTTGTTGTGTGACCCAAAATTTATTTTAAACATGCCTCGATAGTTTGTGCAAAAAAGATAACTAATGAAAAATAGCCTCCTCACTTGAGATTTGTGGTGTGACCTAAAACTAGACTTGCAAGTCGCTATAAGTTAACATTTGCTTAATGGGCCAAATCTGCATTATGATCCAATATAATTTGTGTCTCAAAATATGCAATGTGACCAAGATTTACTTCAAGAATTCAAATTTTGGCGATGACCCAATGATTACTTAATAATCCAAAATGGTGACAATGTTTATAATTTTCTACGTGGTCTTAAATTTGTTTGTCACCTAGATTTTAATTGTAAAATCTACAATTTGCTATATGACCCAAAATTTATAAATAAAAATGCCTCGGTGACTTGTGCAAGAAAGAGGAAAAAAAAAACACTAACTTAAGATTTATAGTGTGACTTAAAACTAGACTTATGAGTCGATGTAAATTAATATTTGCTTAATGTGCCAAATCTATATCATGATCAGTAACTTGTAATCAAATTAAAAAAGAGAAAATAAGGTTCAATTGATTCAACAAAGAAATAGAGTTATTACAATGTATAAATACCTCATACATGGCGGGGAAAGTACTAATAGGAAACTAACACGTGTTAACCAGTGTAAAAAGAAAACAAAATGAAATGCTTTATTTGTAGTATTATCACCCTCCCTCAAGGTAAAGTTGCGAAACCACCTTCAATTGTTTTTCAAGAACCTAAAAAATGAGCAGCCAAACTCTTGGTAGAAATATTAGCAACTTGCTCCATGATAAGCGACTTGCATTCAAAAAGTTCTCTAAATGAAAAATCTATAGGTAGATGCTCCATCCTTTTGTAGAAAACTGGATTAAATTTAGATGCAAGGGTTATTGAGGCTTTGTTGTCACAAGAAACAGTCGGAGAGAAAGGAAGAAACACGTGAAGATCCATAAGCAATTAACAGGGCCAAACAATTTTAGCAAGTGTGGAAGTTAAAGATCTATATTTGGGTTTAGTTGAAGGCTTGAGGATAGTTGGTTGTTTCTTAACATAAAAATTGAAAAGATTTGCACCAACAAAGACATCATAACCTATAATGGATATCTCATCATCAAGATTACCAGCCCAATCAATATATGTGTAGCGTTACAAAGCTGTAAAACCCCTAGTAAGAAGAAACCATGATCATAGGTATTTTTGATGTAACTGAGAACCTTCTTGGTAGCAACAAGGTTAGAAAAAAATAGGATAATGCATAAAGTGGCAAATCTGATTCACAACAAAGAAGGTTTATAGTTTGGTCCATGTCAAATATTGGAGAGAACCTACAATTGACCTGTATTATGTAGGATTAGATAATGGCTCACCATCAGAGGCACTCATCTTGAAAAAATCAGGACAATGAGTGGTACATGGAATAGTTTCAACCAAACTTTTCGATACAAGAAGCTCCAACGAAAAGTTGGTATGGAATATAAAAAGATCAAAATCGTTCCATTTGCTTCCAAACGCAGAAAATAGTATAAGTTCCCCAAATATTTTAGAAATCAAACAGAATTATGAGGAATATAGGATCACAATGAGAAGGATTACAGTCAATAATAATCATGTCATCCACATAGACTTTAGTAAGCTGAGTACCTAACTTTTGAACAAACAAAGAGGAGTCTGCTAAATAAGGAATGGAGTCAAGAACAACTAATTAATCTAGCAATTTTTCATATCAGACCCTTGGTGCTTGCTTAAGGTCATAAAGAGATTTATGCAGTTTACAAACATATGTTAAATGATCATTGTCTTAATAACCATGTGGCTCACTCATATAAACATCTTCTTTTAAATCAACATATATAAATGTATTGCTAATGTCTAATTGTTTAAATCTCCAAATAAAGTTTACAACAAGGAGAGAACTAATTTAATGGATGCGGGTTTAACCACAAATTTGAAAGTATCAGTAAAATCAAAACATTCTAATTGATGAAAAACCTTGGTACAAAGTCTAGTTTTATGCCTTTCTATTGAACCATCACAATTATGCTTAATCTGAAGACCCATTTACAACCACAAAATTTTTAAAAAAGGTTTGGGGTACCATAAACCAAATATCGAGTTGTTCTAGAGAAAAGTATTCATTAACATATCCTTTGTCATGCAAGAATCTTAACGCTGAGAATAACAAGCAGGATTAAAATAAAAATAATGCCCAAGAAATAACATATTTAGTAGAAAATAAGATTTTGGGTTTGAAGATCCCATCTTTTGTTCTTAGCCTTGTAGGATGACTGATAATTCTAACAGTACCATGACCAGGAAATCTTGAAGTAGAAGTAATATTGCTAACATCGTAAGTGAAATGATATGTTGCTCAGGAATCCATTTACCACGGATTCTCACATAAACACTAGCAGTAACAAGTATTGCGTAAAGATTTCTTGGTGGTTCTCTTCCCTTATAAGCAAAGTTCATTTTATTCTAATACTCATCGACAACATGATAATACTTAAACAAATTTGACATAATTGGTTTATCACCAGATGGTAAACTTGCTGGTCTTGGCACTAAACTAGGAGACGAGTAAAAGCCTGAAGAAAAACTAGGTAGAATACCAGAAGAAAAATGACCAGGACCTTTTACAAAATTCTTTTTACAAGAACGTCTACCAAATTGAGCATCACTTCGACCTCCTCTTGGAAAATTAGGATTGAATCCTCTATAAAAACCGTTAGCAGATCCACGACCATTAAAATTAGTAAAGAATAAATAAATTATAGATTCAAGGTGTGAAGAAGTAGATCTAGCATTGAGATAATTTCTTCACTAAGCATGAGTTTGTGTAATTCAGTGTTATTTACTGGTGGATTTCAAATCCTAACTGAGATAAAAAAATGCATAATCTGTGAAAATGAGAAGGTAAGTACTGCACCACCAACTTTTTCGTTCGGGAACTTATATGAACAATCCTTGTACAATCTATACATTCGGTTATGAAACTATATTTAAGATTGTTTTAATAAGGTAAACCTAGTATACACCCAAATTGTTCACGAACCAAATTCCAACAAGAACAAGTCCCGTAATCTATACGAATTCAACAAAAACGGGTCTTGTAGGTTCTTGAGTTGATACTATCTATGTTTAAATATGTACAACCTGTGGTATTTCAATTATGAAGATAAAACAATACAATGCGCAAAAGAAATAACACAGGCACCAGAGATTTTTCTTAACGAGGAAACCTACAATCTTATAAATAAACCCCGGGACCTAGTCCATATTGAACACACACTGATTTGATTTGTTACACCAATTACCTACTATCAAATTTCGGACTAGATGAATTATTTGCTTCAGTTGTATTCTTGCACCAGTAGAATTCCTAGCAACAAACTGATTCTCCTTAGGAACTGATCTTGTAAATCTTCTACCAGAACGCCAATTCTCTTTAGAAGATGCTCCTGAAAATCTTCTATCATAACGTTAATTCTCTTTATAAGATACCCTTTAACAATTAGGGTTTACATGTTTTGTAGCCTAATTGATTCTCTCTCACAAGATGACATTGAAATAATTTTTAGATATCTTCATCTATCAAATCTAGGGTTTATGAAAAACACCTAGAAGCAAGTTCTGTAACTATTAAAGATGATAGCTTCCCTGTGCTTTACGATCCCGAAGTAAAGTCTTTTGGAATCACACACTTGTTCGTGAAGAACAAATATGTGGAAGACAACCTTATGCAACGCATGCACAAATTATCAGGGGATAATTTGTGGGGTTATATGAAACCTCTAGTTATAGAGAATGATTGCTTGGAAACAAAGCTACCTTATCTAGGAAAGGAAATACCAAGTACTTGACTAAAATAGGCCTCTAGTCATGCATTCCCAGTTTTAATTCTCCAATTGTCGCCAAAAGTTTGTATATAATTTTCTATTCAAGAAATTAACCTTAGCCACACATATAAGTGTTGCTTTGATAAATTATTCAAAACTTCTTCGTTATAATTTGCAATATAGTGATTCTTGGCTCGTTGGATTCGTATTTTCGTTTACTACAACATGAGGACCTTTCCAGGGACAAAGGTCACTAAGGTCTTAGGCTCAAATATCCTCGAGTGTATACATAAATGTATATTTACCGTCATATGAATTTTTCCATAGAGTGAGTACTTTGTTTCGATAGATCAAGAAATAGAGTAAACAAGAGAATCAAGTGTTTGTAACTAACCTTTCGTCAAGTTCTCCAAGATGGCTTCATGTAGTCTTCAACCTTCATTCTTCAATGATGATAGTTTTGATTTCATACTATATTATTTAAACCTAATCTAGTCTGAAATTGGCTTTAGTAAAATAAATCAAGAACACATTTTGGCATCTAAAATTTACAACTGACTTGACATACCAACGCTAGTGGGTTCAACCAAGAAATGCTCTAACAATTTGGATCTAGACCAACTAAAGTAATAATAACAACCTTATCATCAGAAATTATGTATACAGATGTAGCTAACTGATCAATTATTTGTTTAATTTCAACAGTATAAGTAGCAATAAAAGATTTATCTTTCTTTAGAGTCATTAATTTAGCTCTTAGTTGATAACATGAGTGGAAGAAACACGATCAAAACGTTCTACAATACTCTTCAAAAGTTGATGAGAGGCAGTAGATCTAGCATTGAGATTATTGTATCAAAAAAGTAGTGTTTATCCACATGATATTAGTTGAATCTTCATCCAACCAATCAAAACGTATTTTCACGATTGTTGTTCTCATTTGCTCGACTTGTGAACTGAACAGGACATGGATAAGAGCCATCCAAATAATTAATGATTCTGAATACGCGAATCACATGAATCATCAAGGATTTCCATGTCAAAGAGTTGTCGTTTTTCAACTTGAGAAAAATAATATAGATGAGTTGATTCGTAAGAATTTCGGTAATTGAATACGAAGTGGGGTTTTCCATTTGAATAAAGAGAATCGAGAAAAAGAAAGAAAAAAATCCAGATCTGAATAGAAATGTTAAAAGAAAATGTGTAAAGTACAAACTGATGAACAAATTTGATAGAGAGATTTAGAAAAATAAATTTGTTTGAAGAATCAGAACCAGAGAATTTGAATTTCTCTGCTCTGATGCCATAATGGTAATCAAAAAATAGATTAAAATGACTCATCAAAGAGATAGAGCTTTTACAAGTTATAAATACCAAAAAAACAACAACAAGTACTAATAGAAAACTAACACGTGTTAGCAGAAACCAGTTTAACAAGAGTGTAAAAAGAGAACAAAAGGAAACCGCTTTATTTATTTTGTTATTATTATAACTTGAAAGCTTCCTTGTGACCCAAAAAGGTACGGTGCGTCTTTGACCTTTCTTATTGATCCCAAATGTATCCGAAGGCCCAAAATCTATTTCAACTCGACACAAAGTATGTTATTTTGATAATAATATGCCTTATGACCATAACATTCCCGAGTAATCTGAAATATCCCGGTGAACAAATTCGTAATGTAAATAAAAATATTATTGCAAGCTAAGATTTGACATGTGACCTAAATTTCGTCTAGTAATTCGAAATTGCATCAACGTTACTCATCTTCTGCTCTGTAAATCAAAAACGTTCAATGAGCCGAAATCTACATTGTGCTCAAAAATTTGTCTTTTGGTTTTCAATTTGTTGTGTGATCCAAAACTTACATTGGCAACAAATTATAAATAAGTTGAAATTTATTACGTCACCCAAAATTATTAGGCGGTATCAATATTTTATTTGTGCCTTTGAAACCAAATAATAGCAGATTGTGATGTTACCCCCATTTTGTCGAATGGTTCCAAATAGGGGTGTAAATTTGGACTGGCCGGGCAGGCTTACATGTTTTCTAATCCAGACAAGGCCAGACGGGCCTCACATTCTACTACCCAAAAGCATGTCATGCCAGGCCAGACATGCCAGGTAAAAGCACTTGTTTTAAGGTACAAAGCTTGTCCAAAGCTCATTTTATTAACCAAGCCGAGGCATGCCAAACAAACTACGAGTTTCTTGATGGAATTTACTTTTTATTAAAGCTTCGGATTTAGAGATGAATGGATACTCAGGTCTTCAATAAAAAAAGAATTATCGCATACAAATTTTACTAACTAGCCCAAAAAGGAGTTACATTACAAAATAAAGAAACTAAAAGAAAAATATTGCCTCCATCTCAAGAAAATAGACATTACCACTTTTTCATTTTAGCCTATTCTTGTACGATGTTTTCCCAAATAGATTTTCGTGGTGGTTATTTTGAAGGTGTTAGACACATTCAATAATTAATAGACCAAAGTATTATGTCAACCAGCCGAGTTGTTTGGGCGGATAACAGTCTAGGATATTATATTATAAGAAAACCTAATCCCCCACTTACTTTAACCATGCCAAGTCAGATGGCTGCTAATGAACTTTAGCGCTCCGATAGATACAAGCTAGCTCAGGCGGATACAACCAGACTGAATGTCTTTTGGCTATTTTTTGCATCCTAATTCTAAGACAAATTTAAAATCTTTTTATTCTTATAAATAGAGAAGGAGACAGAAAATATGGAGAAGAAGGAGAGAAAATTATATTAAATGTGTATAGAATACAAGAGATTAGGTCCCTATTTATATAGATAGAAGAAACCCTAATCTTAGCCACGGGGGCATCTTAGTAAATAAACAATGGTTTATAACACTCCCCATGATGACCACAGTGGCTAAATCAATACAAACATATCAGGAAAACTCAAAAGAGAAAAACCTGAAATTGTACAAGCACGTAAAAACTTGAAACAGTGTTGGACACGCAAATGTTGCCTCATTAAAACCTTGACAAGGAAAAACCCATTGGGACAAAACCTCGACGAAGGAAAAAGAGTACAACGCGATAAGTCTGGTAAATGCACCTTTGATGATTTCCCTCCCCCTGATAAGTACTTCAGTTAAATCTTGGCTTGCAAATCTTCGAGTTGATACTTCCCAATTTCGATAAACAAATTTCTTGAATGTAGGAGATAGCAATGCTTTCGTGCGAAATCTTCCAGTTGTTGAAGTCTTCTTTTGTGTTAATCTTCCGATATTAGTGTTCTCGAGTCTTCATGTTTCTTTCAATACATTAAGTATTTGTGTCTTAGATTGCCAATTTCTTGGAGATGATTTGCAGAAATAGTTGATGTAGTTTCTTCAACAAAGTGCCAAGATATGAATACCTTATCATATGTGAACAAAAATTGTATTTGTGAGAAGGAAATCCAAATTCTTAGGAGATGATTAAGTTGATTCGGTTAAATCAAATGTGGGAATCCACTAAACAACCAAAATTGATATAACTCCCCCTTGGATGACCATCATGTTGAATTAAATTGCCTCACTAAAACCTTGCCAATAAAACCCAATGGGAAAAAATTTGGCCGAAGGAAAAAGAGCACAAATATCAACATTATAAATAAAATTATTAAGTGATGTTGCCTCGTTAAAACCTTGTCAATAAAAACCACGTGGGACAAAACCTGAAACGAAGGAAAAAGAGTACAACTTTTGACGATTTATGGATGCTAACTCAACTATATGAGTAGTACAGAAAATGAGCATCAAAATCATAACTCTAGTTTACCTCAAAGACGAGTTTAAGCTAGCATAATTCTAGCTATGATTTAAGAAAGAAAAATAATAGAATTTACGCTGCCAAAGCGTGGATTTTAGTGTTTTTAAGGACTCATCAAGAGACCTATACCGTTGAAATCATCAAATAATTAACCCGGATTTTTGGTTGTGTACCAAATTTCTAAAAACACATAAAGGATTGTTAAACCTTATGTAAGCAAATAAGGTGGCTGCCTTAATAAAATTTGAATCCTCAAAAGATTACAAATTCAATATGTTCTTCGACCACATTTCTTGTGTCAATGCAATATGAGTCCTTCAAAGACTACCACGCAAATGCATCATATTAGAAGAACAAAGTGTTAATTAATGAACCAATCCTAGGGTTTGAACATATAACTCCAAATCGCTCTTAAAACGATATAGTTCTCTTAATACGCAATATGACTAACACCAGCTGTAATTTTCAGGTTTGGCAATTTAAGGTGTCAAGTCAAGCTAGGATCCTTATATTGCGTCAATTGAGAAATTATAATAATCCAATCTAATTTGGATTACATGCCAACCAATCACATATGTCGATATTACTTTGCAGAGGGGTTCAAAACCACCATAATTTATTTCAGTAGCTACTTTATTTGAATATTCGACAACGTATTAACTAATGACGATCCTACAAAATTCTCAAGTGTATGCATATCGTGAAAAACATTCAAAGAATTCTTTGGTACCAGCGCTTTGCATGCATTATAATCTCCCCATCTTCCAGTGAGGAGATATGAACTATGAGAATGTAGATCTTTTGATAGACTCTATTGGAGCACTATCTGTAGCATGTAGAAAAACACTACATTTTTGCTAGAAGTGATTGTATTTGCCTTTTCAAACGGCATTAGCTTATGGAAAAGCTAAATGAGATAATTTCACGCGTATTATTTATTGGCAGCCATTTTCGATTTGATCATAATGGAAGAGAAATTGATATAACTTTTAAGTTAACGAACACCAACATTTGGTAGTGTATAGTCTCCCCCTGATATGGCAGAAATATGTTTTTCATCTCATATACGAAAACAAGTTTCGTTGAGTATTATCCGATTAAATCGAGGACATATACTCATAATAATTTACGGATTTTAACAACACCGGTTAGATGTAGATAATGACTTCTAGAGTCATAAGAAATGTCTTAAAATAAAATAAAATTGCAGTCTACTTGACATACAAATTTAACATCAACCATAGGTTTTAAATATGTAAAGAAATCTCCAAATAATTCCATGACCTCTATGGCCAATGAGATAATGATTTAGAATGAGATTATAGACACTTTCTTTTTCAAAAGAAAATAAATTCAAGATCAATTAGATCAATTTAGTCACTACAAGGACTAATAATATAGGCTAACAAGCCGGGTGCGCACCCATTGATCTTTTATGTCCTCAGTATCCCAACTACAAGTGGAATAGTTCAAAATTTTAGAGATAAATACCCTGAGGAAAAATAAAATTGTTTAATATCCCTCGGGAATGCTTTACATGTATTTGCAATTTGGCTTATGCTCCAATAATGATATCTCATTTTAGGATAGAGAAACAATTTCTTGTTAAGAACATAAGAAAAAAATTGTGGTTGATGTTTCCTGTGGGGAATTAATGGAAGAAAAAAATGGTTGATGTTTCCTGTAGGGAATGAATGGAAACCAATCAATGTTTGTTTTGGATGGTTCTTTGTGGAATAGAACCATATTGTAAGGAATGCCAATATAGTTATATCTCATCTCATAAAATTGATAGAGGGGAAATCTAGTTCAATTGGTCTATCACATCGTCGTAAGATGGATGGTTTTATTTCAATAAATAGAAACCGAATAAAAATCACATGATCTTCATCCAATGGACGAAGATACCAAACTTAATCGGACGGAGGTTGATGAACCATGCATGTGATTAATTACCGTAAAGATAATTAAATGTCGTAAGATGGATGGTTTCATGTAAATAAATAGAAACCGAATAAAAATCACATGATCTTCATCCAATGGACGAAGATACCAAACTTAATTGGACGAAGGTTTATGAACCATGCATGTGAATAGTGATTATTTACCGTAAAGGTAATCAAATCCATGACCAACAATTTTTGGTGATTACAGTTTCATTGAACAGATAGAAACTGTAAATGGGGTTTCTTTTTCTTTTTCTATGGAAAAAAAAAAATTAGAGGAAAAAGGAAAATCAAATTATGTGGAAAAATTGATTACCCACAATATATGTATTAATATGAAAGAAAAGATATATAAAAATCGATCACATAATACGAAAGAAAAATAAATAAAGTAACCTCTTTAAGTTTGCTGCACAAGGAGCCAAAGAGGAACTTGTGCCTTTTGTCAATCGAGTTGTATCGACCATGAATTGTTGACATCGCAACTAGGGTTAACTCAACTCCATGCATACGAAGAACCATCGTTTGGATTTGAGCATTCAGGACATGCAAAAGACAAAACAATATTAGAATCCAACACTTATCATATAGTTATGAATAAATAAAACAATGAATAAAAAATATTAAAGACGTTCAAAGTTTTTATTGTTAGAAGGTATTTTTTTTTCTTTTAATGTTTCTCCTTCTCCTTAGATCGGTGATGGCCGTGTAACTCCTTAGATCGGTGATGGCCGTGTAACTCATTGTAGAGCGTGTTGTCGGTAGAGCAACGTGCGTGATAACGTCTTATAAATAGAGAAGGAGACAGAAAATATGGAGAAGAAGGAGAGAAAATTATATTAAATGTGTATAGAATACAAGAGATTAGGTCTCTATTTATATATAGATAGAAGAAACCCTAATCTTAGCCACGGGGGCATCTTAGTAAATAAACAATGGTTTATAACACTTATTATTCATTATTTTCCTCTTTGTCAGGTTGTTCCATATCCGGTTCCACGGTACTTCAGTGGCCGCTGAACCTTGGAGCGACCGTCCTTTATTTCTCGGAAAATGCTCCCACTGAAAAGTCCACTAATAGAAAGAGCCCTGTGGCCTATTAGAAAAAAAATAGTGGGTGCTTTTTACCCACCATAAGACCCACAACAATGGTATCTGTCATGTGATTTCAATCCTGGTGAATCTATACTTAGAGCTTCTCGATGGAATGTGTGTGAGGAAAAAGTCTTCATCACGTAGGAACCACATTTGTTTTTCTTAAAATCTTTCTCCAACCCTAACCTATTTGACTAGTGTGTTGGTGACATGGCACAGATTAACATAGACATCCTCTTGATCAACCTCTTGTTTCAGAGGTTCACCAAGAGGATTTGTAACCATCCTAGTCACCTTTATTAAAATCAAAAATGGATTTTAATACATCAAAAATGATTTATATATTAAACTTTTACTAAATCTAAACCTAAATCTAAAATCTCTCACGGTTTTTTTCTTCCCTGTTCTTTTTTTTTTTTTTCGAACAAAAACTGTTCGTCCTTTTTTTCTTATTCATGGGGAGCCATTAAATTATATTATCTTGGACAGATAAATCATACTTGTTGTGAGATCGACAGGGTATGAGAGGTGCTAATTGCCCATGAAGGTCCTCAAAGTTTGAGTTTTCATTTTCGGTCTATGATAGCAGTTTAGGACATCAATGTTAACCTGGAGATTTACATAAAGCATATATCCCGTTAGGAAAACCACTACATGTATTGTAAATCATTTCTTCTTATCCCTGATCGGTATGTATTGTAAATCATATATATCTAAGTATTAACACTAGGGTTTCATAAATTAACCTAAACAAGCCCCGCGGCAGAAAGTAACATTTTGTTAATTTTTGCGATCAATAAGAATATCAAACAAAATCTTTTATTAAATTTGAGAATGACAGACAGCTAGGCAAAGATTAGATAAAACTACAAGTTGGGTTGGAGAAGGTTTTTTTTTATTCCTTTTATTTAGAAAAATTTCCTCCCAAATAAGTTGAAGGATGTCTTCCCATAATGCCACATGTGAAGCTGACCACATGATCATGGAGAAGCTCTTTTGTGGACCACAAAATGTTGGGATTTCGAACTCAAAATTAGTGTACGTGCCTAGGCCTCCGACCCATTGTCAACACTCGTGGATCAAAAACGGGAAGAGTTTGGTATTCTCAAGAATTTGAAACGGTACTGGCTATAGATAGACATAAACACATTGTTTGGTGGGGAAAGTTTTCTTCATGGGAATCCTGAAAAGTTCATGTGAAAGATGGTTAGGCCTTTGCTAAATTGGGCAAATGTTGCTTCCACCCGTACGATCATACCATAACCATACTTTGTCCCTTCATATACATGTGCATCATGTGGATATGCGTTGTATGATCAAAAACTGTTCTCGAAGCGCAACAGGTGAAACACGAGAAATGTCGAATAAAGGGAAATAAAACAAGCTTGGTAAAGGGGCGGCATGAATTGGTAGAGGGGCGGCAAGTGTGATAGCAATGTCCCTCTTATTAGTTAGGGGGTGTCTATAGGGGTGTGGATTATTTAGATTCCTTTCACCTTAAATTAACCAAAATCAAATCAATTTTTTTAAACCTAATGAATCTAAAAAAATCAAATTAGTTTTTTTTTTCATCTTCTTCTTCATCTTCTCTTCTCCTCCATCAATCCTAACCTCCATTAAAGCAGAAAATTTCATCGTCTTCGATTAATCGACGATTTGAAAAATGTTTGGAAAAACCCGAGTTAGGGTTTAGTTTATCGTGTTGGATTTAAGTTAATTTTGTATCAAAATTAGAGTTTTGTATGAAAATTGAAATTGAAATTTACGGGTTTATGTCGATTACGGTTGGTAATAACTCAATTCTGAATAAGTAGCGGAGATTTTGAAGAACATACGGTTGGTAATAGTTCAATTATCAACCGTACTTGAGTTCTGATTTGTTACTCAAACAACCATACCAAGTAAATATTCTGTGTCTTAAGAAATTATCAAATAATGATTTACGGTTCAAAAGTTAAGTTAACACACCAACCGTAGGTAGTTACGGTTGGTCTCGATTCATTATTTACCAAATAGTAATTTAGTTACGGTTGTTGTCCAAATTTAATTACCAACCTAGGCGGTTTCACGATTGGATCTTCCCCAAATTTTAACCGATTCTGGTTGGTATTCGATAACTTAGAAACAGTAACTAAGATTCTGGTTAGTCACGAGCAAAATTGCAACCGTAAGTTCTTGAAAATTCAAAGTTTTGATTTTGTTATGTACTTTAGATAATTTTGAGCGAGAAAAGGCTAATGAAAACTAATTTAGAAGTATCTGCAAATCATTTGGAATCACTCATTTTGGTGGAGTGAATCAAAATCTAGGGTTTCATAAAATATCATAAAAGTTTTTTTTTCTTCTCCTCAATTTTTTTTCTTATAACTCTAAACATCGATTTTTGATTCTATAATAAGTGAAAATTAATTATCAAAATTAATCTTGATTATCTACACTAATCTTGATTATCATTACTAAACTTGATTATTAATAATAAGGGTTAATTAGTCATTTCCAGGGTTTTATTGATAAGGGGCACTTGAATTTACTTCTAATGATCTTTTTTGTCTTATTAGGTTGCCGCCCCTCTACCGATTCCTACCGCCCCTTTACCAAGATTGAAATAAAATGAGGAAATTCAGAAAGAGGCTCGGTTTGCACAACCCCTTCGAGTTGGTTATCAGTCACCTGGAGTAATATTGCGGTTACAGTAATCTGGGCTGGACCACCTCGAATTCTCATACCGAGTTCTAGTTGAATTCCTGCGGACTCGTGACGTGTAATGATCTTTTCTAGATTTGAAATTGTCTGTCCAAGATATTTTTATAATCTTTCACGTAATAAATTATATCAAGTGGACATTTCTTTTTGTGGCAAGTGGACAAAAAGATTTAAGACTTTGTGTCCCTGGTGAAGGCACAAATTATGAAACCATAACCCCGAAATAGAATTATTAGAATACAGGTGACCGACCATGTTACGGGGGAAATGGGGCTGCACGAGAGGGAGGAATCATCATCATCTGATCCGAATACTCTCAAGACAAAAATATATATATAAAAAAATATTGAATTATTAGGGGGGTAAATTTTGTTGTTGTTTTGGGTCTGACAGAAAAAGAGATAATGTTCATGGGGTGGATGAAAAAGGGTGATGTCCTTCACGTGAAATCCATATGCCATTCATATGGATATGGGGTGTGCACTGTGCAGTGCAGTGTGCTTTGTTCTGGCCACCACCTCGAATCACCAACGGCCCACCACCATCCTATTCCCTATATTAACCACTTTAACCCTATGTAATTTTATTTTATTTTTGTTACTCGGGACTTGAGAGTCCGTGACTGAATAAGCTGATGACCGAAGAAGAGCAACATTTACGAATGGGTGCCGGATTTTACGGGAGGGTAATAGAATTCATATAAGACAAATTAAAATTAATAATGGTGCGTCCGATAACTAAAGCTGGTATCCATCCTATTAACAGCCATCGAACAAGAGCAGCTGCTCCAAGTCATGATATAAAGACTACAAATAATACGATTTTCAGCTCTATAAAACTTTACTTAGACCGTGTTTGTTTGTATCTGACTCATGATCTAGATCCGAGTCAACCCCTAACTCGTCGCGAGTTAGATGTCAGACCGTTTGTTTTCAATTCTGAGTCAGATCTGACTCGATCTCTGACTCAGACCCAACCTCTGACTCGGACCCGTTTGAGTCATGTAACAAAGTACCCCCGACTCATGGGACCAAACCACTAATTCACATTTTTTTTGAGTCAGTTGAGTCATATCTGACTCAAAACAAACATATGGAGTCAGATCTGACTCAAGTCAGGTGATTTCACTCAGATCCAGACGACTCAGATCCAGATGAGTCAGGAGTAAACACAAGGTGTTAAAGATAGAGATGCGGATCCAACTATACGCATATACTGTTACATAGTGAAAGAAGCATCTTAAATAACACAGACCTAAGAGGCTATGGGTAGTGTTAGTCTTTCATTTGAAGGAGTGAACTACCAATTTGTTCTAATTAGAGTATGTTATGGGCAGTTTTTACTCCACTTCTACCCCCAACACGTTCATACACTCGTTCATCGAACGAGTACTTGGTAGTCTAACACTAGACGGGGGATTGTCCCCCGTTTGAGAAATTAGAAAATTTTGGGTTGTCCCCCGGCTATGTTGTTTTTACTATCTCAGGGGACTGCCCCCGTGAATGCTTTAATTCAGTTTTTTTAAATATTAACTTTTCCCTCCCATCGTTATTTTATTGTTAAAATTTAATTTTTTTTTTATTTTTTTATAAACGGGGATAGTTACCCGTCTAGTGCTCTATTTCATTTTGCCCATAGTGACTTCACTCCTTCAAATGAACTAGTCCACTTTCATATGAAAGAGTTAGTCTCCAAATGGAGACTACCCATAGCCCATGTTATAAACAACCATTGTAGTTCTCCCTCCTTGGGTAAATATGTTTCCGGGTTAAAGCGTCACATCAGATAAATTATGTTCACTGCATGACTCTGTATGATATTCCAAAATTTTATTCTTTTTGATCGTAGATACTCCATGATCTCATGACTATTTATGTCTTGTATAGATGAGATTTTTGATTGATCAAAAATCATCTAAATGATAAAGTGATAGTTCTTGCCGTTAAATACAAAGTGAAAAGAAAAGTATATATATGTTCGCTACAATTCATGAGTATCATCCTTGAAAATTCTTTAATTCTTTATTTATTTTTATGTTTTTTATACCCTTGGGGCAAATTTTATTTAATACTCCCTCCGTCCCACTAATAAGTGACCTAGTTATTTTTAGATTTTGTCCCACCATTAAGTGACCTATATCACTAAACAAGGAGATATTTCTAAAATTATCATTTTAATTGATTATAAGAAATATAAGAAATATGCATAATTTGATAGGCATGTTTATATTCGTTATGTAGGTGTTTTAAAATGCTTTTTAATGATACGAAGTTTGCAAACATCCGTGGTGTAGTTTGAGAGATAAATCATTTCAAAATTTCACTATTCAAGGGTATAATTGTAAAAAGTGCTTAAAAATACTTTCCCCCTTGCTTGTCTTAAAAATTGTGCAAACTTGAACTAGGTCACTTAATAGTGGGACGGAGGGAGTACTTATTTTTACATTTGGTTGGTAACCTAGCAACAAGCTGGGCTCCAACACCTAAAATTCGTTGGAAAAAAAAAACCTAACTTTTATATATATGAGTGAGGATCCTCACGCTCTTAAATTCACACTATCTCACACTTTGGGATACATTTTTCCTTAATAAAACTTAAACGGTAACATATTTGAACTTAAAATTTTGGGAATATGCTCGTCTTACAATGCTCTATATAACCCATGAAAAATGAGCACATTCTGAAGTACCAGACTTCACAATCTATCAATCTTAATTTTAACCGTTGAAAATTCGTTAATTTTCGACGGTTGATTTTCAAAGTAGTAGATGGTGGAGTTATACATTTCGGAATGTGCTCATTTGTTATGGGTACGTTAAGATTTTTTAGACGAACATATCCCCAAAATGTTAGCTTCAAATATGCTACCATTTAGTTTTTAGAAAAAAAATTGGCGTCCAACATGTGAGATAGTGTAAAAATATGAGTCTGAGGAGGGGCCCTCCCTCTTTATATATAAGATATAAACATACAAAGCTAGCTTCTGCTAGACAGAAGCTTCTAGCAAACTTAGCGAACCTGTCGGCTGGTTTATTACACACTCTATTTATATATGAAACCACACAAGAAGGAAAAGAAAATGACAAATCTCTAATATGGGAAATGAGATAGAGATCTTCTCTCGTGCAACTAGAAAAGAAGTGAGAAACAGCTTTACAGGGATGTAATCAATTGAGATTTACATAGACTTCATAGATTTCTTATTTGAGTGACTCCCGGAGATTTTCTAAAAATATAGAGACTTCTAGTGATTCTCTGAGAGTATATTAGAGAGTCTTTGTGACTTGTAGAGACAAAAAATTGATATTCGTAAAGAGTCTCTGTGATTTGTAGTGACAAAAAAAATGTACAATATCTAATCAAAAATTCAAAACATCTACTGGTTACTTTATTATGCATGTTATGATCTAAATAAAAGTATCATGAATACCTGGTAAAATACGTTTTCATTGTCAAAATAAATATCGTTGTTGCCTTATGCCTATGTTTTCATTTTTTTTTATTTCACTCATCCCACATTCATTTTATTTTATATACAATCTCGCCACTGGTTACTCCGCAAATGACTCGTTACTTGGTCATCAACTCAAAAAAAAAAAAAAAAAAAAAAATTTAACTTGGTCCTACTATCAAAAATAAATATTCCCCAAGTTTCCAAGTCTCCAGAAATATCACCTCTTGAGGAGAGATTTCTGCCATGCCTATTTTCCTAAAAAAGTCTCTCCAAATCTCTGAAATAAGAAATCAATGACTTTGAATTCTCATTAGAATAACAGGATGTTGGAGACTCTTATGAAATCCTAATCCAATAACATGGAGTTTTATAGAATTTAAATGACTTAAAAAAAGTCTCTAACCAATAACAAGAGACATTGGGAGACTCACCAAAAGTCTCAATGGACTAACATTGGATTTGAGAACTCTCTAAAAGTCATTTGAAATCTCATTTGACTAACCCCCTGTTAGCCACACCCTTATTATCAGTTTGTACAAGGATTTTATTAAACTGCGGTTGCTGCAAGCATTGCAAACTCTCCAATATTGTTAAAGCCTCAGCTTGGTCAATATCTCTCGTTATAGTAGAGATAGCTTTGGCAGTTAAGAACTCTCTTGCATCATTACGAATCACAATACCCGCACCAGCAGAGTTATTGTTATGACACATATATGCATCAACATTGATGGAGATCAAACCAACAAGAGGAGGGGACCAATGCATATGCTGAACAGGGATCCTTGAATGAAAATTATGATCCAAATGACCTAATACGATGTCTATATGATATGTGGTACAAAAGTTTAAAATGCAGTGCATAGTGGTAGTGGGATTAGGTCTAATATGTTGAAAAACCAATGTGCATCGATATTTCCAGATATGCCACATTGTGACCATCACAAAATTTGCCGGGGGAGCCTTGTTGAATGAAATTGGGTTTTGCTCATTTGCCCAAGAAAAAAACCACTCTTGTAAATTGTTTACTGCATGTAAATGGTGTAGAATATACTCTGAAATACCAAACCAAACAGCTCTGCATATGTGCATCTAATAAAAATATGAATAGTAGTTTCATTTGCTTCACCACAAAGAGGACATAGTTGAGCCTGTTGTTGAGAATACTTGAACACCATTGTAGCAACTGGGAGGATACTATGACATATTTTCCAAAAGAATAAAAGCAGTTTGTATGGGAGCTTCACATGCCATAGTTTAAGCCAAAAAATTTCAGAGATAGTGAGTTGACATGCATTGATTATCGATAATTTATGTCCAGAATTTAATGGCACATTGATTCAAAAATTCAGTTTCCTTTCTGGGCAGATAATTAACTATTCAAAGTCTAGTGTATGTTTTAGCTATAATCTATCTCCAGCAGCTTGTAAGGATATTTTGAATATGCTTCAAATGCAACAGATGACACTGCATAAAAAATATTTAGGAATCAAATTATTCACTGGTAGTAGTCGAAATGTTTTACCACTATGATCGATATGATGATCGAAATCTAGATTACAAGGATGGCAAGGCAAAATTTTCAATCAGGCAGTGAGATCAAATTAGATTCAATCAGTTGTCAACTCGATGAAAATTTTTCATATGAATTATTTCCTTATGCCTCGATCTATAATTCGTTATTTGAATCAAATTCAGCGGCAGTACGGTGGAACAAGCATAATTCAAAAGTTACTTGGTATGAATCTTGGAATTCATTTTGTTTTGCGAAAAGACTTGGAGGTATTGGTATTAAAAATCCCCATATCTTTAATTTAGTTGTGTTAACATAGCTATCTTGGAGGTTAGATACAAAGCCATATGCTAAATGGGTTCAAGTTCCAAGAGCAACATATTTCAGAGACAAAGATATATTTTTCAATGATCCATCGACCAATGGTACATGGATATCGAGGAGTTTACTTCAAGGAATACATATTGTTAGACAACACTATATTTGTATTGTTGGTGATGGCAACTCCATCAATCCTTAGAAGCATAATAGGCCATCCACCTCAACTGTAGGTTTAGCACATCAACATCAGGGTACACATCATCCTCCAACTATGCTTTATGCATTTTGAATTTATAATTTTACATCTAAACATTTCTTCTTCGTCTTTTTTATGCAAATATATTAGTGAAAATTGAATAAATATCCTTTATTAGATGGGCTTCACAAATAAAACTAGGATAACTACTTAACCAAGTGGCGGAAACACCTTTCTTCCGAGCATACTTGGCTAGGGAATTTGTGCAATTATTAGCTATTTTGTTCGTAAATATACGCTTCGAACTACTAAAAGATGTACAATAAAGATAATATCTTCAACCATACTTCTAAATTCGCATAGAACATCTAATCTCTTTTTTGGATTGCCTTAACTAGGCTTTGATAGTCTGTTTCTATGATGATCTTATGCAACCCCAAATATTTGGACCAAGTGACAACATCTAACATTGCAAGACATCTTAAGCGTTCAGATGCTATTGCTCCCTTGAAATTACAACATCTTAATCCTAAGTGGACACCTGCACAATTATGAATTATTAGTCCAAATTAACCAACTACTATAACAAAAAGAGGCATCAAAATTTATTTTAATAAAGTTCCTGTTAGGTGAAATTCATTTAGGAGTTATACAAACTTGAGTAGCATTACCAGTCTCAGTTGAGACTCTGCTAGAGATTTTTAGGAAAGCTCTTATGTAATGACAGAGTTGAGAAGGATTGATAATTTTTTCTCAAAAGCCACACTACATCTATCCTTCCATAAGAACCAAGTTATGGTAGCTATTTGAACCATAGTTTTAGCTTCAAACTGATCAAACCAATTTATATCCACTCATAAACACTATTCCAGTTTTGGGGATTAATTATATATCTTGCAGTCAAGAACCAGATAGCTATACCGTAAGGACACTCAAAGCGGATATTTTTAGTTGTTTCTCGCTCATGATTGCATCTATCCCAAATCAAAGAATTATGTCACGGATTTCTGTTCATTATTTCTCTAAAAGGAAGAGTATCTCTTACGTACTTCATAGAAACAACTTAATTCCAGGGATTAGTCTATGACCAGATCTTCTCGTAGAGATTCAAACAATATTTTAAATTATAGAGAGCTTTATAGACTGGTCTGACTGAAAATGTACCATTTTTGATAAAGTTCACACAAATTTATCTTCTTTGCATTAGGAATCCTCATATTGAATCTTTCGAGCGGTGGAAGTATCGATTCCAAACAACATCTTTATTCCAGCAGTGGGTCTCCTTGTAAATAAGCTCAACAACGTAGAATAGTTATTAAACTTCAGAGCTATAGGAGAGGGTATTTGTGGCATATCCATCTGAACAATCCACTTATCGTTCCAAATTAAGTTTTTGGAGCCATTATCAACAGACTAAAAGTTATTATCTTTAATAAAATCAAATTCACTAATAGTATTTTTGCAACTTCATATGGAATTTGTTTTCTTTACACAACGTAAAGGATGAGAATTCTCTAAGTATTTGTCTTTGAAGGGAGAAACCGAAAGTTATCATTAATGGAGATTGCTGGTTCTTGGAGTTGGTTAAATCCCCCTGGATTGTTTAATGGCTCAGTTTAAACAATGTCAAGTGTTAAACTTATGTCGAAGAAAAAGAATTCCACTCAAGATGGAATAATGAGTGATCATGGCCAAAAAGTAATCTGATACAATTCGATGCAGAAACTTATATATATATATATATATATTATATTTTTATCTTTAAATACAAAGAGGAGTGTTAAACTTATATATATTAAACTTATTTTGGTTGTTAAACTTATATATATATATATATTATATTTTTATCTTTACAAGTGCACTTCACTTGGATATGGTCTGGGAGTTCTAGCCTTTTCCATTTTAGGAGAACTTGGTGAAGATACTTTGTGTTTTTTTAAGCGCCTAAAGAGCTATCTAGTCTGTAATGACGCTGGTAGTGGTTTGAGTAGTTTCATTTTTCATAGATTAGGTATCGCTATTCAAAGAGGAGTTGGAGCCCAACTTGTGGCCAGGCTACCAACCAAAAGCTATGTATGAGTTCCTTCATTATAATAAATTTACAAATAAAAAAGGAGCACCCAAATAAGAATCCTTGATCTTTAAATTATTATTATTATTTCTTATTTTTTTTTTTTTTTAATGTGAAAAATATAAAAAATAAGAAATACAATAATATGTACACGGATATTTTAGTACAAATTTGATGTCTTGATAAAATAGCAAGGTAAGAATGGAAAATCAATTAACTAAAGTTGGGTGGGTCCATGGTCTCTGACTTCGTAGTTAAAAAATTGATACAATTTGTAATGTAGAGATTATTTAAAATGACATCTACGCCATTTCCTTTCCAAATGATTTATACTTTCAATTACAAAAAGATAAGATATCCGGGCTAAATTGGGGCCTATCCCACTTAATTGGGGCCTACTACTAGGCCCCAAAAAAGGTCATTAGAAATAACTTTCACACCACTCCTTATCCAACAATTACCAAAGTACCTATTTTACCCCTGTTTAATTAGCACAAATTAATCGTATTAGGTGTTAATTATGTTTTAGATGTTAGATCAACTAATGTTAAAGAGTTCTTCAAAATATCAAACAACTTAAATTATTTGATTATTTTTTTTTCGTGAACAGTATCCAGAATCGGTTTACGTTCTTGCACTCATAAACTGATTCTGGGTTGGTGTTTCCAAAGTTAACAGAGGACTTCCAAAATCAGTTGACTTTGGCATATGTAAAATCCGATTGTGAAAATCGGGGTTTTATGTGACATATATAAACCGATTGTTGTCTGATAGACACATTTTTGTGTCTAATTTGATCTCAATACTATATATTGTTGGCACTCGATTTTGTACTAATTTTGGTATTTTATGTGTTTGTAGGCATTTTTGGGAAACAAACATTTTTGGAAAATTCGGCTCGAAAAAGTTGATTTTGGCATCCGGAGGACACGTGTTATTCGGACTCCCAATTTTGGATAAGGGGTACCTCATTTGATAAGGGTACACTAATTACTATCGGCACCCCATCACAGGATAAGGGGCACTTCATCCTCTCCATTTCAAATTCTGGAATTTGGCGGGAAGTTTTGTTCTTATTTTAAGAGAATTTAGGTTTTGCATTTTGGGCGTGCTAGAAGGAGATTCAATGGCTGAAAATCATTGGGTATCTTCCTATGGACTATCTGGGGGCGTGGTATTGGCGTTATAATTGCGTAGATTTGGCTGGAAATTCCACGAGAAGAAAACGAGGGAACTATATATACGGTGAAGTTTTTCTCGGGATTTCTTGTTATTAGGAAGACTTATTGAGCGTGTTGACCCAATATTTGATGAGTTGGAAGCGTGTTTGGAGGGTTTAGATTCTTGTGACAGCGTGAAGGTGTTAATTTTGGGAATTATTTCCCGCGACTGCATGAGAAGATTTTTGAGAATACTCGGAGTTATGAGGGAGGATTCTCTTGCATGTGATGCTATATAAGGTGTAGAGGAGCAGTAGAACGGGGACGAAGAGTTTGGGGGAGTTTAGAGCATCAACAGATCGAGAAAATCGAGTTACAAAATTATTTTATGCTGCTGCTTGATCGCTGTCGTATGCGTCAAAAATAATTTCACTTTCCTAAAGTATATGATAAGAAAGAGTTCGTATCCACGAAGAGAGGCAATTGTAGTTATTTGGTAATCAATTTCTTAAAAAGTAACCAAGTGGGGGATTTACGAATTTTATGTAAGCAATAAAAGTAAATTAAAAGCAAAGTAGATTGTAGAAAATAATCAATGGAGAGAGATATTGGTCAAGGAATTCATCTTCAATCTTAGACATGTGCTTGCATATATGAATAAATTACGATTTAATCTCTTGTATTATCAAAAGCCTAGAGAATCAGAAAGCAAGATAATCTATTAATTTCTCAAGTTCATCAACACACACATTGAAGTTGATATGTGAATCCTACCTAAAGAATAACCTAACGCCTTGCGCTAATCAAGTTCAATTCCTAGGAGCATTAAGTTTGAAATAGGCTAATCAATGCAATTGTCATGCGTTGCAAAACAATTAGGACAATGGTCAAACTCTACATATGATTACGAGAGTGTATCACTACAAACCGTAAACATATCATGCTACTTGTATTCAAGGTTATCGCTCGATGAAAAACCCTAAAATAGCTATGGACTAAGATGCAAGTTCAATTAATTGGCCACTTAACTAATCAAACACCATAATCCTATCACAATACTTCAATCATGTGATCATAAACACGGTAGAGAATTGAGCGATAATCAAGAGAGAAAACTAATACATAAAGCAAACACAGAAGTTTTAGAAATCGGACTACATCCTTAACCAATAATAGAGAATTTAGCTACTCATAGCTATGGAGTTCATCACAAAAATATGAGTTAAAATAAAGAAGAAGATGAACAAAAGCAAACCCTAGTTGCGTAAACAAAACCGGCTCTCCAAAGTTCCAAGAATAAGATATCTCCTCTAAATTGTAGAAGACCTTCCCTTTATAGCTTTTCTCCAACTTCTAAAATTAGGTCTAGTCTTCAAAGTCCATTAGATGAAAATCCACCAAGCCCATAAGAAGGAGAAACCCGTGTAGAAAATACGCCCCAAAAGTGGTCGCCGGAAATCTGGTATTGTGGCCGGAAATCGGTTCAGGTGACCGGCAAAGTCCGTCCCGATCACCGGTCAGTCAGGTCGGATCGGCGGGTCAGCTTCCGAGGTCAACTCGTGTGGACCGATTCAAACCGAGTCGAGGAGAGTCACATTCTAAGTCAGGACACGAGTCGGGTTAGGAGTTAGACCCAAGTCGGACTTCAGCTAAAGTGAGTGACCTTGGCTTTGAGCTTGATTGCATTGCCAAATCTGTGATGCACAATCATCGTGCTTCACCAGCTCAATTCCTTCTCAAACTTTTTGGCCATATTCTCGGCTATTTGCGACTTCAAAACCACTTACAATTCTATCCGAAATCCCACTAACCATTCAATCCTTGCTCTGCATCTCCACTGCACCATGTGCATTTCATTGCCACTTCGCTAACGCAAAGCTCATCGGCACGAATCATTACGGCGTCATCCGCTTAGCTCGAACATAGCATTCCAATACCATTGTGCTGCCACTTGCAACTTCACGGCATTACCGGCTCGGTGCACAACATACTCTCAAGCCGGCATTTCCTTCTCACCTGCCACCACCAGTCCGAACCCATTCTGCGACACAAACTCCCAATTCCATTCCCTCATCAATAGCAACATCAACATCCACTACCATTTCATGGCGTCAACATCCAAACAAAACCACTAGTGCCTTTATACAATCCAGGACCTGCAACTTATCATCACTAGAACCCTTGCCTGCAAATTCAATGCATGCCACCGCAGCGCCTTCTCTGCTTTATAACTCCTTGTATCTCCATTGTGGCAACTGTGACTTCTCCATAGCTTACACTCCATAGTTTGTCTCCATCACCATCTTCTCTGCCTAACACAGTTAGCTCCGGCCATCACATCGCAGCCTCAAACCCATTCTCTTCTGGCCTATATGCCATGGCCTCACCTCAATCACCCGGTACATGGTGATTCTTGCCAATTCCATCACACCTTTCTGCAATACACAGCACCCGAGTGTACGGCTCAACCCTATTCCGAAATCACCTGCAATATCTCAACTCCATCACAACTCATGTAATCAATGACACCAACACTTCTTGCACCATTCTGCCCGGTGATATCACCATAAGCTTAAGATAATCCTTCCGTACATCTCGCTCGAATTAAACAACAACATTGTTCCTTCCCTCGAATCCCCTGCTACCCGACTCGAGACAACCAACATCATAGCATCACCGATTCTTCAATCTCTTCTGCAGAAGCCCGACCCAACAATTCTTCCTCTTCTTTGCTGCCGATTCAATACCCCCGTTTTGCCATCGGAACCCATTTATGGTTCAAATTCTCTTCTTGATCTCGATCCGAGACATGACATCAAACCCATTTCATTTGTGTATTCACGTTTTGCAATTTTACGGTCTCGATTCGAATCAGCCAAAACCCAATTCGAACTCGATTAGCGGCGAGAAAAACCACTAGAGCTATTCTCGATCGATTCATCTCTTCTTTCTCGACATCACGGTGACTCGATCACATTCTCGATTCAAAACCCATTTTCTGAGCTTCAACTCTTCAATTAAGAGACTACCACCATCTCCTCCTCTTTCCCTTGGTTCGATTGAATCAAAAAGCGAAACCCTAATTCTTCTGTTCACCCATCGATCTCAAATTTGTAGCTAACCCAAAGCGGCGACATCGATTCTTTGTTCTTGACCAAAACCCATCTTCTCTGCATCTCGATCTACGCCATGGAAGCGGCGGCTCGTTCTTCAATTTTCGGGTGAAAACATAAGCGAGCGGATGGAATTGTCTTTCGATTTTAGGGTATAGGTATTAGGGCTGGTTGGATGGATGGTTACACCCCAAGGATAGGGACCACCCTACTTATTAGCTAAGGGCCATCCCGATTGGCAACCCCTTAACATGATGATGGTCACGTGTCTAATATTCCTCCCAAAAGAGTTGCCCCTTAACCTTGAGTGAGCTCGGATAGTGTTCGCCCATGAAATGACAATTTCGCCCTTTTTGCTCAAATTGGATACTTTCTTCTTCTTTTCCTCCGTGCGACTCAGTACCTAATAACTCAAAAACACACGTAAAGTACATAATTCACAAGAAAAATAGCAAAGAAAGCGTAACTACTAGATAGTAAATACGGTGTATTCTACACCTATCGATTCCCCACACTTAGACTTTGCTAGTCCTCGAGCAAAGCAAACAAAACAATAAAATACAACAACTCAGGTGTCGTCGAGGCTACGGTCACTTTTAGCATAAATAACAAGCCTTTAAACCCCTAGGTGTCCCTAGTGGACGAGTTATAGTCTCGTGAGGGTTTACTATAGATATACCCACAAAACCTATTTTTCCAACTTACTAGTTCTCAGTAATGATAGTATCCAACGCGCTAAGAAGACATAGAGAGTGCACACTAGCCATAAGAAGTTAGACACATAAATGAACACAATCTCATTCTTAAAAGTTGAGAGAGAAATAACCATCCCTTCTCGACTAAAATTCGGGTTCGGAGTGATCGAACGTCTCCCTACGCCTCACAAGAAAGGGTTTTATGAAATTGCTCTCAATAATAAACAGACTTTTTATGGGTCACACATGTGTCCGAGGTTGGAATGAAGAGAGAATCCCGAGACACGTTGAATGGTAGGAAGGCAAAACCCTCCGAAATATTTTGAAACCCACATCTTTTATATATTTTTGAAAACCCATTTTTGACGATCTCTTGAAAGGAAATCAACCATTTAACGAAGGTGGGAATATGCTTACTTACAGTGAATCCGTTCGGCGTGCAGCTAGCACCACTCTCACAGCATCCATAGAAACGTCTTCGGTCTTCTATCGGTGTCTTCATCTTCGTCTTCGGTCTTCAACTCTTGATGATAACTCTCGAACTTCGTAGAATCTTGACAATATGATTCTTTCCCTCAGATTCCTTGTCGCTTGAAACTCTATTATAGATATTCCTTCTTTCCATAGGCTTTATTGAAAGAATACAAAAATAAAAACAAACTATACAAACCCAATTTTTTTTTTTTTTTTTTGAATAAGAAATAAAACAAATACAAAATAAAAATAAAACAAAATAAAAACTATTAACAAACCTAAACATTTTCTCTTGTTTTTTTTTTCTTTTTTTTTTTCTTTTTTTTTTTTTTTTTTTTTTTTTTTTTTTTTTTTGAGACAGGAGAAAGACAAATACAAATAAAATAAAAAATGTAAGTACAATGCCATGGTGTAAGTACTTTACCGCTTGAATCTTCACAACTTATATGTCTTGATATCATAGACTTCTCGAATTTTCATCCTTAATAATTTCCACTCTTATATAATAGTCTTCAACTTATAAAATTTTTGCCCCTTGTCTTGTTGCTTTACTCAAATCGAAATCGCCCCATTTCGTCTTGTTGCTTGTAAACCTTGAACGTCTTCAACTTTCCTTCGAATTTGTGATGCTCCTCTTGTTGATGATGATGGTGTTTCTATGGACTGTTGGTGTAGAGAGATAAGGTGGATGGTGCTAACTGCCCGAAGAACAAGATCACAAGTGGTATGTAAGTTAGCAATTCGATGTCACCAACATGGTTGATAAAAATAGCACTCAAGAGATCAAAATAGTGCTTCTATGGTGGGAAATTGGACAGCTCACCATTGCCTGGATTTACGTACGGTGACACACACTCTAAAAGCACAAATTTAGGCGGTACAAAAGAATTGAAGGTCGGTGCCTCACATTATGTAACTTGGGTAGTCTCCACTATAGGGGATCAGCATTTCTAATACCGAATTGATCGCACCTTATTTGCCATGGCATGGTTAAATCCAACTTTAACTCTCATACAATTAAGAAACCCGATCATGTTCTCTGTCATCTCTAAGTTCAGTCACTAGTATGAGATTCTCGATGTAATCTTAGCGACATGTATACTATATGACTCTAAACTAACTACAATTTGGAGTTTTCTTATTCACTAGTTCACAAAAAAGTTGAAAAATTGCAAAAACTTACAACATAAACCACTCCCCCACACTTAAACTTTACACTGTCCTCAATGTAAATTGAATCGTCCAAAGAAAGTCAAGGTGGGAAATCCTAACGGAAAAGAAATGACACAAAATCAGAAAAAGTAAAAACATGACAAGAAAAGAAAAGAAAAGATAAGAGATACAAAACCGATGGGTTGCCTCCCATTTAGCGCTTGGTTTAAAGTCGTCGGCGACTATCTCCTTGCTTTCTATGACTCCTCCAGAGGGAGTACTTCCACAAGATTAACTCCTTCCACGACATCCGAAGAGAAGTTCTCATAATATGGTTTCAACCGGTGCCCATTCACTTTAAGTTCATTACCTTAGCTAAACTACGAATTTCCCTTTGCACCATGAGAAAACACATTAGTCACAATAAAAGGTCCAATCCAACGTGACCTTAATTACAGGAAATAATTGCAAGCGAGAATTAAACAAAAGCACTTTACGCCCAATGCAAAATTGTTTATTAGAAATCATATTATCATGAAAAGCTTTCGTCTTTTCCTTGTAAATCCGTGAGCTTTCAAATGCATCATTGCGAATCTCCTCTAACTCTTGAAGTTGTAACTTCCTTTGCTTTCAGCCACCATCCAACTCCATGTTGCATTGCTTAATAGCCCAAAACGCCTTATGCTCAATTTCCACGGGTAAGTGACAAGGTTTACCATAAACAAGCCTAAAAGGAGACATCCCAATAGGTGTTTTATATGCGGTTCTATACGCCCACAAAGCATCATTAGGTCGCATGCTCCAATCCTTCCTTGTTGGATTCACCGTCTTTTCAAGAATTGATTTCACCTCTCGGTTGGAAACTTCGGCTTGTCCATTAGTTTGCGGATGGTAGGGAGTTGCAATCCTATGCGACACATTGTACTTCCTTAACAAGCTTTGCAAGAACCTGTTTTGAAGTGAGAACCTCCATCGCTAATTATAGCCTTGGAATACCAAACCTTGCAAATATATTAGCTTGCACAAAATACGAAACAACTTTAGAATCATTAGTTGGGGTGGCCTTAGCTTCCACCCATTTCGAGACATAATCCACATCAAGCAAAATATAATAATTCCCATTAGAATTGACAAAAGAGCCCATAAAATCAATTCCCCATACATCAAAAACTTCCACAAATTGAATAATAGTTTGCGGCATTTGATTTTGAGCACCTAGATTCTTAGGTTCTTTGGCACCTATCACATGTGATACAAAATGCATGTGCATCCTTAAACAAAGTTGGCCAAAAGAAACCACATTCTAGTACCTTGAGAAGCGGTTCTCTTACTCCCAAAAGTGTCCTCCACAAGCATATGAGTGGCAAAAAGACAAGATAGAATTAAATTCAATTTAGGAACACACCTACGTATTACTTGGTCACTACTGATGCTTCCATAAGTATGGATCATCCCATATGTATTGGTTTCCTAACTTTTTAAGTTTGTCCCTCTCAGCCACGAGACAAGTTCTTTGGGATTTGTTTAGACACTAAGTAATTAACAATATCGGCCATACCATGGTTCTCCAAAGGCAATTGAGAATAGTTGCTCATCAAGGAAACTCTCACGCAGCGAGATAGTCTCCTTGTCCACGGCAAGTCGGCTCAAGTGATCCATAACGGTGTTCTCAATTCCTTTCTTGTCTTTGATTTCAATATCAAACTCTTGCAAGAGTAATATCCATCGTATGAGCCTCGGTTTCGCCTCTTTCTTTGTAAGCAAGTATCTAAGTGCTGCATGATCGAAAAAGACAACAACTTTTGTACCAATTAGATAAAGCGAAACTTTTCTAAAGCAAAAACAATGGCTAATAACTCTTTTCAATGGTTGTGTAGTTTTGTTGAGCCTCATTTAACGTTCTAGAAGCATAATAAATGGCACGAGGAAGCTTCCCACACGTTTCCCAAGCACCGCACCAACCGCATAATCACTAGCATCACACATGAGTTCAAGCGGACTTACTCCAATCCGGTGGTTTAATGATAGGGGCTGAAATCAAAGTTCTTTCAAAGCGATTGAATGCGCACACACTTCTCATCAAAGTTAAAAACCACATCTTTTTGCAATAGGTTACAAAGTGGTGATGCTATTATGGAAAAGTCCTTGATGAACCTACGATAAAAACCTGCATGACCTAGAAAAGAACGTATCTCCCTCAGAAGTAGTGGGAGGGGTTGAGCACGAATAAGGTCTATCTTAGATTTATCGACTTCCAAGCCTTTAGAAGATATTATATGGCCTAAAACTATGCCATGAGTTACCATGAAATGGCACTTCTCCCAATTTAGCACAAGATTTGTTTCAACACATCGTTCAAGGATTAGAGACAAATTGTTCAAGCAAAGGTCAAATGAATCACCAAAGACACTAAAGTCATCCATGAACACTACACCAAAACATCAAATTTGGAGACGGATATATGCGTTGCAATGAATTTCACCAACAGCGTATATCTGTTGGAAGCTATGGCGTAGCAAATTTGTGTGCAACGCCAGAAATCCGTTGGTCAAATTAATTTGTGCAACGCATAAAAACGTTGTTGACCAGTTTACCAACGTTTTTTGAACGCGAGCAAGATTCTTTAATTTGTGCAACGCTTACAATAATTTAGACGGCGATATTACTCTAATTTGAGCAACACTTATATACGTTGCAAAACAATTTACAGAGTAAAAATAAAATAAATTCAAACGATAATTCAGGTAAAAAATAAATTCCGACAACAATTCTGGATTTGCCTTGATATACCATTGTAGATCAACTAAAAAGACCCAATTTTTCATATGAACATATGGTTGGTCATCACAATCTATCAAGATATATTCATATATATTGTATACTGGAACCTTTTTATTTCCTTTAAAATACCACTGAATCTTTAATTCAACTAAATGTAAGTACAAACCAAATCATCTTCATAGCTTGTATCAAAATCATGAAATCTTGCAGGTGGAGCTTTGCCAACAGATGGTTTAGGTCCAGCATAGGGTGGTGAACTTTGCTTGAAACTGCTAGAGGGACTAGGACTCGGTTTAGTACTAGACGATTTTGCCACCGCTGCACTATAAAGAGGTAGAGGAAGAGGAACCCTTTCTACTGATTTGTTGTTTTTAGAACTGCTTGAACAAAAAATAAAGGGGTGGTCTTTGGTTAGATTATGTTCCACTCCATAGCAAAATACTCACAATGGACAAAGAAAACCACAACGAAAATACTCCTCTTGGCCTAAAGAAAAAGTGTAGAAACACAAAGTCACAAACAAAGGTAACAATCATGATTACCCCAATAAATTGAGATCTAATGTCGCTTTTTGTACTTTGAGAAGGATTCCTATCAAGGCTAAAAGAGCAAAGCCGGCTCTTTCCTTCTCTAATTTCTGTGCGATTCCAAACCAGGACGATGTAAGTGTGACCTCGGAACATATATGATTGTTATTCAAACAAATGCATACTGGAAATTATTGAAAGCACGAGCATGGATATTATCATCAAATTCTTTCATCATCTCCCATGGCCCATCTCCAACTCAGACTAAAACAATTGGCAATGAGTATTCGCGGTAAAAACATGTTTTTAAGAACACGACTTGACATAAGAATATATACTTCACAAAAAATTGCAATACCCAAAAAGCCAACCTTGTTTTAACAATTGAATTCTGATCACCTTTTCTCTTGTGGCCTAGATAGCCACGGCATCAACAATACTCCTCGTAACCTACATTTACCCATGGAAAGTAAAATAAGCCCAAGACTACTCTCAAATTTGAAATAGTACATATATAACATAGATATATCACTAGGAACATTCATCTATACTGGCACATATAACCTGCAGCCACCTAGGAAAAATGAAACAAAACTGTCCAATCTTAAAGAAAAATTATGACATACATATCACTAGGAAAATCATCATAATGGCACAAGTTCTTTATTCACATTCAACACGTATACACCAGACAAACTCTTGACAAAACTCAAATTACCCACCCTTCAGCAATTATCAACACCATATGGTACTTGCTAAAATGTAAAATATGCAACTGAGTTTCATCACAACTACTTTCCTTTTGGCAGCAGGCTTAGCTTCCTGAAGGAATGAACATTGGAAATAAAACTCCGTTGGATATTATGGGACACGAGACAAAAATGCTAACACACATTAAGATTAGGATGCATATCCAAGTGATCGGTTCCAGAGAAAACAAGCATTTAGTCAAGAAGTCAATTTGAAACCCCTTAATTAACAGTTCACCACATAGCTTTGAGAAAACGAAGTTTGGTAGGAAATGAACGTGCCACCTTTCCATTTAGGAAGTAGTGATGAAAAAGATATGCATCTGCTAGTGCAATAACGTTTATATCCCACTCCAACAAAACCACTTTGATAAGCCGCATACTAATCCTCTCTCTAGAAAAAGAATATTAGTTAAATTATTTAATCATGAGTAGTGACAGGTTACATCCAACCAATACAAAAGTATGTATTTGAATTTGGATTCCATACTCGATACTAGAGAAAAAAAAATGTGCAATATACAACCTTCTAGAGTGGCTCCAGCCACTCTGACTGTCCCCAACGGCAACTTAGATTTTGGCAGCTGATAAAGGGTCCAAAGGGTGGCTACTGCGAGCCCTTAACATAATCTGGATACATAGATTTAAAGAGAAGAAACATAAGAACCAAAAGGTGACTAGATTGGTAGAACTACAAATTCAAAATCACAAAATCCTCAAATCGGATATGTCACAATTCCAAACCTCAAAAACAAAACAAATTCATGAAAGACAAATTCAAAATCGAGTGAAAATCCTAGCTACATCAACATCTATAAGAGAGGGCAGACCAAACTTATTCATGTACAGAGAGAAAAAGCATGAATCATACCACTAGAGGATAAAATTAATACAATTTCTTACTCTCAGAAAATCCCACAACGATGTTTATTCCTTTTAGCACTATTTTTACCACCACCACATATAGTGTAACCATCAAGGTCTATCTATCTCTCGAAAGGCATTTCCACAAACTCCTGAGCTACACAAAGATTACTCGAACCAATAGTAAAACTCTATTATAGACATGTGCTTTCAACACATAAATTAAAGGTTGAATGGGTCCCATACTTGCAGATTAAAAGGCACCTTCGCAAGCACAAAAACAGAAACTTACCTCAATCCGAGTGGCGTATTCATCATTGAGGCATACTCACGATATCAACAAAAAGAAAAATTCAGCCAACAATGATCCTTTTCGCACCTAAGTTAATGTCTAGTTTTTTAAATGGCTAACATAGAAGTTAAATTGAGATTAAGAACCTCACCTTGATTTATGCGTGACTATGCGATCCAAATGTAATTCCAAGACGAGTAGCTTTCACACCATCACTTACATGGTTAGCCAACGGAGTCCCTTCTATTAAGCTTCTTGTTCGTCCCCGGTATAACTCACAATTCCAACAACCCTAGAAAATTATTAATTAGTATAAATCAGTAAGAAACTAACAATTTCAACAATCAATATCAATCTTAGAAAATTACAATCTCTTAATTAAAATCAAACCAAACGAAAAACCCAACCATTGAAAACTATTAATAACATCAAGTTCTTTGAAATTGTAATGAAACCTAATTGAGTAAGATTAAACAAAATAGCCATTTAAATCCGCTCTTGTGGATAATAATAGCAAGTATAGAAGAAAACCCGTTAGTCTTATGAGTGTGAATCGACTTTCCTTTTATCGATTTTGTGAGGTATATATTTTTGATTAAGAAGAAAGAAAGTAGATCGGGACGAAAAAAAATGAGAGATAAAGAAAAGGAAAAGGTTTGAATTGATTTGAATCGTTGAGATTCAACATGCATATAGGTATGCCTACCAGATCTAGCGTCTTTGACCAGAAAGCCTTGCACCAGTTGAGGTAGTCACCTCAAAGTTATCATCAACAACACCATAGACTATCTTCATCTCTTGATTAAGAAACAAAGCAACAATCAGGAAAATCGGGAAAAATAATTATAAATCTAGGGGATGATTATTTATTAAAAAAAAACCTTAACTTACAAGGGTAATACATCTCGACAATAAAATTTAACCCATACCTAATCCATTAATTCATAGGAAGAGAAAATAAAAAATCAGTTTGGATCCAAGCACACCTTACAAATGATTTGTAGAGTTTGAGTAATTGAAATATACATTTCAATTTTGGAGTAGTTTATTCATGAGTGAAGAAATGGGTTTGATCTATGAAAACGTGGGTTTGATTTGGAGATCTCGGCTTATGGTTTGAAGAGAAGAAATAATGGGGTGAGAGAACTCGATATATGGAGAGAAAATTAAAATTAAAATAAAAGAAGATAAGAAAAATGAAATAAAAGGGAGATAATAAGAATTATATGGACAATTTAGCCTCAACTAGCTTAATAAAGGCAAGCGTGTCTGCTTTTCACTTTTTTCTTCCCTTTTTTCCTAATAATTAGTATTATTGCAACGTATTAAAAATTAGTGCAACGTATTTCAAAGCAATGACCCGATATAGGCGTTTCAAAGGGTACAACGTCTATATCCGTTGCACATCCTAAAAAATTGAAATGTTGCTTTAAAACCGAGGATATGGTGTAGTGTACTTCGATTATGTTTTCAACATATTCAAAAGATACTAACCATACACCTTTGAAAGGTAAATGAGCATTGCATAAGCCAAAAGGCATCCTTCTATAAGCAAAAGTACCGAAAGGACAAGTGAAAGTGGTTTTCTCTTGGTCCTCCGGTGCTATCACAATCCGATTATAACTGAATATACCATCAAGAAAGCAATAGTATGAGTGTCCAGCTAAACGTTCAAGCATTTGATCAATAAAAGGTAAAGGAAAGTGATCTTTTCTCAGTAGTGGCATTCAATTTTCTATAATCAATACAAACCCTCCAAAGGTTTGCACACGAGTTGGGACAAGTTCATTCTTATCATTCTCCACCACCGTCACCCGCTTTCTTTGGTACCACTTATACCGGGCTTACCCACTTGCTATCGGATATGGGGTAGATAACACCCACGTCCAAAAGCTTGAGTATCTCCTTTTTCACAACTTCCATCATGGGAGGATTTAAACGACGTTGCGCTTCCCTTGTAGGCTTTGAATCATCTCACACGGATCTTATGCATACAAACTGGCAGGCTTATACCCGCCGATATCGAGCGATAGTCCATCCTATGGTCATCTTGGCCTTCCTTAGCACCCATAGAAGTTTTTGCTCCCCGTAATTCATTAAGCTCGTTAGAAACAATCACGGGTAAATCTTCATTGTCACCCAAGTACAAGTACTTCAAGTGACTTGGAAGAGGTTTCAATTCTAAACTTGGAGGTTTAACAATAGATGGCACAAGTTTTTATTATTGCAAGGTAAAAAGCATATGAAATGTTTCTTAATTGCTGATTTCTCCGGTAATGAGTCAAGAGAACCAATGGTTTCTTTTTAATCTCAACACTATATGCATAACCATTGTCAATAGGTGTAATGAGCACAATGTTTAAGTATCCAACACCATTCAACTCAAACATTTTGTTGTGATGTGTCCATCACATCAATGGAGAAACAAGAGTGGACATCACTAGGATATCTCATCGTCTCAAAAATGTTGAAACGTATTATTTCTCCATCAAACTCCATAGTTAGCGTTCTCTTGTCAACATCAATAATGGTTTTCGCTAGTTTTTCATGAAGGGACGCCCAGTAGCAATGGAAGAGATTTGAGTCCGTGAACCTTCATCCATCTCTAACACGTAAAAAGTCCGCTGGAAATACAAGTTGATTAACCTGCACAAGAACATCCTCAACAATACCCATTGGGCAGACATTAGAACGATCGGCTAATTGCAACACAATTCCAGACTTTTAAGAGGACCAAGATCAAGTGAATTGTACATAGACGCAGGCATAACATTAACCAAGCACCTAAGTCCAACATAGCTTTGTTAAATTTGGTGTTACCAATTGTGACGGGAATGTCGTCAAGGATCCTTGCACTTAAGTGGGAGTTTGTGTTGTAAGATTGCCAAGCATTTTCCCCCACACTAAGTACTTCATTACCTTTGAGCCTTTGCTTATTGTGTACACAAGTCCTTCAACACCTTGCATACTTTGGAACTTGCTTGATTGCATCTATGAGTGGTATGTTCACATGGATCTTCTTTAGAACGTCTAAAATCTCCCTTTTCTAGTTCCGCCTTCTTAGAACTTACGTAAATCTGCGAGGGAAAGGTAAAGGAGGAACATAAGCAGAAACCGGAGTTTTAGAGTTAGAATAGGTACCTCAAGTTTGGGGATAATCTCGGTTTTCTCCCCCAAACAAGTTCCTTAGGTGGTTCTGCGCCGAATCAAAGAACCGGGTTGCACAAGTTGTGTACCACTTCTCAATGTAATTGCATTGACACCATCTTTTAGGTTGATAGGTTGAGAAGGGAGTTTCCCACCATTTTGTGACTTGATTGATTCAACTCCATAGCCATAGAACCAACTTGAGTTTGCAACTCCTTAACCGAACCTCCGTTCTTTCGTATAAAATATTTCAAGAACTCTTCCATATTGGACCCCCATTTGAGGTTGTTGTTGTTGTTGAAATTGTTGTCTCTGGTGGAATTGTTGTTGTTGAGGTTGAAATCCACTCGGGTTGTTGAAACTAGGTTGTTGAATCGCTCCTCGCTTATTGGCATAGCTAAAGTTTGGGTGATCTCTCCATCCGGATTGTAAGTGTTGGAGTAGGGATCATAGAGTCTTTGTTGATTTGGAAAGATCGCATTAGCTTGCTCGTCTTCATAAGCTTGAGAGGAACTTGGTATCACTTGCCTGCAACTTGTTGAAGCATTGCGTTCATGTTACCCATTTGTTGACGAAGTTCCTCAACCTCTCTCACTTCACTCACCCTTCTTAGAATCACATCGAACCATGACTCAAGAATTGTTGTGAGTTATTGCCATGTTTTCAATCAACTCTACTTGTGCCACCGTCTTGTTAACTAGTGCACCACCACCAGCGTGAGAAGATTCCTATCACCTGATTGAAGTCCTTCATAAAAATATTGGATGATCATAGCGTCACTGAATTGATGGTGAGGGCAGCTTGCCACCAACCTCTTGTATCGTTCCCAACATTCATATAAGGAGTTCTCACATTTTGCTTCATCCCACAAATCTCTTGCGAATTTGAGTAGCCTTTGATGCGGGGAAAATATCTCTCTAAAAGAGTTTCTTCAACCCATTCCATGTTGTGACACTTAGGGAGGTAAATAGAACAACCAATCCTTAGCACTATCCATTAAAGAGAAACGGAAAACTTTCAACATTGCACCATCTTTGCAACATCCCATTTGGAAGTTTCTAGGTGACAATGGTGTGGAAGTCCATAAGATGTTTGTTTGGATCTTCATTCACCATGCCATGGAACTTTGGTAATTCTCTAAGCAACCACGGCTTAATCTCAAAAGTAGAGTCCGTTTGAATACACCCCTGTTGTATATCAAGTCTATGAGAAGCTAAGTCCTTGAGTGAACGATTTGCATCACCCATTGCTTCTTCTTCTTCTTGTGGTTCGTCTACGATTGGAACCTCTTTTCCTTCTTCTTGTTGTTGGAAAATCTCTTCTCCTACTTCCAACTCGTGCTCGTCCGTTGCGCCTTGACTTGGTTGGAGTATTGTGCCTCTTCGAGTAGCTATCCCGCACCTTGGATAATTCCAATTTTTAGTAGCCGGAGATTGATACTCCAAAACAATTCTAGCAAAAAAGTGAGAAACAAAACGACAAACAAAAAGCAAAGATAAAAACTGAGAAATTGTAAAAAGAAACTAAAAACTTAATAACTAGCCGGCACATAAAACCTTTAACGGCGCCAAAATTTGATCGTTTGGGATGTCGTCAAAAATAATTTCACTTTCCTAAAGTATATGATAAGAAAGAGTTCGTATCCTGGAGAGGCAATTGTAGTTATTTCGAAATCAATTTCTTAAAGTAACCAATTGGGGGGATTTCTGAATTTTATGCAAAAGCAATAAAAAGTAAATTAAAAAGCAAAGTAGATTGTAGAAAATAATCAATGGAGAGAGATATTGGTCAAGGAATTCATCTTCAATCTTAGACATGTGCTTGCATATATGAATAGAATTACGATTTAATCTCTTGTATTATCAAAAGCCTAGAGAATCAAGAAAGCAAGATAATATATTAATTTCTCAAGTTCATCAACACACACATTAGAGCCGCGTATGTGAATCCTACCTAAAGAATAACCTAACGCCTTGCGCTAATCAAGTTCAATTCCTAGGAGCATTAAGTTTGAGAAATAGGCTAATCAATGCAATTGTCATGCATTGCGCAAAAACAATTAGGACAATGGTCAAACTCTACATATGATTATGAGAGTGTATCACTACAAACCGTAAACATATCATGCTACTTGTATTCAAGGTTATCGCTCGATGAAAAACCCTAAAATAGTATGGACTAAGATGCAAGTTCAATTAATTGGCCACTTAACTAATCAAACACCATAATCCTATCACAATACTTCAATCATGTGATCATAAACACGATGAGAGAATTGAACGATAATCAAGAGAGAAAACTATAATACATAAAGCAAACACAAGTTTTAGAAATCGGACTACATCCTTAACCAATAGAGAATTTAGCTACTCATAGCTATGGAGTTCATCACAAAAATATGAGTTAAAATAAAGAAGAAGATGAACAAAAGCAAACCCTAGTTGCGTAAACAAAACCGGCTCTCCAAAGTTCCAAGAATAAGATATCTCCTCTAAATTGTAGAAGACCTTCCCCTTTATAGCTTTTTCTCCAACTTCTAAAATTAGGTCTAGTCTTCAAAGTCCATTAGATGAAAATCCACCAAGCCCATAAGAAGGAGAAACCGTGTAGAAAATACGCCCCAAAGTGGTTAGGAAATATGGTATTGTGGCGAGGAAATCGGTTCGGAGTGGCCAAGCAAGTCCCGCTTGATCATAGGTCAACTGGTCGGATCGGCGGGGTCAACTCGTTCGGACTTAGTCAAACCGAGTCGTGGGAGAGTCACACTCTAAGTCGGACCTGAGTCGGGTTCAGAGTTAGACTAAGTCGGACTTCGGCTAAGCCGAGTGACCTTAACCCGAGAGCGATTGCATTGCCAAATCTGTGATGCACAATCATCGTGCTTCACCACCTGATTCTTCAAACTTGTTCGGCCATATTCTCAGCTGTTGCAGCTTCAAAACCACTTACAATTCTATCCAGCAATCCCACTAACCATTCAATCCTTGCTCCACCATCTCCACGCACCATGTGCATTTCAACGCTAAACGCAAAGCTCATCGGCCTGAATCATTAGGCGTCATCTGTAAGCTCGAACATAGCATTCCAATACCAAAGCTGTACTTACACTTGCAACTTCACAAGATTACCCAGCTCACCTGACATACTCTCAAGCCAGCATTTCCTTCTCCACTGCCACCACCGAAATCCGAACCCATTCTGCGACACAAACTCAATTCCATTCCCTCATCAATAGCAACATCATCCACTACCATTTCAGCATAGCGTCAATATCCAAACAAAACCACGAGTGCCTTTATACAATCCAGGACTGCAACTTATCATCACTAGAACCCTTGCACGCAATTCAATGCACATGCACAGTAACGCCTTCTGCTATAACTCCTTGTATCTCCATTGTGGCAGCTTGTGACTCTCCATAAGCTTACACTCCATGCATGTCTCCATCACCATCTTCTCTTGCCTAACACGATTAGCTCACGACCATCTCATCACGGCCTCAAAACCATTCTCTTCTAGGCCTATATGCCACCCGACCTCACCTCAATCACCAGCTGCAACTGATTCTTGCCAATTCCATCACTCCTTCACGCAATACACAAGACCCGTTGTACACTCCAGCCCTATTCCCGAAATCACTGCAATATCTCAACTCCATCACAACTCATGTAATCAGCACCAACACTTCTTGCACCATTCCATGGTGATATCACCATAAGCTTAAGATAATCCTTCCATCTACATCTAAACTCGACAAGAAAGAACATTGTTCCTTCCCTCGAATCCCCTACCCACTCTGACTCGGACAACCAACATCATAGCATCACCGATTCTTCACAATCTCTTCCGCAATCGACCCAGCAATTCTTCCTCTTATCACGCTTTTGATCTAATACCCATGTTACGATCAACCCATTTTATGGTTCAAATTTTCTTCGATCTCGATACGGTATACATCAAACCCATTTCATTTGTGTATTCGTTTTGCCAATTTTACGGTCTCGATTCTAATCCCAAGAAACCCAATTCGAACTCGATTAAGCGCAAAGAAAAACCACTAGAGCTATTCTCGATCTGATTCATCTCTTCTTTCTCGACATCACAGCGCTCAATCTGCTTTCTCGATTCAAAACCTATTTTCTGAGCTTCAACTCTTCAATTGCAGAGACTACCACCATCTCCTCCCTCTTTCCCTTGGTTCGATTGAATCAAAAGCGAAACCCTAATTCTTCTGTTCACCCATCGATCTCAAATTTGTAGCTAACCCAAAGCGGCTGACATCGATTCTTTGTTCTTCAACCAAAACCCATCTTCTCTGCATCTCGATCTACGCCATGGAAGCGAGCTCGTTCTTCAATTTTGGTGAAAACATAAGCGAGCGGATGGAATTGTCTTTCGATTTTACGGTATAGGTATTAGGGCTGGTTGGATGGATGGTTACACCCAAGGATAGGGACCACACTACTTATTATCTAAGGGCCATCCTGATTGGAAACCCCTGTCAAATGTTTGAGTACGTGTCTAATATTCCTCCCAAAAGAGTTGCCCTTAACCTTGACCGAGCTCAGGATAGTGTTCGCCCATGAAATGACAATTTCGCCTGTTTTGCTCAAATTGGATACTTTCTTCTTCTTTTCCCGTGCGCTCAGTACCTAATAACTCAAAAACACACGTAAAGTACATAATTCACAAGAAAAATAGCAAAGAAAGCGTAACTACTAGATAGTAAATACGGTGTATTCTACACCTATCACTGCTGCACCAAGAACACGAAGAACATAAGACGCACAAAAGCAGTCGTTAATGCTATAGTGTTAACGACATTCAGTTGAGGGTCGCAAACGCTACCGTAATAGCAGCATTTATGTTTATCGTTCTTTAGTTGCAGTGTTTGCAACAATTATAATCGTTGCAAACACTTGATTTTTCATCATTTTCTCCATTTCATCTTTGTAAAACACCCTTTGAGCAATAATAATGATTTTGAGCGTGCTTCCAACATGATGAGCTAAACCCATCCCTGCGGGGCTGACAGAGGAAGCCATTCTCTCAAGAATTATGTGGTAATATTTACTTTATTAATTTATGCAATATTTTTATATGATTAATTGCATTGATAAAAAAAAATGAATTAAATGATTTTATTAATCAAATGTGTTTTCACTTGATGATGCATGCTTAGTTTTAGACTCTTGATGCGTTATGCTTGCGACTAACATTTGAAATTTTGGAAATCTGATTTTGGCAATACTTTAGAATCAAATCAATTGTTTAAATTGCATGATATAAATTAATTTATAACCACTTAAGTATTGATGAATGGTGAAATCCTAGTTCCAGCCTCTCCATAATTTTCACAACATTTTGTATTTTGAGTTTGTTATAATTTTGCTTTAAAAATTAAGTCTAAAAATCTTCTTTCACAAGTCTCAACGAACCTTTCACTACAACATCATTGAAAATAACCATCATTGTCTTTCATAAGAATTTTTTTTTTCTTCATTCATTTCGTTATTGTAGGATGCATTTAGCACATGCATCAAGCCTTTAAACCCCTAGGCGACCCTAGTGGACGAGTTGTAGTCTCGTGAGGGTTTACATAGAGATCTACCCATAAAACCTACACCAAAACTTCTAAAGCCATCAATCTTCGTCGGAGGAATCCGAGTCCCATTCACTCGACATGAAGTCCGGGGCATATTCCGGGATTTTGGATACCATGAATTGATAGCTTGCATCGAATGCGAATGCATCCCCCTTTCCTCCAAGTAGCGCTTTAACGACGTCATGCTACAAAAACACAAACACAAACTTACTTTGTTAGTGGTGTTTAGTAGGAAGATCAAACAACATGGATCACGTAAAATAAGCCACAAAAATACTTACAAATTGTTCAATGGAGTAGCTAAAGTGGGTAGCGTTCAGAATCCGTTTTTGGATAGCTAAAAAAGCAATTATCGCATTTTCGATGACTAAATGCCTATCATGCACTTGTTGAACACTTCTTCCATTCGGATTCCCAAACTCTTGCCTATATTTGTTGTGTACCCTTGCCCAAAAGGTTAAGGCATCCACCCTTACAGAGGACTGATTTCTAACTTGAGTTTCCGCATACCATGCTTTGGTGATAAATAGATCTTCATTTGAATCAAATGATGCCATTTTGGGGGTATGAAATGAGTAGTTGTGGAGTATATGAAGTGAGAGGGAATAAAATGAGCAATTTTGGGGCAAATGGGGTCCAAGGATGAGGTCTCTATATATATAGAAAGTCCCTAACGACTATTTTTTTTTTTGAAAAAAGGGGAATAATTTGAAATAATCGGTCTTCTCAAAGGTCTGTAAAATCCGATTGTGTTTTTATGCCAGCAGAAATCGGTCTTTCGTTTGACCAATATAAACCGATTATAAACATGTAAAAAATTTGAATTTTCACCGACACTAATCGGTTTATATATATGCATATGTGATCCGATTGTAACTTGAAAAACATACAGGAAAAATAACATTTCTAAGGCATGAATAATCGGATTATACTTACCCCACACATAAACCGGATTCCTTTATGGAATATAGACAATCGGTTTATGTTGACATATCGAGTAGCCCGATTGTTGGCATGTTAGGCTAGAATTATTGAGCAACACATAATTATAATTAAAACTTGAAGTGCATTAAGTTAAAACAACCACCCAAAATAAGTTAAAATAACACATAATCATCCAAAATAAAAACCTTAACCATCCCAAAAGAGTGTTAAAAACTTAAAATAACCACAAGTCTTATAAACTTAAACTTAGAAACTTAAAGAGCACCAGCAGCACCACCACCGGGAGCATTTTAAGCAGCAACACCACCATCAGCAGGAGCACCACCATCGCAGAGAACACCACCATCAAGAGCAAGACTCGCTTCAGCCATGGCTTGATATTGAGCCATTTCTTCCCACATACCTTCCATAAATCCATGGCGATCCCTCTCAGCTGAAATCATGTTTATCCTCATCCTAGTGAACTTCATGACCTCATGAAGCTCTTCTAGTGCAAGCTTGTCTATCAATGCGATGGCTTGTTCAAGATGGGTCTCACGCCCATAAGCAAACTTATAGAGACTTCTTTCTGACACTGGTTGTGGTTCCCTAAGAATATCCTCCAAGGTGATCTCTCAAGTGTAAAACGCTAGGTGTCCGAAGTCCATATCTACATAAAAAAAAATCAAGTTAACAATCGGTACATAACTACACAAATGTAATCTGATTCTCAACAACAAAACATACAGGAGTGTCAAACATTATTACACGGTTTATGTGATACATATATAAACACTGATTGTGGAATGGGATCTGAAGAGACAATCATAATCGGTAAATTAACAAGCACATAAAGCCCGATTATCGATCGCATAGTTTTAAAAAAATTGTATCCGAATCGATTATTCTAAAGCACTTATAAAACCGATTGGGGATGTATTTTCATATTTCGTTTCTAAACCTAGAATCGGTTGATGTTAATCATCATATAAACCGATTACTATGCATGCTCTTCATGGTCGAAGAAATAAACCCATAATCGGTTTATTCGATATGTCAACATATACCGATTCTGGGTGTAATCAGAGATTTTGATGGATGAAAATCTAAGATTTAAACAAGTAAATAAATGAAGAAATGTGAATCATAGAATGGGTTGATGGAGATTTACCTTTTTCTTGGTTGGATCGAAGATCGTTGGAGAAGAGGATGATTTTTTTTTTTTTTTTTTTGTGATTAGGGTTTTGAGAATTTGGAAAGATTAGGATGAAAATAGAAAGTTTTTCTGATTTAGGTTTTTATGTTTTTGGATTTTGCTGAAAAGGGTAAGGATTAATATTTATATGAGATTGTTTTAGGAATTAATGTGGGGTAAATTAGTATTTTTTAGAAGTTTGGTAGCCCATAGCAATTTGGTGGAGTGGGAAGGGAATTTTGATAGGCCCCAATTAAGTGGGATAGGCCCTAATTTAGCCAGGTAAGATATCAGCTGCCTTCTTTATATTATATCTAGAAGTTAAAACAAAAGCATTTACTTTAATAAGTTAATAACAGACCTACTTTAATTTCCAAAATCATTACTAATTTTAGATTTATGTTCTATAGATTTGATATATCTCCGCATCGACAACTTTAGAGTCGGCATATAATCATTTTGAAAGATAACTTGATAACCACTCCATTCAGTTGCCTGCTGGATTGGGCTTTACTGTCATTTTAGAAGATAACTTGATCACCAACATGATTCATATTATAATTTAAATGCATCTATACATGTGTTTTTAAGTTATATATGAGAAAAAGATGAGTTAAAGATTCATCACCAATGTTGCATATGCAACATTTTGTAAATATTTGAGGGAGTATATTAAGTCATTCTCATTCTTGTTGGTAGGATTGGGTGTATGGCTTTCCACATAAAGAGTTTGATGGGTGGTGTTGTGTTGAGATTCCATATCCTTCCCCAAGCAGTTATGTTGTTACTATTTGCACTATCTATTGATTCATAGAGAGAATGCACAATGAATCAATCTTTAGTGTTTAAGTTCTAATTAGCAGTATCATCTTCGTTACGGGTGAGAGTGCTTATTTGCACAATCTTTTTTACTGTCATTTGACCAAATCACACATGCATTATGTTTATATCCCAATTTTTTGTTGTCAGTGAATATGCACCGAGGTACAGTTTTTGGCTTTGGAATATGCACTGAGGTGTCTGGGATCCATTGATCTTCCTAGATATTTATTACTATTTTCAGTTGTCTAGCTGCAATTTGTTTTTATCCGTTGTTAACTACTATGTAATCCTTTCTAGGCCTAACTATTTCCTATTTGATTTTGTATGTAATATATCATTATTTGGAAAATATTTATCTTTAAGAATACTTGCCCCTAGAGAGCTTGGATTTTTCTTTAACCTCGAACTCATCTTAGCCATCATTGATAAGATTTTGTAAACCTAAACCACAATTTTAAAGAGATTTACCGATCGAGTTCCATACTTTTAGATAGACACATTTTTTATATATATATTTTTCATTTGTTTTCCATTTCTTTTTTCCCCACTAATAGTATCTTTGAAATTTAGTTAAGGTTTTACAAATAAATAAATAAATAGGTTTCAAAGCAATTGTTGAAATTGTTTCCTTTTTGGTTTTATAATTTATTACTCATTTTTTTTTACTAGGGGCTCAAAGCTTTGGGTTTTTGATCAAGTTATTAAATAAAGGAGATCCTAAATATTTGTCATTTAAGGGAATAAATTCTACCCCTAGTATCTGTTTTACTTCACTATGATAGTTGGGTTAGTTTTAGAATTAAAGTAAACTCCCGACTTACTAAGATTTATTAGTTGGCCTGAAGCAATTCCAAAGTATTTAAACATTTTCGCTAGATTACAACAAGTTATAAATTTACTTTAAAAGATTAGACAGTCATCTGCAAATAGCCGATGACTCACTGAGAGAGCAAGTCTAGATATTTTAATTCCTTTTACAATCCTTTGCTTTCGACATTTAGGATTATTCTGGATAATGATTCAATACAAAAGAGAAATAGGTAGGGAGATAATGGATCTCCCTATCTTAACCCTCTTGTAGGTTTAAAGAAACCAGTAGGAACACCGTAAGAGTAGTGCAGGATACGCCATATGCATTGAAAAACTAAGTTACACCAATTTTAAGAAAATCCTAGTTTTTGCATAGTTTCTATTTAAAAACTCCACTCGACTTTGTCAAAGGCCTTTGACATGTCGATTTTTTTTTTTGTATTTCTCATCTTATGTATTACTTCGTGTACTATTATTATATTGTATGAGATTTTATTGACCATTCCTTTCTTTCTATTAGCATCAATTTCAAGATAATTTCATAAGTAGTATTATTTAGGATTTTTGGCCGAAACTCCGTAACCGCAAATTGGTTCAGAGTTTTAGGTATGATAGAAATGAAATAAGTGTTTAGTTCTTTTGCTAGTTAAACTAGTTGTAAAAGGAATTCTGCACCATCAGAATAAGGTCATTTTCGATGATGATTTCTGATTATGGTGGAAACAATTAGAGGGGAACCAAAGGTGGATATTATCATTATCATTTATACACTCGTGTATAAGATCAATCATGTTCTGGCTATACTTGGGTTAACAATGGGTTATACAAATCTACTAAAAGGTGATAGGTTAACCTTAACTATAATTTAAGGTAATTATTAGATTAATCTAAAACTAATTAATTTAGTGCTAAATAATTAAGTAAAAGCAGATTATTTTAGTAATAATATGAGTCATCGTTAAAAATGATCTTTCTAGAGCTCTTGATATGATTGAAATGCAGGACACGGAAAAATATCTAGGTGTCACTCTTCTGATTGGTAGAGATAAATCTAAAGCTTTCAAACCCCTTATTCAGAGTTTTAATGCTAGGATTATTCCTTCGAAAGGCAAAAATATGAATTATCTTTGCTAGATCAATAATGGTCAAACATGTTCTCAATGCCTTACCTACTCATCAAATGAGTGTTTTTAGAGTTCCTAAAAACACCATTGATAAACTTGATTCTATCCAGAGACAGTTCTGGTGGGGTAAAGATGGAAACCATAGAGGCCTTTACTTTATATGATGGGATAAATTACAGATTCCTAAGACTCTGGGTGGTCTAGGTAATAGAAATCTTGAACATCTTAACACTGCTTTGCTTACCAAAATTGCCTAGAATGCTTGCAATGATGATTCTTCTCTTTGCTATCAAATTCTCAGGGCAAATACTCTAGAAATGGAAGTCTCCTTCATTTAGATAAACTTAAAGATGAGAGTTCTTGGCTTTGGAGAAGCATTTACTCTGGTCTTGAAGTAGTTCAACAACACACTAGATGGTTAGTGAGATGTGGTGCTAAAATCAACATTTGGCTAGATTGTTGGGTTACTAGTTTAGATAGCCCTCTGTTCGGTTGTTGGATCCTCTAGCTTTGAAAATTTTACTTTTGTTTGTGATTTATTTCAACCCGGTACCAGACAATGGGATATTAACATTGTTAATACTCTCTTTTCTCAGGACTGTGCTAATCTAATTCTTATGAGAATTCCTAACACTGGTAATGATATTATGATATGGATGCTAGATAAAAAAAGTAAGTTCAGAGTTAAAAATGCTTATAATACTATTTGTTCTAATAATGTTAATACCATTGTTGCAGGTAGCTCTATTCCTAATAATGTCTGGAAAAACTTGTGGAAGTTCAAAGTTCCACACAGAGTTCAAATTTTTATTTGGAAATGTCTAAAGCAAATAGTCCCCTGTCAAAACTAAGATTGTTAGATATAAACATGGCATAGAAAACTCACCGTAGTTTTGAAAAACTTGATGAAGAAACCATTAATCACATCTTTATGGATTGCGATTATAGTAGAGCCATTTGGTTTGCCATGAATATTAATATAGATGCTATTAGACATTCCAATGCGATTGGAACAATGGATTATAGGTGGTTCTACTCGAAGTTAGTAATATCTCGCTTTATGCTTGAGTAATGAAAATTTGATATGCAGATTTATGTGTATTATTTGGTACATCTGGAAGGACAGGTGCTCTTTGGTCTTTCAAGATAAGAAACCACATCTGCAGGTTACTGTGGCTAGATTCAACTAGTTACTTAAACAATGTTCTCACATGAATGTTCAGCATCAATTTTCTATTACTAATGAATTGCAGATCAAGAATTGGAGGCCTCCAGACAAGGAATTTGTGAAAATAAATATTGATGGTTCTTATATATCACAGATTAAACAAGGAAGTGTTGGTCTAATTCTGAGAAATTTTGCAGGTACATGTCTAGGGGCAAAGGTATATCTTTGTGAAGAGGAGGTGGAAGAGGAATATGGGGATGAGTATTTTGAATGCAAGGCACTGGAATTTGTTGTGGAATTGCTAAGGCAGTATTTAAAATGGATTGTGAAAATGTAGTAAAATCTATCTCTGAAGATGAGCTACATGTTCACTGGTTTAATCAAAATTTAATCCAAGTAGTTAAACATAAGTTTAGTAGTAGTAAACTTTGGTTTTGTAAGTCTGTAAACAGACTAGGTAATAATAATGCTGCTTATGAACTAGCCAAA
>JAJJWW010003407.1:0-289840 GCA_023531295.1 Papaver armeniacum
TGTTTGTTCATTCGGGTGTTTGTTAATGCATTATTTGTCGAATACATTTACACCATTTTGGTCGGGGCTTACTCGAAGGTAACTCAGATGCCCGTGTGTTGAATATTTATTACTAACCCATGGAATTCTGCTGGGAAGAACCATAAATTGAAGTAACGAAATATTATGAAAATATTGAATATTTTCTATGGATTTGAATCTATTGATTTTGAGAATAATTAATTAATGGCTCTATACTAGTACGATCGTCTAGGAGCGTTAATTATTCATGAATTGAGTGATATGAGCTTGTTGAAGCGTCATACTTCTTTCATATAGTCAGGGAAAACATTGTTACATCCTGAAGACGTTATTGCTCTATACTAGCAGGCAAGCTATCTAGGAGCCGTCTAATCTTTCGATTCTATATAGAAGTAATTACTGAAAATTGCTCAGTATTCATGAGATATGCCGTTGCCTCAGCTGAGAGACTACATTTCTATATATACTACGAGAGACAGTATTCTCGGTCGAGAGATTCTCATAGCATGATCTTTCATGCTTTCGATAAGAGACATGAGCCTCGATATTCATCTGATTGCTGGATCAGGAATACATATGATTATGGGTTTACGATTTTAGCCTTTGTCAAAAATCCACCATCTACATTAAGTCCCCTACTTAGTGAGGAAAGCCGTGTTCCTCGGTCGGCATTGAATGGTGATTTTCAGATCATAAACAATATAAGTAATTGAACTTAGTCGTAAGTTAAGATGTTACTGGATTTCGATAGATACGAGCATACCATGAATTGAATGAAGATCCCAGTGGCATGATAGAGTGTCGTTTGGTGGACATAAATTGGTGTTGAACCGCTGATTTTATGATGGGACCTTGGTCGTTTTAGGATTCACGGGCCGGGCCAAAAAGGAAATCCTTGTGTGATTAGGTTTTGGAAATAAAACTTGATATAAAAGGGGTAAATCCTTTTTTTTATTTCTCACGACAACCGGCCATCACCTTCATCACCTCTTCATCTTCATCGCGCCAGCAACCGAGAGAAATTTTCGCCGGAGCTCGCCGCCGTTCGGCCGTCCGATCACCGTCCGGCCACATTCGGCGCTGGCGGTGCAGCGTTTTTTTTTTTTTTTTAAAGTTTGCTGAGTTCATGAGTTGTTCATGCTTTGATCATGTTGAAATTATATATATGTGTATATATGAATGTGAGTTTTGTTGAAAACCCTTTTTTTAGAAGACGTATGTTCGTTTCATCGTTAGTTTGAGAACCCATTAATAATCCCTGACCTAGTAGAGATTTTTCTTTACATATGAAGTTTTAGGTTCAGTGATAAAACTAAGTTCATGAGCTTTCATTTGAACCAAAGTTTTATCATGAAAAGGTGAATTTTCACAAAACCGAAATAAAACCTCGTTTCAAAGAATGACGATGATACGAAGAAAGAGTTTTTTTTTTTTTATGTGTGAACTTGTGTCCAGTGATAAGATTTTGTTATGAGCTTTCATGTAAATCAAAACTTTATCTTATAATGTGTGAGTTTTCACAAAATTGAAATAAACCTTCGTTTCAACGACGTATGACAATACGAAGGAAAAGATTTTTTTTTTATAAAACCGTGAAGTGTCCACAAATTATTTTCGTGAGTCTTGCTCACGTCAAAAAATATATATATATATATATATTTATTTATTTATTTACGTGATTGAATCACGTTTCTTATATATATATAAATGTAAATATATATTATTTTCTTTAAAGTCAGAACTTGAGTTTTGTGTAATACTACTTAGAAATAAACAATTATTTATAATGAAATAATGTTTTAGTTTTCATAATTCCATGATTTAATGCTTACGCAATAGAATTATTCATGATTTTATGAAAATCTAAGTTTATGCTAGATCTTTTGTAGGTTTGAAAAAGCGAGCAAGTTTTGAAGTGTTAACTCTTGCATTACTAGTGGAATCGTAAAAAGGTAAAATTTAAAATTTCCTTTGCCAATAGATCTGTTTGCATAGGTAATCTTTTGTGCTTGATCCAGGGGTTAAGCGTAAAAAAATATCCAAACGGAGATTATTATGGTATTCCTCTTCTTCTTCTAGCTCTTCGATGGGGATTCAGGCTTTAAATCAACTGGTTCTAAGAATCGGGGCGAGCCTAGCGTACCCTTGAATGAACGAAGGGTCACTTTTGCTGAACTCGGGAAAGAAAAGGCGGAGATGATGAAAAAGAGGCTCGTCGAGTGTGAAAAGGATCGAATCCGACGCAAATACAAAGGACGAAGAAGGCGTCGATTCTTGGACGGAGGCCTTCGACTACGATGTTGATGCTTGAAGAAGAGGATACATCGGAGGTATCGGGCGCAAGATTAAAGCCCGATCGATATGAGCAGAGTTCCGGAAGATATGAAGCAAGTGGAAGCCTAAATTGAAGCGGAAGAGGACTCGAACTCAGATGATGATCCTGGCTGCTCCGAACTCCATCCATTGGCCGATTGACGAAGAGGAAGATAGTGATGACAACTACGATGACTCGGATAATGAGAAGAATAGTGATGGCGAGTCGGCGATTCGGATGAATCGATGGAAGTAGCTTTATTTCTATCTTTCTTTCTTTTTAAACACTTGAATGTTCCTTGGAAGCCGTAGTAGTGCTCCCATTTCTTGATGATTTGAATGACTTTTGCTTGGTTACTATTTTATTAATGGTGATTCCTTGATTGAATGAAATGAATCAACGTTCATTAACTTAAATCTATCATGATCTCTTTTGATGATGTGATCTTGTCTTGTCTTATGAGTAGCATAACACGGTTAAGAGACTCATGACACGGCCACAAGTTGTGTGGCTTTTCTTTTGACTATGTCATGGTCGGTCCCCGGTGCGTTATTTTCCTCCGCGTCTTGATGTTAACCTTTGAAACTCGGGGTTTCGGTGAAACTCGTAACTGAATTGACTATTCCACGATAAACCTCCATAGTGTCTAATATATATTTTCAAGGCTTTGAGTCTATCATTTACACGAATATTTCTTCCATTCTGAGTCGAGTTTCATCGTCCGAGAGAATTCTTGATCATACCTTGTTGTCGCTATGTCAAGCGGTAGTATTTCTTCTCAAAATGATCCTCAGTCTAAGCGTGAAATAGCAGCGTCCATTTCGATAAGTTGTATCTCTTTTCCATTTTTGTCCGATCAAGATTGTTGATCATAAGAAAACGATTTATCGCGGGATAATCGAGAAGAATGCTTCTTCTCATATTTCGAGGCCCAAGCGAGCTGTTAGAGCTCTGTCCAGGTATAGGTCGGCTCGTCTTGAGGTTGGATCATCCGTAAGTAATCTTATAATTCTTAAGATTCACTGTGCTCCATTTCGGTGAAATTAAATGCTCCTTCATTTCATCGCGAGCGGACGTTCGTGTCGTGGTCGATGCCAGGACGAAGAAGGAGTGGAAAGTCCGTGACTTGTAGTCGAGGTTGAGGACAGCGACGACAGGGTTGGTGAAGATTCGTAGAATCCATGGAGGTAGGAGACAGTGTTCATGCTCGTGAATATCCCACAGTGGGACTCCCATTTGAAGCCCCTTTGCTCAACACTTTCCAGGACAACGAAGTGGTTGGCGGATTCGTTATTCCCAAATGTTACGCACCTCCGTATACTAAGATGCTGGAAGAAGTATGGCCACATTTCCACTACTGAAGTATGGAAAGGCTTTCTTCCTAACCTTTTAACCACGATAGGTGGGTTGTTGCCGATCATTGAGGAAATGAACCAGATGCGCTTGCGAGATGTCAAGAACCATGAGCTGCATAAATGGGATGAGATGATCTCAAATTGCGAGACCTTGCGATTTAATGTGAGCTGGCTTCGTCGTCGACTCGAGATAATCAAGATTCATAAGGCGGCGGAGGCTGCTGATGCGATTTCCACTACCACCGCTTTATTGGAGGAGGAGAAGATCGCGGCTCGCGGAATCGGCGAGGTCGAGAAGCGATTGAAGATTTGAAGGTAAAGACTCGGATCTTTCGGAAGAAACTTGACAAAGCTTCTTATAGGGATTATCCATCTGTTGGATGGTTTGCTCACGAGTGAGCATTTATGATTGTTGTTTTCGGATAAGTTTAGGCTTTTCTTAGGTAGGATGATTGATGATGACATGAGGAAATTTTGTTCATTTATGGAATGTGTTAATGAACAAGGGAGTATTTTGCGTGCTCTTTGGAAGAAAATAAATTACATTCTGAAAATGTTTGAAATGATGAATTGATGAAAAGGTAATTGTCTTTTATGGATTAGGCATAATATGCCTTGAGCCATTTGACGTTGATTATATTTCCTTCCACTCCTCCATTAACAGCTAAGATCTTGTAATATCCACTAGATACTGCCTTGATGACTACATATGGCCCTTCCCATTTAGGAGAGAATTTGTGGGCGGACATGTCTTGTTGAATATGCTTCGCCGTCTTTAACACCAGGTCTCCTACTTGAAATGTTCGAGGTCTTACCATTTTGTTGTATGCTCTGGAGATCCTTTGTTTGTACGCTTCTACATATTTTTCCACCTTGGCCCTCCTTGACTCGAGCATGTCTAGTTCAACAATTCTTGATTTGGATATTTCGGCTTCATCCCATTGTACTCCACTGGACGTTGCAATCCTTGTTGAAGGAATTCTGATTTCTGCCGGCAGTATGGCGTCGGCCCCATAGACAAGAGAATATGGTGAAGTCCCGATCGAACTCCTTGGCGCGGTTCGATAAGCCCATAAAGCCATAGGTAACTGTTCATGCCGAGGATCGAGGATTATCATGGATTGTTCGGTGAGAATCCGGATCAAAGTTTTGTTGGTACTCTCTTCTTGTCTATTTCCTTGGGGATAATACGGCGTGGAGAAAACTTGTTTGATGCCGTATTCCTCGAGCGATTACGTCACGTGCTTGTTGGCAAAAGAGTCCCATTATCGGTGACAATGTGTTTGGGAACGCCAAATCGCATATTATGTATTCTTTGATGAAGTCCGCAATTGTGACTCCAGTGGTGCTTCGAAGAGGAATAGCTTCAACCCATTTGGTAAAATACTCGATTGCGGTGATGATGTATTCATGCTTGCTTGAAGATCTTTGGATTGATCTTTCAGATAATATCCAGGTCCCGGCTATAGAAAGGCCATGGACTATTCACGAGAATTCAATGGAAGACGAGGAGTGTGAATGAGGTTACCATGGACTTGGCATTGATGACACCTTTGAACGTGTGCGACTGCATCGTCTTCCATGGTTGGCCAATAATATTTCTCATGAATACGGAGAAATAATTTCCTTTTCCTTGATGTTCTCCATCATGCATTTCCTTCAGAATGGTTGGGATTTCATGCTCAGCTAAGCATCTCAGTAGATTCGCACCAAAGCTTTTGCGGTATAAGATTCCATCAAGAAAGACAAATCTCTTAGCCCTTTGAATGAGTTTGATGGTTTCTTTCCGAGCCATGTGGATGAAACAACACGCCTTTGTATAGTGATCGTTTCCTCTGCTCCTTCAAATTGCAGCTTAGAAGCGAGAGTTGCCAGGCGATCCGCATGCCTATTGTTGGTTAAATACAGTATGGACAATCGTTGCATCGGTGAAGTAGGTTAAAAGCCGTTGAGCATCATCTGAACGGAGCAAGTGTAATTTCTTTAAGGGAGTATGTTCCATTCATTTGATTGACCGGTAGTTTTGAATCTCCCCTTATCTCGAGGTGCGCTGCCCCTACTTGCTTAGCCAGAGACAATCCCAGTAAGAAGGCTTCATATTCCGCTGAATTGTTGGTGCAGTGTAAATCCAGCTTGAATGAATGTGAGAAAACCTCGCCAGATGGAGATACTAGTACTATGCCTGCTCCTCCAGTGTCATTGCTAGGGGTGGCGGAACCGTCGAAGTATAAAAGCCACGTTTCTTCTTTGATAACTAAGATGTCTGGAAACTCACCAGGTACATCTTCATGTAGCATTGTTGCATCTTCTCCTGGAAAAGCAGTGAGCAAGTCCGCTACTGCTTGGCCTTTAATTGCTTTAGGCGGTGTACATGCTATGTCAAATTTTGACATCTGAAGTAACCACTTTGCTGGTCTTCCTATCAAGGCTGGCTTTGATAGTAGGAACTTTATAGGGTCAGCTTTGGAGACGAGCTCAACTCTGTTGGATAGCAAATAGTTTCTGAACTTCTGAATTGCATGTACTAACGCCAGACACGCCCTTTAAGCCTTTGGGTATCTGAGTTGAGCATCTCGCATGGTACGGCTGAAGTAGTAGATTGGTCGTTCGATGCCTTCGTCGTCTTCTTGAGAAAGGAGTGCTCCGATAGCAACATTATTATAAGCCGTATAAAGTATCAGTGGTCGTCCTTGCACCGACGATTTCATGACAACAGGTGATAGTAGTATCTGTTGTATTCTCCGAATGCTTATTGTTGCACAACAGTCCATGTAAAGCTAGCTCATTTCTTCAATAGAGGGGTAAATGAAGCGATAAGTTGAGCTAACCCAGGGATGAAACGTCGGATATAATTTACCTTGCCCATGAAACTTTGGAGTTCTTTCACAGTGCGTGGAGGAGGCATGGTAGTAATAGCTTTCGTTTTGTCTGGATCGACTTTGATTCTTTCTGCCGTGACCAAGAATCCTAAAAACTTTCCAGAAGAGACACCAAAAGCGCACTTCAGAGGGTTCATATTTAATTTATATTCTCGACATCTTTCAAAGACTTGTCTTAGAACTTGGAAGTGAGATGCTCGAGTCTTCGACTTCACTACTACGTCATCAACATAGTCTTCTACTTACTTGTGCATCATGTCGTGCAATATGGCAGTCATGGCTCGTTGATAGGTAGCACCGGCATTCTTTAATCCGAAGGGCATCATAGTGTAGTGGAAATTCCCAATAAGAGTACGAAACGCGGTTTTGCTGGCATCATGTTCATACATTTTGATCTGGTTGTATCCACTGTAACCATCCATGAATGAGAACATACCGTGACCAGCTGGTTGCGTCTACGAGCATATCGATGTTGGGTAGAGGAAAGTCATCTTTCGGACAACATTTGTTTAGATTCCTGAAATCAACACAGCATTTGATTTGACCATTTTTCTTTTTGACAGGAACAACGTTCGCCAGCCATGTTGGGTGTTGAATAGGCTTGATGAGCCCTGCTGCTAATAGTTTCTGAATCTCGACCTTGATTTGCTCTTCGATTTCGTGTCTGAACTGCCTAGGCGGTTGTTTGTGACTTTGGAGCCAGGTGTAATGTGCAGATGATGAGTAACTAATTTATCATCTAGACCAGGCATTTCTTCGTACGTCCAGGCGAAGATATCTTGATACTCTTTTAGTAGTGCTATTAATTCCGTCCGTTCCTCCGGTGACAGTGCTGAGCTGATTAGAATCGGCATGGGATCTTCCTCGATCCCAATGTTGATTGTTTAGAGATCATCGGTGGTAGAGTCGCACTGAGTCTTGTAATTGTCGTGGGGCATCCTGAACCTCTTCCTCGAGTGATGGTTCATTCTGACATGATTCTTCGGGGTGGGGAGACTTTTCATCGTTCTCCCCGATTAATTGCTAATCCTCCCATCGGCGATAAACGATCCTCCCTTCCGCGTCGTGGCTGATTATGAAGTTCGACCTTGGAGTTGAAACCTGGTCGTTACGGGGTTTTAACACTGTGGCCGATGATCTGATCCCCTTAGCATATGAGGATGATGGCTTGTCAGCGACCTTTTCAATAGTCTTCCAACTTGGGAGTGAAGTGCTGTAAACTTTGCCTGGAGGCTCTGGGATATTCTTTTGAGATTCAAGGAATTCAGCATCGTAGACAGGAGCATAGGGAGATGATGAAGCCGGGATACGAACAATCTTGTTATTGAGTAGAGCCTTCATACATTGATGGTATGTTGAAGGAACTACCTTGTTATCATGGAGCCATGGACGTCCAAGTATCTTGTGATAATCTGGCTCTTGTTCTGCCATGCGGTCTTCTTCTTCTCCGAAAGTGATGTTGTTGATCGAATGGCCAGGCATCACTGTGTGTTTCCTGTTTGCTAGGCCACAACGGAGTCGGGGTATGTCGACGATATCACGGTTGAGTGCGACAAACGTGTCATTCGTTGCTTTACGGAAAAGTGTAAGAGTTCACACAAGTTTTTGACTAACCGCGCAACCTCCCGGTCCACCGGCTTCTCATAAGTAGTGAAAGCTGTTATTTTGAGGATCATTGTGTGATGGGTCGAGTCCCCGTCTTGGGAGAGAGATTCCACTTAACTCGGACGTCAATTTTATGAGAAAGCCGAGTATGTGGTTCATTGTATCTTTTATCGAGATCCATGTTCTGGCGTGGATATCCAAGACTCGTGTCAACTCAGTTAGAGTTGGGACTTCCCTCCTTCTGTGTTGTCAGATGTAGCATTGAGAGGAGGAATATCGCCGTTTGAAGAATTTTGGATTGGGTTAGGAGTAGTTGAATTAGTCCTGAGACCGACCATCTTTGTGATAAGTGAAATTGCAACCGAGAGAATGATCTCCCACTGTGGTCGCCAATCTATAGATGGGGCAAAACGATTTGCTGGTTTTTATGAAATTGAGGAGACGACCATACGGAGGAGACTCCTTGAACCGAGCGAAATGTTCAACCTCACACAGATGCACTGCAAGAAGGGAGTGCTTTGAATTCTAGAGATAAAGCTGTAGTACTCCGGCCTAAACCAAGAAAATGACCGTTCCAGAGTAAATTCGGTCACAGAAGAGGATGGGTCGATCCGCAGGAGGGAAGGTGAGAAATGTGTGGAATCAATGGTAATCGAAGATTGTAGGTGTGTTGTGAATTCGAATATGATAAGTTACGAAAGATTGAAGTTACTCAATTGATGAGTTGTTGAGCTCGTGTTGTACGTAAGACGTGAGATCTCGTTGTCCCTTCAATCATGATTCGGGGACTTATTTATATTCTTTGAAATTGTAGACACCATGATCCCATGAAGTGTGACAGTTGATGGAGTCAAGGAGTGGGGAAATGGAAATCGTTTTTGAAACCAGTTGCTCATCGTGCGAAGACTTGGTCGATTTTCCATCCACTACTTTGTTAACTCCTTCAACTGATTGCACGACTTGCTCACATTCCATCGTGTGTTTGAACACACGTGCCATAGACCGCCAGACCAAAACCCTAGTTAATATCCCCCATGTAACACGATTGATGTCTCGTGTGATTGTGGAGTCTGCAAGGCAGACGTGTATTTAGTTAGTCAGTTGCTGACTTCATGACTTCATGGGACGATGAGTCCTTGTTTTGTTGAGTCGAACGTGATTTGGAGATGTTCTGAGACTCATGAATTGAACATGTCTGTTGAGACAAAGATATGATATGTGAATAAGTTGACATGAGCAAATATTGCTCATTCGATGAATTGTTGAATATTGATAGTTGAACCAATATTCCTTGGTTTGAGCAAATATTGCTCATCTGAGCAAATGTTGCTCATTCGATGAATTATTGGTAGTATGACCAAATAAGGTACTGGTAATTGAACCGAGTATGATAAATAGAATGCTGATCACGGGATCAACGTAAAATTATTAGCGTTTGAATCTGGAATTATGAACCTTGGACTCAAAACCCTAATTTGATCAATTGATGATTAACTGATGGTTTATTGAAAGTTAACCACGGAGCTGAGGAGGGACCGGCTACATGGGATTATGGATCAACCATGTAGTGCCCAGACGCTCACGTGAGAAAATATCAAGGTCTCCTGAAGACCAGTTGATTTAATGAAAGAATGATTAAATGCTAGCTTAATCATTTTTAAAATAATGCTCGTCATTCGAACCTTAGGTAATAAAACCTAATTAATTATGAAGAGGTGAGGGACCGACCAAGGGGTCGTGAAATCGGCCCTAGGTGGTCACAGGATCGACTGACGATCATTCTATGAAAATCCAGAATTATTTAGAAGAGTTTTGGACCTAATACGTGCAATTGCGCAAATTAGGTCAAATAGTGTAAATACGCGGGACCGGCTCCTTGCGAGCCAAAATCCAACCTTGGTCGGTCAAGGTAACATGCTCATGTCACTAAAGTGTTCGTATCTCAGTTCTGAGAATTTTGATATTTTCAGATGTGCATTTGAGCAATCATTTGAGAAAATATGAAGAAATCAGGGTTTTTGATGAAACCGTCAAAACTTCACGAGATGAAGGAAAAATAATAAAAGGGTGAAGGAATCATGAGGTGTGGGACCGCTCATGGACAAGGCATGGCCGGTCGGCCAAGGAGCTTGGTCCCACACGTTGTTTTTCCAATTTTTATAATATTTTCATGATTTTAGGGAAATGTGATAAAACCAAGGAATTTGTTAAAACCAAGGAGTTTTTGTTGAAATCAAAGAGTTTCCATGAGATGAAGGAAACAAAAATATTAATAATAATAAAATAAGGGTGTGTGGGACCGGCTTGAGCATGGTTGGCCGGCTAGGGCCCGGTCCCGTGGGTTTTCCCTTATTTTATGTATTATTTCATGATTTGAAAGAATTTTCATAATTTTTGAAAGAATTTTCATAATTTGAAGGAAATATCATGAAATCAAAGAATTTCATAAAATTAAGGAAATATAAAAATAATAATGATAAAATAAGGGGTTTGTGGGACCGGCCAAGGCATGACCGGCCAGCTTGGGCCCGAACCCACAAGTTTCCTTAATTTTATATATTTTTATGTATTTTCCCACAATTTGAAGGAATTTCATAATTTGAAGAAAACATCATGAAATCAAGGAATTTCATGGGATTAAGGAAACATGAAAAATATAATAATAATAATAAAATAGGGCGTGTGGGGCCGGCTTAGGGCATGACCCGGCCGGCTATGGCCCGGTCCCACGGGTTTTCCTAATTTTATATTATTTTTCATGGGATCAAGGAAATATCATGAGATTAAGGAGTTTTCATGAGATTAGGGAAATAATAATAAAATAATGAGGAACCATGAGGTGTGGGGCCGGCCAGGATCAAGGCATGGCCGGTTCGCCAATCATCACGGCCCCACAATATTTTCCCTAATTTTATATTATTTCCTCAGTGTGAAGGAAAAACCATGAAACTGAGGAGTTTCCTCAAAACGAAGGATATTTGTTCAAATGAAAGGATTTTCATGAGATCAAGGAAAATAATAAAATATGATAAAATATAGAATTTGGGCGTGGGACTGATCACGACATGACTGGCCGGTCGGTGAGCCAGTCCCCTAGCGCCTTGACTATTATTTTATTATTTTCTTTCCTATTTGCATAGGTTCATCGTCTCGTCGTATTTTGAAATACTTGTTTGTTCATTCAGGTGTTTGTTAATGCATTATTTGCCGAATACATTTACACCATTTTGGTTGGGGCTTACTCGAAGGTAACTCAGATGCCCGTGTGTTGAATATTTATTACTAACCCATGGAATTCTGCTGGGAAGAACCATAAATTGAAGTAACGAAATATTATGAAAATATTGAATATTTTCTAGGGATTTGAATCTATTGATTTTGAGAATAATTAATTAATGGCTCTATACTAGTACGATCGTCTAGGAGCGTTAATTATTCAGGAATTGAGTGATATGAGCTTGTTGAAGCGTCATACTTCTTTCATATAGTCAGGGAAAACATTGTTACATCCTGAAGGCGTTATTGCTCTATACTAGCAGGCAAGCTGTCTAGGAGCCGTCTAATCTTTCGATTATATATAGAAGTAATTACTGAAAATTGCTCAGTATTCATGAGATATGCCGTTGCCTCGGCTGAGAGACTACATATCTATATATACTCTGAGAGACAGTATTCTCGGTCAGAGATTCTCATAGCATGATCTTTCATGCTTTCGATAAGAGACATGAGCCTCGATATTCATCTGATTGCTGGATCAGGAATACATATGATTATGGGTTTACGATTTTATCCTTTGTAGAAAATCCACCATCTACAACTTCTCATGGTCATATAAACCGTAAAAGACAATCAACAAAAAATATTTATCGGAAGAATATCTTGCATAAGATTGATCAATAAAACATGTTCGGAGTTTTGAAATCCTCCCCAATCAATAAGGTTATTAGCTACTCATAGTTTTGATTTTAGCACAAAGATATATTCAAAGTAAATAAGGTTCAAAGCTAGAGAAAACTTGAAAGCAAACCTTTGCGGAGGTACTCAAATGACTTGCAAAAACTGGTTCGGAGTTGATGCTTCGTGTACTTTTGCTCCTGTGAATGCGTTTAACAACTTGCAGCACAAACCGGTGGTAAAAAGAGGTCGTCCTTGTTCTTTTCGTGCCTATATTATATAGCTTTCTTGCCCTGCAAAGTCGTGACCTAAACAGACTCCATCCATCCTCATCATTCACAAATAACGTAGCTTCTAAATCTCGGCCATTCAATACACATAATTGTCGGCCAAGAAAACACTTCTCTGGGTGTTTTCACGCTCAAAAACTCTTTCCAAAATTGAGAAAAATTGGTACCCAAGTCTCCTATTTTTGCCGACTTCTAAATCGAACCTAATCTGCTGCCAAACATGCCTTACACACGGCCATCGAGCCATGGTTAACCGGTGCCGGGCTTCTAAATCGAGTCCTGTGCCTCTCGCCAAACCCGCAAACACATCCATCGAACCAAGGCTACATAAAGAGATACCGCAATCGAGCAACTGCAACTAGTAATGGTCTTGCTTGCCGAAACTTGTCCCGAACTTCATCAATTCCACCCGATTCTACTCACCATTCAAGACTTGACCCAATAAACCACTTTCTTGTTGTATTTTCTTGCCTTTATAGCACCAGCAACTCCACTGATCTTTGCAACAACATCGGCTCCTCGGCAATGCATCGGTTTCTCCATGTTATCTCGGAACTATGTCACCCGCAACCCATTACTCTTCCTTGTCTCAAGAAGCTACACGCCCTCCAAATCTGTTGCGAACCAACAATTTGTATGGCTAGACAAGAACGACCCTTGATTCGGTTCCATTCCCCGTCGAGATTGTCAATACCCTTCCTATCGGCCAAGTCTTGATCCATAATACCCACAAACAGCAATAATCTTTAACTGCAGTTCAACTCATTCCAGGCCATAGTCTTCGAGGTTCATTCCCATTTTTACCTCCTCCATATCTCAAAGAAGAACTCAAATGACCTTCACAAAGCAACCTCGGTTCCCTAAATGTAGTAGACTCTCGGCTTCAAAGAACTCTTTGCTCTATCGGACATTTTGTCAAACGATTCCGAGCATAATACGATTTTGTTACTATTCTTCGATAATCACCTCCTATGCCTCTCAAAATCCCTTCACAATGCAAACTAAATCAAACCCATCTCTCGAAATCGGTGAATCATCTTAACATTCAGGTCATCATTATCAATAGTTAACGGCTCCATCTTCCCCGAATTTCTCGTCAAAACCTTCAAACTTCGATCATAGACTCTGCCGTCTCTTACCAAGACGAGCTTGTCCTCACCCAGGTAAACAACCTTGATCCGTGGCTAGAACGACGACACAAATCTACGAGGCTCGGTCGATGACTACTTTGGAACAACGGCATACTTGATTCTTGTCTCTGCTTGTGAAGTGAATCTGGTTTCAAAAGAGACCTAACTTCATCTCTTTGTACTTCCCTTTAGCACACACATGCCAACAACACAAGGTCATGTAGAACATGCCCCTTTGCTGGACTATATTGTCTTAATAGGCGTGGCTTGGTTTACCCGACTTAACCGGGAAGATAACTATTTGCTCTTGCAAATGCCAACTGAACTTCAGTAGCTGGTTTGATCAGTCTTTGTTCTTAAAAGCCTGGTTCTTCTTGTGCTTTGTATCTAACGACGCCAACGATTCCGAGCAATGCTTTAAAACGCCATTTTACTTCATTTATGCCAAACCATGCCAAGTACCTACACAAATACTAAACAAGAGTAATATACAATGTTTGCAAGAGAAATAACTAAGAAAGGTGTACGAAACTGATACTAGAATTAGGTGTTTAGACGTCCGTCACGTTACTACACATGTTCAAAGTATGTCGACATCCTTACTCTGTAAGTCCTCTTTCATACTTACAATCTTGAAACCGATTTGCCACACTTCCAAACAAGTTTAGAATTGGTTCATCTGACTTTCAAGTACTATGTGATTGATCAAGAACACTCAATCACCAATCATGGGTTTAACGGTTCTACCAAAAAAGGTTTCGGTTCTACCTCCTTGTGAGTACTGTGCATAGTCACACTAGCTCCCCAAAATTCGGTTGACTAGGTACTATGATCGGTTCCCCACATATATATGTAACTTGAATGTGTTGCACATGTTCATAGGATCGGTTCCCCTTTGCCTAAAAACGTGTTGCACATGTCCATAGGATCGGTTCCCCTTTCTGCTAAAACATGATGCACCTCATACAAGGATCGATTCCCCTTTGTGATGTGTTGCACCTCTTACTAGGATCGGTTCCCTTTTACCCATAGTCGGTCTTACACAAAATCACAAACTCGATCATACCATCTCGGGTGATTACTTAAGATCGGTTTCACTAATAAAAGTCATACCAATACATAAGTCAGGCCTTTGTGAATAGGTTTACCAAGAACACAAACAAGTCATGAGTGATTATACTAATCACACATATTGGTTGTTCACAATATATGCAATGAATAACAATACCAATAAACGGCGATTTCCTTTTCGATTCACAAAACAAGTTCATGAATTTACTTCCTTAAAACACATGTAAAACATTGTTTCCTAGGATGAAATCCTCACCTCATACCCATACATAATCACAATAGCATTTAAACGATTATGTCGATGTCTTATCTACAAAGTTTTATGGTAAAGCAATAAACCTCGTATTGTATTCCTTAATACTATGTCTATCTAGAGTGTTCATGCTTCGCAGTTTTGTTTTCAATATGCACGACTTGAAAGATATGTTAGGGAATGAAACAGTTCAAGTCAAATATCACTAACCTCAAGTGGAAGGATGACGTTGTCGTTATAGCTTCTTACTTCTTCACTTCTTCAAGTCTTCGCAATACTTGTAATGTCTCATATCCTACTACTTTCAAGCTAACCTATACGAAGTTGACTCTAGTACATAATCAAGCGACTCTTTAAATGAGTTTTGATTCACTAAAATATGACAACCAAACTTGACATACCAACGCTTGGTGGGTTCAACCGAGCTATGCTCTAATAGTTGTAATTGAAGATGATGAGTGTTGATATTATCCGGGCTTCTTGCTAGATGAGTGGTTATGCAAGGTACCAGATTTCTTTCGAATTGTTGCATCCGAAAAGTAGATGATGTTATGATTCTTCTCGGTTGTTGCATTTAGGACAGATGTTGGTGGTGGTGATGTATAGTCGGTATAGTCGGTGTAGCCGTTGAAGAGTTGGTAGTCCATGATGTATGACTTTCCATAAGAAAATTCTGATTTTTGGTGGACATTGTAGTTTCCATATTGATTTATAGTCCACAGGGTGTTGATGGTGGTTTTGGTTTGTTTGGGGGTTGTTTGTCTGGGAGATGAGTTGGTTGTAGCCGGAATTAGATGTATAGTTGCTTGTGTTTGAGTATGGCCAGATAATTTGATCAGCAGTCAGTTGTTTTGGTAGATGGATACTTATGATATTACGAGCCATGTCTAGTGAGTAGGTCGAAAAAATTAGGTTATGATTCCTAGTATTGGATGATTGGTCTATGAAATAGGCTACTAATGTATCTAGTGGAAAGTTGTGGTTCAAGGTTTGTAAGGGAAAAGGTGGTGATTTTGGAATCCATTTTTAGCCGATCATTGTATTTTTTCCATCTCCAATTTGCGAAACTGCTAAATCCTGCAAAACAACAGACATGTTAGCTAAACTTTTCCATAGAAAACTGGTGATGAGCGAGGTTTTGGGAGTGAGATTGAGTTTATGAATGGTTCGAAGTACTTCGACATGCATATGGAAGTCCGGACAGAATAGTTCGGTTGTTGTAGTTGCCAGGACTCGTTTGAGCAATAAAGCCCGATCTCGTTATTTTCTCTTATGAATACCAAGTTGATTAGGTTTGTCACCGACACAAATATAAATTACACTTTCTTACTACTCAAAATATATAATGAAGCAAGGGAAAGAAAGGATCGTTCCCACGAGAGAGGTCTAGGTTGTCAAATTATTTCGGTTTCTTATAAATAACAGGGGTTTCTTTGATTTTATAAACGAAAATAAAATAAAAGCAAAGCAATAAAAAGTAAACACGCAAATCAAGGATGTGAAATATTGGATAAAGGTTTCATCTTCAATTGTAAACAAGTTTATGAATATATGAATAGAATTCGTATTTAATCTCACTATCATCAAAAGCCTAGAGAATCAAGAGAGCAAGATAATCTATTAATTTCTAATTCATCACACACACATTAGGGCTGCGTATGTGAATTCTACCTAAAGAATAACCTAACGCCTTGCGCTAATTAAGTTCAATTCCTAGGAGCATTAAGTTTCAGAAATAGGCTAATCAATGCAACTATCACACATTGCGCATGACAATTCGGACAAAGGTCAATTTCTACATATGACTACAAGGATGTATCACTACAACCTAGAATCATATCATGCTACTCGTAATTCAAGGTTATCGCTTGATGAAAAACCCTAAAATAGCTATAGATATGGATGTGAGTTCAATCAATTCTAGACTTAACTAAACAAACATTCAATCATATTGCAATACATCAATCATGCAATTATTATAAACCGTAGAAATCAAACAATGATTTTGAGAGGAAACTAATTCATAAAAATCCATAACTTGTTTTCAAAATCCAACTACATCTTTAACCAATAATAATAAATCAACTACTTGGGTTTTTGGAAATCATCACAAAGAATTTTGAAGAATCTATCATGTGAAACCCTAGAACAAAAGTAGAGGCCTCCCTAATGGAGATATTCGGTTTAGAGAAAAGACTTTTCTATTTATATGCTTCTCCCATTCCAAAAGGATACTCTTTTGATAGGGTCTAGAATACATCATATTTACTATCTATTGTTTATGCTTTCTTTGTTATTTTTTCTTGTAAATTATGTATTTTACGCTTGTTTTGAGTTTTATAGCTACTATGGAGTCGCACGGAGGAAAAGAAGAAGAAAGCACCCAATTTGAGCCAAAAGGGCAAAAAGGTCATTTTACAGGGCGATTGATATATGGAGTTTGACCAAGGTTAAGGGGGGACTCTTTTGGAGGAGCACTAGTAGCAGTCCAGCTGAGGTTAAGGGGCTGTAATTGGTTAGCCCTTATCAAGAGTGGACGGGTGTCTATATCCTACCCTACTTTACCTTCACCCTAAATCGAGAGTTCTCCCAATCATTTTATTCATCCCATCAACAGAGATTGAGAAAGAAAAGGCAGACGGCTGCTAACACCTGAACCTGAAATTGAGACGAAAGCAAAGATTGAGATCGAGAAATTGATCGAATCGACAAGGGAAGATGATAGTGATGGGCGAAGGATTTTACGGGTTTTTGAAGAAACTAGAGTTGAAGCGAGATCGAGATCCAGATAAAGAAATGAAAAAGAATTAATGGGTTTCGGTGGTAGTCTCTCGCAATTGAAGAAGCTCGAGGAGATGGGTGTTTGAATCGAAGATTGAAGAAGATAGAGCTACGGTCATCTAATCAAGCCGCGGCGATAAAGAAGAAGAGTTGTCACAAATCGATCTTTGGGTTTTGAGGAGGAATCGATCTTTGGGTTTTGAGGAGGAATCGATCCGCAATCGATTCGGGGAAAGAATGGGTCGGTCTGGTTCGATTGTGGTTGAAGGTCGTGGCCGAGAAGGTGATTGCGAAGCGAGAGAAGAAAAGGCGTTGTTGATTAGACGGGTTTTGAGTGATGTCGTCGAATCTCACCGTTGTTCGTAATGGACTTGCTTTGGGTTTGCTTGAATTGATGAGAATGGAGTATAAGAAGCTCGAGATAATTGAGCCTCTGTGATAAGAAATTGGAGAAGGAATTCTGCTAGGTTCTATTGAGACTGGGTTTGAGCGAGATTGTTACAAATATGGGTTTGTGGTGTTGATGCTCCTAGCATCGATTGAGCTGATGCTGCAATGTGCAGATGTTGATGGCAGTTGCCAGTGAAGCTGGTCTGGGATTGAATGGTTTTGCGAGGAAGTGTTGGTACTGCTGGTTATATGGAGTTTTGTTTTGAGGTGTTGCAAACAAGAGGAGGATGAATTGATGTTAAACAGGGAGTGTAGAGAAGAACTTGGGGAGATGGATGCACAAGTCTTTGTATGCAAAGCTGTAACATAGTATGAATTTGCATCCAGGGCCGAGTTGCTGTTGATTAGCAAGGAATAATGAAGCGGCAAGAATGAACACAATGGTTTAATGAAGATGTTAGATGTATGCTAGGATTGCTACAGGTGAAGACCCAAAAGAAAGAGGCCTGAATTTGGCCTGGAATCGCCAAGAAATAAAGGAAACTCGTGCGGTTTTCTACACCGCGAGTCAACTGGCGATGACCGATTCGGAGACGAGTCGAGCGACTCAACTCACCCCAGTAAGACCAGACAGCTGAATCAGAAGCTGACTCGGTAGCTAACTCCCTCTTCTGCCTTGACCGTTGACTGACGGTTGACCCGTTTGACCGTTAGTCCTAACGGTGGACTGACGGAATATTCCGTCGCATATTCCCTCGACGGACAGAATTTTCAGGTGGCCGGCGGTGACGGATTCCGGCCATAACACCAGTTTTCCGGCGAGCCAAAAATTCCAGAATTTTCTATGGACTTCTCTCATGGGTGTGAAGACTTGGACTAGGAATTGGATGGAGAATTGGACTCAAATTTGGAAAGAGAAGGTGGAAGAGTTGAGAAAAGCTTGGATTTGGAAATTGAATTGCTAAAGGAAAAGAATTCTATTCCTTGGAAGATTTGGAGAATATTGAAGCCTATAAATAGAGAAGTTTTCTACATCTTTTACACACACACTCTCTACACACACAACACTTTTCTTTTCTTATTCTTTGTGTGAACTTTTAGCATGAGTAGCTAATTTTCTTATTGATTGAGGATGAATTCCTAGTTCTTAATATATGTTTTGAGTATTGTTTCAATTCTATCTTGAGGTTTTTCACATGATTATCGATTGTTTTTACTAATAGGAATGATCTTAAAGACATTCATGATTGATTGATAGATTGTTTGGGTGGCCAACTAAATTGATTTGTTAATTTGATCTAAAGCTAGTGAAAGTTAGGAGATAAGTAATCGTTTCTTGACTCTTTACATAAGTAGCAAACACGAGACCTTGCGGAGGGATTCCGTGGAGCAATTGTGTGTAGAAACAACGTTAGAAAGTGAACCAAGCGAACCGAGTTTAACTACTAGTACTAAACCTAAATTCATAAATCTTAATGCATTCAGGGAATTACATCTTGTAAGCGAACCTCAGGGTGGTTCTTTTGAATAGAATCTGATAACTAAGCGGACCTGTTACTCAGTGAAATTAGGGATTTTGGGGCTAGCTAAGCGGACCTGCTATCCTACGGTTGGTGATAATCTGTGACTAATAACATGTGGATGAAAAACATAACTTGATTCATTGTTTTGCAACGAAGAATGATTCCTTGATCTTGTCTCTCTTATTGCTTTCAACTTTATCTTTTAATTGCTTTGTTTATTTTTTTCTTTTGCTTTTTACACCCCCTTTCGTGACAATTTTTACAACTAGAATCTCTTGCTCCTCGTGGGAACGAACTTGACTTCCATTATATTATTTTTAATTGAGTGGAAATATTAATTAATTTGATTGCACCTACGACACGCATCATCTTTCCAAATTTAGGTCTTCTCAAAACCCACCTCCAAGTGGTCCACCAAGCCCATGTGTGAAAATAAGTCTCTGGAAATTTTGGGTCCAAAACTGGTCGCCGGATTGCTGACGGCATCGCCGGAATCCGGTCACCGGTCGCCGGAATCCGGTCGCCGTGAAACTATCTCAAGCTCTTTTTTCATCGGAAACTGTCGCCAGCAAGTGTTTACTCCCAGCAACTCATCTCTGCTTCTCTATAGTTCATACATTCACAAAAACCATCTAACCCAACTTCTCATTCCTTGCGAAAACGTACCCAAAAGCGTGACTCGTAGCTCATATATCCGGCCGTCGACTCTTGCATCCGACTCAAACCCCCTTCGTGATTCACTGAAATATTAAGATTCATACTTTAACTTCCGAAATACGACAACCGGAAGTAGTACCATCGGCTCGCCATATTTGGTCACTTTTCGCACAGTTTCTACAGCTGGTTGCAATATCTCACAACTCATCTCTTCCCTGTAAACCTAGTGCATTCACGGATTCATAAAAATCACCACAACTCAACCTGTTTTTTTTTCTCAAATACTTTTCCTGCAACACGACTGCAGCTGCAACCATTACCAACATCTCAGCTGCACCTGAACTGTACTCGATCACTAGCTCCTTCCTCACTGCAAACCATGAGTATGACCACCGTCATCTGAGCTGCACTTCTCTCCATTCCTGCAACTTCAGCTGCTTCTTATGTAGCTGCAAGTCTCTCTTGCAGCTCCTCCATCACTGCAACAAACATCCACTTAGTTCCATCTGCTCATCTACTCGCAATGCATCTGCAATTCAGTTCCTAGGCTACAGCCATTAGCACCAGCTCATAACCAGTCACATCATCAGACAACCATCTCCATGACGTGCACTGATTCAACACAGTTCAAGCCATTTGACCACCTTCCCAGCTTTCATCTCAAATGCAATACCTTTCAAAGAACCACCATCTCGGGCCAAGAACATCCAACACAAACTGCAACTGCAGCCGCAACTATCTCAAGCCATCATTCATTTCCGCAAACACTTCACAAAACATAGTACCACCAATGTTGCTTCCATCTTGCAAACCCCGCCACCACCTCGCAATGCATTGAAACCAACCTGCAATCTCTCATTCAAACCCATCACAAAGACCAGTGTTCTTCCATTCAACTCCCATCACAAAGAAAGAACACAGTCGAGCTCCATCTTCTAGACATACCCGTAACCCATCGTGTTATTCCTTGGTCGAACTCGTCCTTGGTCATTGCTCCTCTATAACAAGTCCTAGCCATTGCAGAGCCATTGAACCATGGATTAACCGTGACAAGGAATTTGTTGATCCAGAATCAATCGGCCACTTTCTCGGTCGTGCCAAACCCAATGTTCTAAACCCTTGTACCATCTCAAGCGGCTAACAACACCGTAACCCTCGTATCTTTTACACCACAGGTTCTCATGAGTCCTTAACCACCACCAATATCCGCACCACCATCTTCACAACCTTGAGCAAAACTCTACCGATTTCATCTTTACACGCCCACAATCGATGCAAGCTCGTCTCAAAGCAACTCCATCTAAAACTCAAACATCTCCGGCTCTGCACAGCCCATCGCCATCATTAAATGACCAATTCTACTCCATTCTCACTGCAGCTCCAACTTGAATCGGTAGCAACTTGAGATCTCTGTTCATCACACCCTTCATGGAAATGGCAACAACGATACTCGTTCGCTCTCCATTGTCTCTTGCCATCATCTCGATCATCAACCTCCAGCGATTCTCATTGGATGCGGCTAAATCCCAATATACCACGTAATCGCATTACGCCCCGACCTTCGAACGTCCATCATCTACCGCCAAAGACTATCAAGCTTTCATCTTTTCCCATCGGCGGCAAGCTTTTGCCATTGTTGGGCGTTTAGTCAAGCAACTTGTGTGCGTTTTTGGTGGTGAAGAAGATGACTTCTCCGCTGAACTCTAACCCTTTTATCCGTTCATTTATTCTTTGGTAAAATCGAATTCAAATCAAACCCTTTTCAGCCCGCACCTTGGGCTACAATCACCACACACACACCCAACAGACTCCATGTTTTCAACATCTCAATTTCTTCCTTCTTCTTCTTAGCTGTGGTGCAAGAGTTCTTGACGGATCCTTGGACGGCAGTGATAACGTCGGCGACAGGCACAACGACAACCATAACCTTATCTCTTCTCCACTTACAGCAGCAACTCCTCTTTTGTTCTAACAGAGCCGCCATGGGTTCTCCTCTGATGTAGTGAGTGAAAGTAAATGATTGAGAAGAGAAACACTTCTCTTGTTTTTAGGGATTGGAAATGATTAAAATTACTCAAGGCACCCAGAACTCGGATAAGGGTTGTCCGATTTCTATTTGGCCTGTCGGTCTCAGGTAACCGACAGTATAGTTCTTCACATTCCTCCTTGCGCAATCTTAGCCGGCTCCAAATATAACTCGCCTATGAATTGATCCTTTCCGTCCTTTTCAAGTTGATGAGAAGAAATCCAGGATTTGAGCGAGTTCCGCTTCTTTTTGCTCTAATGACTCCCAAACACCTATAAAACTCAAAATACACATAAAATACATAATTCACACGAAAAAAATAGCAAAGAAAGCATAAACTCTAGATAGTAAATACGGTGTATTCTACACCTATCAAATTCCCCCACACTTAGACTTTGCTAGTCCTCGAACAAATCAAACAAAACAATTCTAAAAGATACATACAACTCCGTGTCGTCGAGGCTACGGTCACTTTTAGCATAAATAACAAGCCTTTAAACCCCTATGTGTCCCTAGTGGACGAGTTATAGTCTCGTGAGGGTTTACTAGAGATATACCCACAAAACCTACTTTTCCAACTTACTAGTTCTCCGTAATGATAGCATCCAATGCGCTAAGAAGACATAGAGATTCTGCACACTAGTCATAAAAAGTTAGACACATAAATGAACACAATCTCATCCTTAAAAGTTGAGAGAGAAATAACCATCCCTTCTCGAAAGAAATTCGGGTTCAGAGTGATCGAAAGTCTCGACTCTGCCTCACAAGAAAGGGTTTTATGAATTTGCACTCAATAATAAATAACTTTTTATGGGTCACACATGTGTCCAGGTAGGAATGAAGAGAGAATCCTGCGACACGTTGAATGGTAGGAAGGCAAAACCCTCCGAATGTTTTGAAAACCCACATCTTTTATAATTTTTGAAAACCCATTTTTCTGACGATCTCTTCGAAAGGAAATCAACCACTTAACGAAGGTGGGAATATGCTTACTTACCTCGTTATCCGTTCGACGTGCAGCTAGCACCACTCTCACAGCATCCATAGAAACGTCTTCGGTCTTCTATCGGTGTCTTCATCTTCGTCTTCGGTCTTCAACTTGTGATGATAATTCTTGAACTTTCGTAGAATCTCGACAATTTAATTATTTCCTCAAATTCCTTGTCGCTTGAAACTTCATTATAGATATTCCTTCTTCCCTTGGCTTTATTGAAAGAATACAAAAATAAAAACGAACTATACAAACCCAAAATATCATTTTTTTCTCTTTTTTTTTCAATTTTTTTTTTTTTTTTTTTACTATTTTTTTTTTTTTTTTTTAATAATAAGAAATAAAACAAATACAAAATAAAAACAAAACAAAATAATAAAAACTATTAACAAACCTAAAAAAATTTTCTCTTGTCTTGTCTTTTTTTTTTTTTCTGAGACAAGAGAAAAATAAAATACAAAAAACAATAAAAATGTACGTACAAAGGCCATGGTATAAGTGTTGTACCGCTTGATTCTTCACAACTTGTATGTCTCGATATCATAAACTACTCGAACTCTCATCTTGATAATTTTCACTCTTTTTTGTATTGTTGCTTGTAAACCTCAAACGTCTTCAACTTTCCTTGTAGATTTGTGATGCTCCTCTTGTTGATGATGATGGTGTTTTTATGGACCTGTTGGTGTAGAGAGAGATAAGGTGGATGGTGCTAACTGCGAACAAGATTACAAGTGGTATGTAAGTTAGCAATTCGATGTCACCAACATGATTGACAAAAATAGCACTCAAGAGATCAAAATAGTGCTTCTATGGTGGGAGGTTGGGCAGCTCACCATTCTGCCCGGAATTTACGTACGGTGACACACACTCTAAAAGCACAAATTTAGACAGGTACAAAGAATTGAAGGTCGGTGCCTCACATTATGTAACATGGGTAGTCTCCACTATAGGGGATCACTACTCTAATACCGAATTCAGTCTGCACCTTATTTGCCACTGGCATGGTTAAATCCAACTTTAACTCTCATACAAGTAAGAAACCCGATCATGTTCTCTGTCATCTCTAAGTTCAGTCACTCTTATGAGATTCTCGATGTAATCTTAGCGACATGTATACCATGTGACTCTAAACTAACCACAATTTGGAGTTTTATTCAAATATATACAAAAAAATTGAAAATTTTGACTCAAAAAGGCTAAAAACTCTATATGCAAAAGACTCCCCCACACTTAAACTTCACATTGTCCTCAATGTGTAAAACCGAAAATTCTGAATTCTGACGTAACAGCAGATAAAACGCAAAAACTGTACAAATTGGTAAGGAATTTGGAAAAACTCCATTTCACAAAAGTTGTTCATCTACGTGTTTTCTACAAAGTGTTAAAAGGGCACAGTATTTCGATAAACGGTCTGACAGTTATGGTCTCTGGACTGAACTACGTGCAGTCTGATTTTTTCTGACGAAATGGTATTCATCATAATTCTCTTCTAAGATAGATTCCGGACTCAATGAAATTAAACATGGGGATGGAAATATGATATGAAAACTATAAAAATAAATAAATAAAAGGGTTTAAGATACAAAACCTATGGGTGGCCTCCCATTTAGCGCTTGGTTTAAAGTCGTCAGCCCGACTCTTTTGTTATCGTCCATATACCAACACTCTGAAAAGTTGGGGATCCTTCCATGTAACCTGTTTTGCAAACACTAGCTTCACACAAATATTAGTAATATAAAGCAAAAGTGAAGCTATGAACCGATAAAAGCTTCCCCCACACTTATTCTTGTCCACACTTGGAAGTGTATAAAGAATATAGAAGTTGGGTACTTCCACGGTTTCTTGTTCCAAAACCTGCATAGTATGAGAATCAAGTATCTCTAATGGCGGAAAACGAGAAACAAAGTCATTCAACAATATTCTCGAAGCACATACATTCAAACCAATAAGAGGTAAAGGAGAAGAAACAATAGGCAACGGGTTAGACAAACCTATCACAATCTCTTGTATCACGGAATCCTCTTCATCCTTAAAAAACTCAAGTGAATTATTCACCTCTTGTATATCATGGTCCTCTATCAAACCTTGCAACCATTCTTCGTTCGTTTCTGCCGTAACCAAAGTCTCGACATAAATATCATCATTACAATCATTTGCAAGCTCAATTGGGTCTTCCACAATATTGGGTATATCGGTCACATTCTCAACATACTCCACTTTGTTGTAAGGCACATACTCTTTTGCGAATGCAATATTGTCCATAAGAAATTTCTTTAGAACACTCCTTGCATCATCCTCAAGCTCTACCTTTTGAATAGGTTCTTGATCATTATAAAGATCAATGCTCGAGTAAGCTACACTAGTGTCATCATATTCCTTTTCAATTTCACATTGATCGCAAAAAGACTCCATTGTACACTCCTCGGGGATGTCACCATGAATTGGTTCAAACGATGTATTTTCATAATAATCATCATCACTATCATAGTCAACATAACATTAGTCCTCGCTGAATTTAGTGTTGCTAATCTCGAACTCATCCTTTTGAATAGGTGAATGATCATTATTACGATCAAGAGTTGAGTTAACTACACAAATATCAACGAAAGTCCCCAAAGGTTCGCCTTTTTCAACATAATTATTCATTTCCTCTATGTATTCATCAATGCCCTTTCTTACGTCGGAAACACCTCTTTGAAGCTCTTGGAGTGATCCATCCAAATTCTGAATATAGTGTTCCATTTGTTTGTAAAGCTCATTCGACAAGGCAAAAGTAGAATTACTTACTTCAGTATTGTTAGGCCAATTATCTTCCCTTTGAATGGGTGAATGATCATAACTACGATCAGAAATTGGGCCATACATACTATGAGCACATTCGGTCGATGAAATTGGTTCCACGCTTGGTTGTCCACAAACTGACTCCATGCTGACCATAAATTGTTGCATTTCATCTACCAAATTAGAGGAAATATGAATAGGAATACAACTAGTCTCCCCTCCTTGTGGTTGCTCACTTACATACCCACCGTAAGAAGGTTGAAATGTATGAGAACAACTAAAAGGGTACGGGGAATATTGACCATAACCAAAGGATTGGTTTTGATTGTATTCCCCATAAGGGTGATAGTTTTCATGTTGTTGAGGTTGAAAGCCGTATTGATTGCTCCAATATGCTCCGTCCATAGAAATCGGTACCTGAAACGAGATTCTCAAAACTCGGCTAAGAACCAAAGAATAAGAAAAAGTAAAACAAAACTAAAAACAAAAATAAGAAACCAAAAACAATTAACAACCGCTGCCTCCCCGGCAACGGCGCCAAAATTTGACCGGTTGTCAGCCGACACAAATATAAATTACACTTTCTTACTACTCAAAATATATAATGAAGCAAGGGCAAGAAAGGATCGTTCCCACAGAGAGGTCTAGGTTGTCAAATTATTTCGGTTTCTTATAAATAACACCGGGGGTTTGCTGATTTTATAAACGAAAATAAAATAAAAGCAAAACAATAAAAAGTAAACACGCAAATCAAGGATATGAAATATTGGATAAAGGTTTCATCTTCAATTGTAAACAAGTTTATGAATATATGAATAGAATTCGTATTTAATCTCACTATCATCAAAAGCCTAGAGAATCAAGAGAGCAAGATAATCTATTAATTTCCTAATTCATCACACACACATTAGGGATGCGTATGTGAATTCTACCTAAAGAATAACCTAACGCCTTGCGCTAATTAAGTTCAATTCCTAGGAGCATTAAGTTTCAGAAATAGGCTAATCAATGCAACTATCACACATTGCGCATGACAATTCGGACAAAGGTCAATTTCTACATATGACTACAAGGATGTATCACTACAACCTAGAATCATATCATGCTACTCGTAATTCAAGGTTATCGCTTGATGAAAAACCCTAAAATAGCTATAGATATGGATGTGAGTTCAATCAATTCTAGACTTAACTAAACAAACATTCAATCATATTGCAATACATCAATCATGCAATTATTATAAACCGTAGAAATCAAACAATGATTTTGAGAGGAAACTAATTCATAAAAATCCATAATTTGTTTTCAAAATCCTACTACATCTTTAACCAATAATAATAAATCAACTACTTGGGTTTTTGGAAATCATCACAAAGAAATTTGAAGAATCTATCATGTGAAACCCTAGAACAAAAGTAGAGGCCTCCCTAATGGAGATATTCGGTTTAGAGAAAAGACTTTTCTATTTATATGCTTCTCCCATTCCAAAAGGATACTCTTTCCAAATTTAGGTCTTCTCAAAACCCACCTCCAAGTGGTCCACCAAGCCCATGTGTGAAAATAAGTCTCTGGAAATTTTGGGTCCAAAACTGGTCGCCGGATTGCTGACGTCATCGCCGGAATCCGGTCGCCGTGAAACTATCTCCAGCTCTTTTTTCATCGGAAACTGTCGCCAGCAAGTGTGTACTCCCAGCAACTCATCTCTGCTTCTCTATAGTTCATACATTCACAAAAACCATCTAACCCAACTTCTCATTCCTTGCGAAAACGTACCCAAAAGCGTGACTCGTAGCTCATATATCCGGCCGTCGACTCTTGCATCCGACTCAAACCCCCTTCGTGATTCACTGAAATATTAAGATTCATACTTTAACTTCCGAAATCCGACAACCGGAAGTAGTACCATCGGCTCGCCATATTTGGTCACTTTTCGCACAGTTTCTACAGCTGGTTGCAACATCTCACAGCTCATCTCTTCCCTGTAAACCTAGTGCATTCACGGATTCATAAAAATCACCACAACTCAACCTGTTTTTTTTTCTCAAATACTTGTCCTGCAACACGACTGCAACTGCAACCATTACCAACATCTCAGCTGCACCTGAACTGTACTCGATCACTAGCTCATTCCTCACTGCAAACCATGAGTATGACCACCGTCATCTGAGCTGCACTTCTCTCCATTCCTGCAACTTCAGCTGCTTCTTATGTAGCTGCAACTCTCTCTTGCAGCTCCTCCATCACTGCAACAAAGATCCACTTGATTCCATCCGCTCATCTACTCGCAATGCATCTCGCAATTGGTTCCTAGGCTACGACCATTAGCACCACTCATAACCGGTCACATCATCGACAACCATCTCCATGACGTGCACCGATTCAACACAGATTCAAGCCATTTGACCACCTTCCCAGCTTTCATCTCAAATGCAATACCTTTCCAAAGAACCACCATCTCAGGCCAAGAACATCCAACACAAAATCGCAAATCGCACCGCAACTATCTCAAGCCATCATTCATTTCCGCAAACACTTCACAAAACATAGTACCACCAATCGTTGCTTCCATCTTGCAAACCCCGCCACCACCGCAATGCATTGAAACCAACCCGCAATCTCTCATTCAAACCTATCACAAAGACCAGGTGTTCTTCCATTCAACTTCCATCACAAAGAAGAACACGGTCGAGCTCCATCTTCTAGACATACCCGTAACCCATCGTGTTATTCCTTGGCTGAACCTCGTCCTTGGTCATTGCTCCTCTATAACAAGTCCTAGCCATTGCAGAGCCATTGAACCATGGATTAACCGTGACAAGGAAGTTGTTCAATCCACGGCAGAATCGCCACTTTCTGGTCGTGCCAAACCCAATGTTCTAAACCCTTGTACCATCTCAAGCAACTAACAACACCGTAACTCGTATCTTTTACACCACCGGTTCTCATGAGTCCTTAACCACCACCAATATCCGCACCACCATCTTCACAACCTTGAGCAAAACTCTACTGATTTCATCTTTACATAGCCACAACTGATGCAAGCTCGTCTCAGCAACTCCATCTAAAACTCAAACATCTCCAGCTCTGCACCCGCCCATCGCCATCATTACGTACAGCCGATTCTACTCCATTCTCACCTGCAGCTCCAACTTGAATCAGTAGCAACTTGAGATCTCTGTCCATCACACCCTTCACTGGAAATGGCAACAACGATACTCGTTCGCTCTCCATTGTCTCACTGCCATCATCTCGATCATCAACCTCCAGCGATTCTCATTGGATGCAGCTAAATCCCAATATACCACAGAACTGCATTCTGTCCTGACCTTCGAACGTCCATCATCTACTGCCAAAGACTATCAAGCTTTCATCTTTTCCCATCGGCAGCAGCAACACTGCCATCGTTCAGGCGTTTAGTCAAGCACCTTGTGTGCAGTTTTTGGTGGTGAAGAAGATGACTTCTCCGCTGAACTCTAACCCTTTTATCCGTTCACTGTTGCTGGTAAAATCGAATTCAAATCAAACCCTTTTCAGCCCGCACCTTGGGCTACAATCACCACACACACACCCAACAGACTCCATGTTTTCAACATCTCAATTTCTTCCTTCTTCTTCTTAGCTGTGGTGCAAGAGTTCTTGACGGATCCTTGGACGGCAGTGATAACGTCGGCGACAGGCACAACGACAACCATAACCTCATCTCTTCTCCACTTACAACAGCAACTCCTCTTTTGTTCTAACAGAGCCGCCATGGGTTCTCCTCTGATGTAGGGAGTGAAAGTAAATGATTGAGAAGAGAAGCACTTCTCTTGTTTTTAGGGATTGGAAATGATTAAAATTACTCAAGGCACCCAGAACTCGGATAAGGGTTGTCCGATTTCTATTTGGCCTGTCGGTCTCAGGTAACCGACAGTATAGTTCTTCACATTCCTCCTTGCGCAATCTCAGCCGACTCCAAATATGACTCGCCTATGAATTGATCCTTTCCGTCCTTTTCAAGTTGATGAGAAGAAATCCAGGATTTGAGCGAGTTCCGCTTCTTTTTGCTCTAATGACTCCCAAACACCTATAAAACTCAAAATACACATAAAATACATAATTCACACGAAAAAATAGCAAAGAAAGCATAAACTCTAGATAGTAAATACGGTGTATTCTACACCTATCACAAGTCCTCCCTCTGAGATGGGTTTTGTGATTTTATCTCATCCAATTGGGTGTAGCTTTCTGGTTTGGCTATCATGGACCAAAAAAAAAAAATCCTAGTGATTCGATCAATTTTGGTGTGCACCTCAGTGGGAAGTTGTTGTGCTTGCATAACATGGTTAACAGTCGGTGTTAGCTTTGTTTTGATCGATGTCGACCTCCCGCTTGGTTTACACATTCTCGCGATCCATCCTTTTGCTTTGCGATCCATCTATTTGATAGTTCAACAAACAAATGTGCAGAGTTTCTACCTTTTTGTATTGAATGCCTTTGTAGTTTTTTTGATGTTGAAACATTGTTGTACTTGGTGCAATATTGCCGGGTCAAGTTTTGGGTGGTGAGTAATCGAAAATTTCTCCCGATTGATTAACCGGTTTTTAGGCCGAGTACTTGTTCGAATTTTTATAAAGTTGCGCAAGACTTCGATCGCACGAACATGTGATTTGGAGATCGTCTGCATACATGAGGTACAAGATGGGTGGCGATTTCCTCGCAATTTTGAGGCCTTTTAGATCTCATTTTTGTTCCAAAATACCCAAGTTGGTGGAAAGCACTTCTGCACAAAGAATGAAGATATATGGGGAGAGGGGATCACCTTGGCGTAAGCCCCTTGTGGGTTTTATAAACCCTTGTGCTGAGCCATTGAAGTTGATGGAGTAGGAGACCGAAGTGATACAAGTCATGACATGATTTATGAACATTGTTGGGAAGCCCATTTTTTCAAGAGTTATGCGGATAAAACCCCAATCAAGACTATCATATGCCTTTTGAACATCTAATTTTAGAGCAATTTTTGGAATTTTGAATGGTGGGGTGGTTCTAATATTGTGAAAGAGTTCAGTGGCAATGGCAATGTTGTCATGGATAGCACAGTTGGGTACGAAAGCGCTTTGGTATGGGATGATCATGAATTGTAAAAGGGGTCTAAGGCGGTTGACAAGAATTTTGGCTATAACTTTGTATGCCACATTGCATAGACCGATTGGTCTAAAGTGATTTGGTTTTGTTGGGTTTTGGTTTTTGGGGATTAATGTGATGTTGGTATGATTAATGGGTTCTATATGAGAGTGTTCAAAGAAGTGTTGGAACATTTCAATTATTTGTGGTTTGATCGAAGGCCAAAAGGTAATGTAAAACTTACTTGTGAACCCGTCCGACCCCGGTGCTTTGTTGGTGCCAATTGAGTGAACCACTAGCTCGATTTATGCCTCCGTTGATGGTTGGCTAAGGCTACGACACTGGTTTGGGGTGAGCCTATTTGATATGCATATGAACAGAGTTAAGTCGATGGTAGTAGCTGGTGCCTCATACTGGTTGGCATAGAACTGTCGTATCACTCTCAAAATTTTTGTTGGTTATGTGTGCCAAATACCATGTTCATCATGTATCTGTGAAATGTGATTAATATGCCTGTGGATAGTTGCTTTGGTGTGGAAGAAGGTGGTATGCAAGTCACCCTCTTACAGCCATTGTATTCTAGAGTGTTGATTCCAATACATTTTGTGGCAGTTGGTCAGCATTAGATGTGTGTGTCGATAATCATGTTCATGTTGTAGCCATAATTTCAGTGTTGGGCATGTTGATGTCGCACACATATGTTGGACCAGTTCGATTATATGCTCCATTTCCTTGATCATTGTTGGTAGGTGGCCAAAGGTGGCCTTGCTCCAATTTTGCTAGGAGATGGTTGTATTAGACATCTTAGTAAGCAGGTTGGTGGGTGGTGATGGTGAATGAGACTGGTTCCAAGCTTCCATGACTATATTTTTCATCTGAGGGTGTATAAACCATAAATGTTTAAGCCTGAAGTTTTTGGTTTGTACTTGTCTGATGAATTGTTCTTGGCGCAATAAAGGGGCATGATCAGATGCTATTCGGGTAAGGTGTTTGATTACCATGTTGGGAGGCAGATTCAGCCAGGTTTGGTTGCCATGTCCTCGGTCTAATCTTTCCATGATGATATTTCCTCCCATTTTTTTTGTTGGTCTAAGTATAAGGATCACCTTGAAAACCCAAATCGATGAGCCCATTTGTGTCAATAACATCTTTGAGGTGATTAGCTTGGTTGCTGAGAACTGGTCGGCCTCCCATTTTTTCCGTTTGGCTGAGTACCTCATTAAAGTCCCCCATGAGTAGCCATGGGAGATTATATTGAGGAATGATTGAGTTGAATTCTTGCCATAGGTTGCCTCGAGCTTGAGGTTGAGGCGGACCATAGATTTCAATGAATAACCTTGGGGGAGAGCTTGAGACAGGTTCAATGTAGGCATGAATAAGACTTTGATTTGCCATTAAAACATTAATCTTTAGGTTGGAGTTCCATAATAGACCTATACCTCCTTTGTGACCATTACAATCAACAGTGAAACAATTATCATAACCTAAAGAAGTTTGCAAAAAGGACATGTGTTGTGCTGATGATAATGTTTTAGACAAAAACATGATAGAAGGTCTAAATTTGCATGTGTACTCACGTAGTTTTTGAATTGTCAAGGAATTGTAGGCACATTGACAATTCCAATCCAGGTAAATCATAATGCCTGCGAGTGTTGGCCGGGGCCAACAACTCGCAATGAGGTAGCATTCGTAATGACTTTAGTCTCATCATCAAGAGATATTTGCCATGCCGGAGTGGAAGATGTTGTTTTCTTGTCTATGTTGGTTGAATGATGTTTTTGTGCTTGAGTTTGGTTCTGTTGCTGGTGGGATTCCCTACTTGGTTGATCTGTTCTAACAATGTAAATGGAGGAACGTGGCTTCCTGGTTCTTACTGTTGGTATGTCATAAGGTGGCTGAGTCGCATTGGATTCAACTCTTAGATCATACAGAGCCTTGAATTTTTGTATTTTAGGCGGTGGTGGTGGGGCAGCAAAGTCAGGTTTATGGGGAAGCAGCAGGTGCTTTGGTACGTTTTTCCTTTCCCTTTTTCCTTTCTTTCTTTCCGTTTATAGGTCTTCACAGGTGTTCCCACCGTTGGTGTATTGTCAGGACCAGTAGTAGGAGTGTTTGTTGTTGCATTTGTGGTTGTTGCCTCCTCAACATAGCTGTGAGTCATCTTAACATGGGGGTTACCATTTATAGTTGTAACCTACAATGCTACAGTAACTTCTTTTTTCTGCAAAAAGTTGGACAATAATTGAGAGAAATTTACAGAGAAATAAGTGGTGAGAGGGAATAGTTGTAATGAGGCGGGCCCTGGTACTAATGAAGGTTCTCATGCCAAATATCTGATGTGGAATGGTGACGTGGTAGGTGCCTGTGAAGTCATTGGGCTTTTTCCTTAGTCACTTGGATTTTGTTGCTTCTCAGTAGGCCCAGTTTGGATCTCACTTCTTCCTGCGTCGGGTACGAATGTATCAGATATGGGGTACATAAAAGTGGGTAGGTCCACCAAAATGGGTATGGGTTGCTGGGTTGTCATTATCCGATCCGTTTCTGTGGGTCATGGCCATGAGATTGTTAACAGAGACATTCATTCGGCTATCAATTTCCTTGGTACTTGGTGTATGGATAGGAGGAGCAAAGAGTGAAGCTTCTGCGCCAGGGATACTATCAGATAGTTGCTTTTCCTTGGATTTCGCCAGTAAAGCAGTTGTTGCTCCTTGTTTTGGGGGAACCGGGTTCGAGTTGAGTCCTTTATGGGTCACGGTGTTGGATAGGCAAGTTGGGATAGGTCTGGTAACGGTGGTTTTGGGTGGTGGTGGTGGTGGTGGTGATGTTGGTTGGTTCGCTACAGGTGATGGGTTGGTAGGTACCTCTTGACTGGTAGAGCACGATTGATGGGTTGAAGCTCAAGCTCTTGATGGGATGTTTATGATGAAGATGTCAGCAAATGAGGGTTTCTGGGTTGTGGGTTTTGAGCCTTCATCCAGCTGTTAAGGTGGTGAGATGGGTATCCATCAGGGCATGGTCAGTACTGACAAATTTGGTGTATTCTCTTGCTATGTGTTCTATAAACCCACATCTATAGCAGATCATTGGGAGATATTCATAAGCAAACTTGATCCAAGTTGGTCCTATAGTATTTAGTAGAATACCTGGAGAAAAGGGGTTTTGGAGATCCATTTCTATTTTGGCTCTGGGAGGATAAGAGACGAGATCAACTTCAAATACCTTACCCACATCTTGAAGCAGTTGTTTAATGGATAGTTCATCCACCCGTAACACCGAAATGATGAGCTATTTGCTTTAACTTTTCCTGTTTGATAATCAGAAATAAAGGACTTCAAAATCCAAAGATTAAACATACAGAAATTAGGTTTAGTTTGCTCTTGTCTTTAAGTGACAGTATCATACCAAGTCCTATGGTTCTAGAGATGTTCTCGGGTATAGTGATGAAAAAAGAAATAGAAGAGAACATGGGCATTTCATAATTTGAGACAATCAAGCAGTTATGGGATATGGAAAGATTATAAGATTTCCAAAGATGAATATCGGCCGAAGTTGTGTCCATCACGAGTGCTTCCTTGACAGGCGGGATGTGACTTGAGTGCATGTAAATGAATATGGTGTAGCCTCTCCGATAATGATCTCGGAAATTAAGATGTAAACTTTATGATGTAAAATCCGAGAATAAAATCCACAATTACAATCGAGAAATAAATTCTCCATGAGTTGTTTGAATACTGAAATAGAATGTTTAACCCATATATCTTCCTATTGGCAAACTTGAAGATGAACCACGGTAAGATGTTGTATATAGTACAGTCATCTTGTAATTAAGTAAATGAGTACGATAGTTTCTTATAGGAAATCAAACTTGATTTGAATCCTAAAATTAAGTTTAATCATATTCAAATCATAATAAAATTTAGGAATTAAAAACATACATAATCAAGTAACACTCATAAAGGACGAAGAGTTGTCAACAAACGAAAAAAGAGTCACCGCAATGTGAAGGCAAAGAATCATCACATGGATGAAAAAAGGTGAACCCCAAGGGTGAAGGGAAAGAATCACCATTAAGGTAAAAAGAATCACCACTAGAGTGATACTGACAAATACTTAAGCAAACATACCTTGGTTTGACATAGTACTTCTTCCTACTCCTTTGGTACCTAATAAGCCGTATTCTAGTGCTTGAAATATGTATTCCTCCACGAAAAGGTTGTGGAACATAGGTGTTTTTCCTTGTGATACAATTATCACGATGTGGTCTTGAGAAAAGTAGTCAAATATCGATTCGATATTCCATTTCTCGTCGGATCTGAATTAAGAAAGATGAGTAATCAGAATTTTAGCGTTTTTCAAATTAAACGAGTTGTTTGAGCCCTCTGATGTTGTTTTTGTAGTCAATTTGGTCAAGTAGATGTTGTCTTCTGTATGCTTGTTGTATTTTAAAGTAGAGGGTATGGACAAAGTTTTGTTGCATGCATATGAAATTGTAGGATTGGTGTTTAACTTTTTATTTTAATATATATATATATATATGAATTAAAAGCATTAATCGGATCCTACTTGATTATGTATGCTTTAGGTCTCTAATGCGTTTTCCTAGTATTAACCGAGTATTGGCGAGTTCTTTAACCAAGTGGCCACTTCCCGCTCCTCATTCCCACCCGAGTAGGATCTGAGGAACGATTTTAACTACTTTGTCTTGGGCCCTTCTATCAAGGTTAATATAAGTGTGACGATGGCTTATACGGGATAAAGAGTTTTTTTAGTGATTTAAAAAAAAAAAAAAATCTTCTCAATTGAAGATTCGTAAGGTAAAGGTTGTATCATGGAAATGATAAAAACAATCGCGGTACAGTTAATAAAACCAAGCCAAAGTAAATATATACAAAAAGTGATTTCAACATCATATTAATTGTTACTCATGGGTCTTAAATTTCTTATGTAATTGGGAAAGATAAACTTTAACTCGAACAAAATACAAAAAATACACTAATTGAGATATAGATGTAACTAGAATAAAGCTAAAAACAATTTAAAAAAGGAAATATAAAGGGTATATTAATTGAATTACTAAATAGCTATATTTTGAAGAAAACAATGATATAAGAAAGTAAAATACTAAAAAGCATTATACAAACATGTAATGGTATAATGAGCAAGGGATTGGTCTGCATTTTTATCATTGCCAATAATATAAGTGATTTCAAAACCACATATGACTTTTATAACAATATATTTAAAAAGCTATCCCACAAGCAACAAGAGCAAAAATATTTCGGAGTAAAAAGACCAGGGAGTCGAGAATTTCAAACTCCAAAAGAGGAAAAGCTAAAAGATGGATGGTTAAGAAACACAAAAATGACTATAACAACTCAAAAACAAACTCAATGGGTACTCGAACTAAAAATTATGTTATTCATGACTCGACCCGACCGATTATCATCCAAACTCTAACATGCTAATACCATCTAAACTCCTCTCACAATAATAGCGCCTATAAGTACAGTAACCTACAAAAATGTCAAATACCATGAAAAGCGAGACTAAGTTAACAAAAAACATAATTTGTTTATACCAAAAACAAAACCATCGGACATCGACATGAGTAGAACCAAAATGTAAGGGATTTCAAAGAAAATATATAGATCATAGCGAAAGAGAGGAAATCAAAAATAAATATCAAATATCAAGATCAAGAACATAAAGAGTTGAAGAAATACAACCTTACTGAAACCATGTAGGAATTTGATTTTGAAAATAAATAAATAAATAACCATCTGGGGTTAGCCCAGTTGGCAAGGAGTCTGATTCTCAAGTAGGAGGTCAGCAGTTCGAGTCTCCGCTCAAATATTGGAGATCTCGTGTAATCATTACTAACTTACTGTGGGGAAGGGGGCCGAGTTTGCTCAGGAGGAGTAAGCCGGTGGCTACGTTGCCGGGGCAGGACGGGCCTATGCCTAGTTTCAAAAAAAAAAAAAAAAAAAAAAAAAAAAAAAAAAAAACTGTAACAACTCATAAATGAACTACCCTTTTAAATGTTTAACTAAAATTGTTAGAGCGTTGCTCGGATAAACCTACCAAGCGGTTGGTATGCGAAGTTTGGTTGTCAAGTTTAGTCCAAACCTCTGAGTCTCTTGATTTGAAAATTAAAGTCAACTTCGTCAGGTTGGACTATGAACATAAAAATGTTGAAACTTTCTTTTATTACTCAAGATGATCCCGAAGACGTGTCGGCAATAACGAAGACGTCATTCTTAACTCAAGGTTATTAACTACATACTTGACTTGTTCCATTTCTATCATTTGTTCTTTCAACTTAGTATTTATTGAATCATAACATACGAAGTAAAGTTTTGTTCGCAATGACTTTAGTATTGGTGACTTGGTCATTATACCGTGATTAAAGAATTAAAAATTTATATAATAGTTGTTTTCACAACTTGATGATATTCGTATTATCGATATTGCACTAATCGATAATTAATTATTATTCATTTGTTGAACTTCTGGATGAGTCCATACCTTGGAATAATGTTTAGTCACATAGTTTAAGGAAGTAGACTTGCGAAACTTATTTCGTAGTTTAAAAGTGATTCAAGGATATATTTTAAGGATCGATACCTAATAAGGATTTATTCAAAGAATCGATCCCATGCAAGGATCTCAACTAGGACTGATCCTAAGGATCTAAGTATGGACCGTTCCCTAGCAAGGATATAAGATAGGACCGATCCTCATGTATCTGACCAAATCTTACGTTTTCGATATGTCTATTATAGTATGGTTTCTATAGACATCGATGCGTTATTGGTTAGACTGGGAATGTTCATAAATGTCTACATAGTGATTTGAACATGTATTAAACTCTAATATCGTAATGTTCAACTATTTTCCTTTGATACTCAAGGCATGACCCTGAAACCGATTTTCAATATCTTTTTAGATATCACAATTATATGTTTATCATATCCCCAGGTTTACATATCTCTAGTTACGATATTAATAAAGTACACGGATGTGTGCTTGCTAATGTTAGTTTTCAACTATGAATGACATCAATTTAATAGTTGGAATGCAGTTGGTATTTGTCAAATTCGGAAATAAATATTCTTTTAATATCTTAAGGATTTTCATAATTGATGATACCTTGTCCTCCAATCAAGCCTTGGTTATAACATATAGTGGAGCTTGTAATAAGCTTGTATTCTTAAAAACTCATCCCTTGACACACACCTTGATTGATCTTGCAGGAAGCCGACCTGCTAAGAGATAAAAGCAATATAATCATGTTAAGCATCTTATGTTGCCTTCGTTTAAAGTCTTCTTTGGGACCAAAAAGCTTTTAGTAGTACCGTTCATGGGAAACTAAATCGTATTATTGTTTTGATTTTTCAATTAATTTCATTTGATTAAGAACTAGCAATATAGTTATTCTTGATAGATCAACCTTGGTTATCTTATAGTTTTTGTCTTATAATATGTAAGGCCATTCAAGTTTGTTTGAGGATTTTACTATTACGGATCTCGTGATTTAAGATTTGTAGATATAATTGTTTATCAATCAACGCTAATAGACTTCATTTAGTTTGTGTTGACCAATAGTGGAATCAATTTTTTTTGTGCAGCAGTTACTTTGAAGATTGAAGACTTTTATTTTTTGGTTTATGATTTTTGTGTTAGTGTTGATTCTCTGGGATCCAAACAAGCAGTTTATTCCGATTTTTGTGAAGGAATCATGAGGTGTGGGACCGATCATGGCCAAGGCATGGCCGGTCGTCCAAGGAGCTTGGTCCCACATGTTTTTTTTCCAATTTTTATAATATTTTCATGATTTTAGGGAAATATGATAAAACCAAGGAATTTGTTAAAACCAATGAGTTTTTGTTGAAATCAAAGAGTTTCCATGAGATAAAGGAAACAAAAATATTAATAATAATAAAATAAGGGCGTGTGGGACCGGCTTGAGCATGGTTGGCCGGCTAGGGCCCGGTCCCGTGGGTTTTCCCTTATTTTATGTATTATTTCATGATTTGAAAGAATTTTCATAATTTTTGAAAGAATTTTCATAATTTGAAGGAAATATCATGAAATCAAAGAATTTCATAAAATTAAGGAAATATAAAAATAATAATGATAAAATAAGGGATTTGTGGGACCGGCTAGGGCATGACCTAGCCCAGCTTGGGCCCGATCCCACAAGTTTCCTTAATTTTATATATTTTTATGTATTTTCCCACAATTTGAAGGAATTTCATAATTTGAAGAAAACATCATGAAATCAAGGAATTTCATGGGATTAAGGAAACATGAAAAATATAATAATAATAAAATAGGGCATGTGGGGCCAGCTAGGGCATGACCGGCCAGCTATAGCCCGGTCCCACGGGTTTCCCTAATTTTATATTATTTTTCATGGGATCAAGGAAATATCATGAGATTAAGGAGTTTTCATGAGATTAGGGAAATAATAATAAAATAATGAGGAACCATGAGGTGTGGGGCCGACTGGGATCAAGGCATGGCCGGTTGGCCAATAATCACGGCCCCGCAATATTTTCCCTAATTTTATATTATTTCCTCAGTGTGAAGGAAAAACCATGAAACTGAGGAGTTTCCTCAAAACGAAGGATATTTGTTCAAATGAAAGGATTTTCATGAGATCAAGGAAAATAATAAAATATGATAAAATATAGAATTTGGGCGTGGGGACTGATCACGGCATGACTGGCCGGTCGGTGATCCAGTCCCCTAGCGCCTTGACTATTATTTTATTATTTTCTTTCCTATTTGCATAGGTTCATCGTCTCGTCGTATTTTGAAATACTTGTTTGTTCATTCAGGTGTTTGTTAATGCATTATTTGTCGAATACAATTACACCATTTTGGTTGGGGCTTACTCGAAGGTAACTCAGATGCCCGTGTGTTGAATATTTATTACTAACCCATGGAATTCTGCTGGGAAGAACCATAAATTGAAGTAACGAAATATTATGAAAATATTGAATATTTTCTATGGATTTGAATCTATTGATTTTGAGAATAATTAATTAATGGCTCTATACTAGTACGATCGTCTAGGAGCGTTAATTATTCATGAATTGAGTGATATGAGCTTGTTGAAGCGTCATACTTCTTTCATATAGTCAGGGAAAACATTGTTACATCCTGAAGACGTTATTGCTCTATACTAGCTGTGCAAGCTGTCTCAGGAGCCGTCTAATCTTTCGATTCTATATAGAAGTAATTGCGAAAATTGCTCAAAGTATTCATGAGATATGCCGTTGCCTCACTGAGAGACTACATATCTATATATACTCTGAGAGACAGTATTCTCGGTCAGAGATTCTCATAGCATGATCTTTCATGCTTTCGATAAGAGACATGAGCCTCGATATTCATCTGATTGCTGGATCAGGAATACATATGATTATGGGTTTACGATTTTAGCCTTTGTCAAAAATCCACCATCTACATTAAGTCCCCTGCTTAGTGAGGAAAGCCGTGTTCCTCAGTCAGCATTGAATGGTGATTTTCCGATCATAAACAATATAAGTAATTGAACTTAGTGTAAGTTAAGATGTTACCGGATTTCGATAGTACGAGCATACCATGACTTGAATGAAGATCCCAGTGGCATGATAGAGTGTCGTTTGGTGGACATAAATTGGTGTTGAACCGCTGATTTTATGATGGGACCTTGGTCGTTTTAGGATTCACGGGCCGGGCCAATAAGGAAATCCTTGTGTGATTAGGTTTTGGAAATAAAACTTGATATAAAAGGGGTAAATCCTTTTTTTTTTATTTCTTCTGACAACCGGCCATCACCTTCATCACCTCTTCATCTTCATCGTGCCAGCAACTGAGAAATTTTCGCGGAGCTCGCCGCTGTTCGACCGTCCGATCACCGTCCAGCCACACTCTCCGGCGCCTGATGTGCACGTTTTTTTTTTTTTTTTTTTTTTTTTTTTAAAGTTTGCTGAGTTCATGAGTTGTTCATGCTTTGATCATGTTGAAATTATATATATGTGTATATATGAATGTGAGTTTTGTTGAAAACCCTTTTTTAGAAGACGTATGTTCGTTTCATCGTTAGTTTGAGAACCCATTAATAATCCCTGACCTAGTAGAGATTTTTCTTTACATATGAAGTTTTAGGTTCAGTGATAAAACTAAGTTCATGAGCTTTCATTTGAACCAAAGTTTTATCATGAAAAGGTGAATTTTCACAAAACCGAAATAAAACCTCGTTTCAAAGAATGACGATGATACGAAGAAAGAGTTTTTTTTTTTTATGTGTGAACTTGTGTCCAGTGATAAGATTTTGTTATGAGCTTTCATGTAAATCAAAACTTTATCTTATAATGTGTGAGTTTTCACAAAATTGAAATAAACCTTCGTTTCAACGACGTATGACAATACGAAGGAAAAGATTTTTTTTTTTTTATAAAACCGTGAAGTGTCCACAAATTATTTTCGTGAGTCTTGCTCACGTCAAAAATATATATATATATATATATATTTATTTACGTGATTGAATCACGTTTCTTATATATATATAAATGTAAATATATATTATTTTCTTTAAAGTTAGAACTTGAGTTTTGTGTAATACTACTTAGAAATAAACAATTATTTATAATGAAATAATGTTTTAGTTTTCATAATTCCATGGTTAATGCTTACGCAGTAGAATTATTCATGATTTTATGAAAATCTAAGTTTATGCTCGTCTTTTGTAGGTTTGAAGAAGCGAGCAAGTTTTGAAGTGTTAACTCTTGCATTACTAGTGGAATCTTAAAAGGTTAAGAGTTAAGAATTACCATTTTTGCCAATAGATCTGTTTGCATGTCGGTAATCTTTTGTGCTTCTGATCCCAGGGTTAAGCGTAAAATATCCGACGGAGATTACGATTATTGGTATTCCTCTTCTTCTTCTAGCTCTTCTGATGAGGATTCCAAGGCTTCTAAATCAAGAGCTAGGGTTACTAAGAATCAGGGAGCGAAGCCTAGCGTACCCTTGAATGAACGAAGGGTCACTTTTGCTGAACTCAGGAAAAGAAAAGCTGAGGATGATAAAAAAGAGGCTCGTCAGTGTGAAAAGGATCGAATCCGGCGCAAAATACAAAGGACTGAAGAGAGGCGTCGATTCTTGGACGGGAGGCCTTCTGACTCTGATGTTGATGCTTCTGAAAAAGAGGATACATGGGAGGTATCAGAGTGTAAGATTAAGCCCGATCGATATGAACGAGAGTTCCGGAAGACCATGAAGCAAATTGAAGCCTAAATTGAAGCGGAAGAGGACTCGAACTCAGATGATGATCCTGAAGCTTATCCGAACTCCATCGCTGCTGATTCTGACGAAGAGGAAGATAGTGATGACAACTCTGATGACTCAGATAATGAGAAGAATAGTGATGACGAGTCTGACGATTCGGATGAATCCGATGAGTAGCTTTATTTATATCTTCTTTTCTTTTTAAACACTTGAATGTTCCTTGGGCTTCGTAGTAGACATTTCTTCGATGATTTGAATGACTTTTGCTTCAGATTTACTATTTTATTAATGGTGATTCCTTCTGATTGAATGAAATGAACCAACGTTCATTCGCTTAAATCTATCATGATCTCTTTTGATGATCTTCGTCTTGTCTTGTCTTATGAGAAGTAGCATAACACGGTTAAGAGACTCATGACACGTACAAAGTTGTGTGGCTTTTCTTTGACTATGTCATGGTCAGTTCCCAGTGCGTTATTTTCCTCCGCGTCTTCAGTATTAACCTTTGAAACTCATGGTTTTTTGAAACTCGTGAATCGAATTGACTATTCACAGAAGATAAACCTCCACCGTGTCTAATATATATTTTCAAGGATTTGAGTCTATCATTTACACGAATATTTCTTCCATTCCTGAGTCAATTTCATCGTCCAGAGAATTCTTGATCATACCTTGTTGTTGCTATGTCAAGCAGTAGTATTTCTTCTCAAAATGATCCTCAGTCGAAGCGTGAAATAGCAGCGTCCATTTCAGTAAGTTGTATCTCTTTTCCATTTTTGTCTGATCAAGATTGTTGATCATAAGAAAATGATTTATCGCAGGATAATCAGAAGAATGCTTCTTCTCATATTTCAAGGCCCAAGCGAACTGTTAGAGCTCTGTCCAGGTATAGGCGGCTCGTCCGAGGCTGGATCATCTGTAAGTAATCTTATAATTCTTAAGATTCACTGTGCTCCATTTCGGTGAAATTAAATGCTCCTTCATTTCATCGCAGGCGGACGTTCGTGTCGTGGTCGATGCCAGACGAAGAAGGAGTGGAAAGTCCGTGATTTGTAGTCGAGGTTGAGGACAAAGCTAGCCGATCGGGTTGGTGAAGATTCAGTAGAATCCATGGAGGTAGGAGACAGTGTTCATGCTCGTGAATATCCCACAGCGGGACTCCCATTTGAAGCCCCTTTGCTCAACACTTTCCCGGACAACGAAGTGGTTGGCGGATTCGTTATTCCCAAATGTTACGCACCTCTCGTATACTAAGATCCGGAAGAAGTATGGCCACATTTCCACTACAGAAGTATGGAAAGGCTTTCTTCCTAACCTTTTAACCACAGTAGCTGGGTTGTTGCCGATCATTGAGGAAATGAACCAGATGAGTTTAGGCTTTTCTTAGGTAGGATGATTGATGATGACATGAGGAAATTTTGTTCACTTATGGAATGTGTTAATGAACAAGGGAGTATTTTGCGTGCTCTTTGGAAGAAAATAAATTACATTCTGAAAATGTTTGAAATGATGAATTGATGAAAAGGTAATTGTCTTTTATGGATTAGGCATAATATGCCTTGAGCCATTTGACGTTGATTATATTTCCTTCCACTCCTCCATTAACAGCTAAGATCTTGTAATATCCACTATATACTGCCTTGATGACTACATATGGCCCTTCCCATTTAGGAGAGAATTTGTGGGCGGACATGTCTTGTTGAATATGCTTCACCGTCTTTAACACCAGGTCTCCTACTTGAAATGTTCGAGGTCTTACCATTTTGTTGTATGCTCTGGAGATCCTTTGTTTGTACGCTTCTACATATTTTTCCACCTTGGCCCTCCTTGACTCGAGCATGTCTAGTTCAACAATTCTTGATTTGGATATTTCGGCTTCATCCCATTGTACTCCACTGGACGCTGCAATCCTTGCTGAAGGAATTCTGATTTCTGCCGGCAGTATGGCGTCGGCCCCATAGACAAGAGAATATGGTGAAGTCCCGATCGAACTCCTTGGCGCGGTTCGATAAGCCCATAAAGCCATAGGTAACTGTTCATGCCAGGATCGAGGATTATCATGGATTGTTCGGCTGAGAATCCGGATCAAAGTTTTGTTGGTACTCTCTTCTTGTCCGTTTCCTTGGGGATAATACGGCGTGGAGAAAACTTGTTTGATGCCGTATTCCTCGAGCAGTTCTGTCACGTGCTTGTTGGCAAAAAGAGTCCCATTATCAGTGACAATGTGTTTGGGAACGCCAAATCTGCATATTATGTATTCTTTGATGAAGTCCGCAATTGTGACTCCAGTGGTGCTTCAAAGAGGAATAGCTTCAACCCATTTGGTAAAATACTCGATTGCAGTGATGATGTATTCATGCTGCTTCGAAGATGCTGGATTGATCTTTCCGATAATATCCAGTCCCCAGCTATAGAAAGGCCATGGACTATTCACAGAATTCAATGGAAGACAGGGAGTGTGAATGAGGTTACCATGGACTTGGCATTGATGACACCTTTGAACGTGTGCAGCTGCATCGTCTTCCATGGTTGGCCAATAATATTTCTCATGAATCTGGAGAAATAATTTCCTTTTTCCTTGATGTTCTCCATCATGCATTTCCTTCAGAATGGTTGGGATTTCATGCTCAGCTAAGCATCTCAGTAGATTCGCACCAAAGCTTTTGCGGTATAAGATTCCATCAAGAAAGACAAATCTCTTAGCCCTTTGAATGAGTTTGATGGTTTCTTTCTTTTCTGACGGTAATTCATTGTCCCGGAGATATTTGATATAAGGTTCTCTCCAGTCCCCAGTGTGATGGGATGTCGTGGCTTAAAGGAGTGATGAGGAGGCGTTTAACAATTGGGAGATGACTTCTGCAGAATTTTTGATTGAGTTTCCATGGAAGGCCAGTATTATCCCATTCTTTGAAGATTTCTGTAGAGTGTTACCACTAGTGTCTGTCCGCATGTTTCTTTATGTATGCGCTTGAGTTGTTCGTCTGCTTCGTCATTTCCAAGGCATCGTGATAATGACCCATCGGAGTTTCGATAGTATAACGCTCCATGAAGTAAGAAATAATTTTTCAATTCCTTGAGACTGACTTTCCCTTCTGAAAGAGAACTGCTCAATTCGTGAATAATAGGTGCTCGCCAATCATCTGCTTGAATATCTTCAACTTGAGCGAGCCATGTGGATGAAACAGCACGCCTTTGTATAGTGATCGTTTCCTCTGCTCCTTCAAATTGCAGCTTAGAAGCGAGAGTTGCCAGGCAGTCCGCATGCCTATTGTTGGTTCGTACAGTATGGACAATCGTTGCATCAGCAAAGTAGGTTAAAAGCCGTTGAGCCTCAGTCCTGAACGGAGCAAGTGTGATTTCTTTAAGGGAGTATGTTCCATTCATTTGATTGACCAGTAGTTTTGAATCTCCCCTTATCTCGAGGTGTGTTGCCCCTGCTTGCTTAGCCAGAGACAATCCCAGTAAGAAGGCTTCATATTCCGCTGAATTATTGGTGCAGTGAAAATCCAGCTTGAATGAATGTGAGAAAACCTCGCCAGATGGAGATACTAGTACTATGCCTGCTCCTCCAGTGTCATTGCTAAGGGTGGCGGAACCGTCGAAGTATAAAAGCCACGTTTCTTCTTTGATAACTAAGATGTCTGGAAACTCACCAGGTACATCTTCATGTAGCATTGTTGCATCTTCTCCTGGAAAAGCAGCGAGCAAGTCCGCTACTGCTTGGCCTTTAATTGCTTTAGGCGGTGTACATGCTATGTCAAATTTTGACATCTGAAGTAACCACTTTGTTGGTCTTCCTATCAAGGCTGGCTTTGATAGTAGGAACTTTATAGGGTCAGCTTTGGAGACGAGCACAACTCTATTGGATAGCAAATAGTGTCTGAACTTCTGAATTGCATGTACTAACGCCAGACACGCCCTTTCAGCCTTTGGGTATCTGAGTTGAGCATCTCGCGTGGTACGGCTGAAGTAGTAGATTGGTCATTCGATGCCTTCGTCGTCTTCTTGAGAAAGGAGTGCTCCAATAGCAACATTATTAGAAGCCGTATAAAGTATCAGTGGTCGTCCTTGCACCGACGATTTCATGACAGCGGGTGATAGTAGTATCTGTTGTATTCTCCGAATGCTTCTTGTTGCACAACAGTCCATGTAAAGCTAGCTCATTTCTTCAATAGAGGGGTAAATGAAGCGATAAGTTGAGCTAACCCAGGGATGAAACGTCGGATATAATTTACCTTGCCCATGAAACTTTGGAGTTCTTTCACAGTGCGTGGAGGAGGCATGGTAGTAATAGCTTTCGTTTTGTCTGGATCGACTTTGATTCCTTCTGCCGTGACCAGGAATCCTAAAAACTTTCCAGAAGAGACACCAAAAGCGCACTTCAGAGGGTTCATATTTAATTTATATTCTCGACATCTTTCAAAGACTTGTCTTAGAACTTGGAAGTGAGATGCTCGAGTCTTCGACTTCACTACTACGTCATCAACATAGTCTTCTACTTACTTGTGCATCATGTCGTGCAATATGGAAGTCATGGCTCGTTGATAGGTAGCACCGCATTCTTTAATCCGAAGGGCATCACAAATGTAGTGGAAATTCCCAATAAGAGTACGAAACGCGGTTTTGCTGGCATCATGTTCATACATTTTGATCTGGTTGTATCCACTGTAACCATCCATGAATGAGAACATACCGTGACCGCTGGTTGCGTCTACGAGCATATCGATGTTGGGTAGAGGAAAGTCATCTTTCGGACAACATTTGTTTAGATTCCTGAAATCAACACAGCATCTGATTTGACCATTTTTCTTTTTGACAGGAACAACGTTCGCCAGCCATGTTGGGTGTTGAATAGGCTTGATGAGCCCTGCTGCTAATAGTTTCTGAATCTCGACCTTGATTTGCTCTTCGATTTCGTGTCTGAACTGCCTAGGCGGTTGTTTGACAGCTTTGGAGCCAGGTGTAATGTGCAGATGATGAGTAACTAATTTATCATCTAGACCAGGCATTTCTTCGTACGTCCAGGCGAAGATATCTTGATACTCTTTTAGTAGTGCTATTAATTCCGTCCGTTCCTCCGGTGACAGTGCTGAGCTGATTAGAATCGGCATGGGATCTTCCTCAGTCCCAATGTTGATTGTTTAGAGATCATCAGTGGTAGAGTCAGTACCGTCTTGTAATTGTCGTGGGGCATCCTGAACCTCTTCCTCGAGTGATGGTTCATTCTGACATGATTCTTCGGGGTGGGGAGACTTTTCATCGTTCTCCCCGATTAATTGCTAATCCTCCCATCGGCGATAAACGATCCTCCCTTCCGTCGTGGCTGATTATGAAGTTCGACCTTGGAGTTGAAACCTGGTCGTTACGGGGTTTTAACACTGTGGCCGATGATCTGATCCCCTTAGCATATGAGGATGATGGCTTGTCAGCGACCTTTTCAATAGTCTTCCAACTTGGGAGTGAAGTGCTGTAAACTTTGCCTGGAGGCTCTGGGATATTCTTTTGAGATTCAAGGAATTCAGAGATCGAGACAGGAGCATAGGGAGATGATGAAGCCGGGATACGAACAATCTTGTTATTGAGTAGAGCCTTCATACATTGATGGTATGTTGAAGGAACTACCTTGTTATCATGGAGCCATGGACGTCCAAGTATCTTGTGATAATCTGGCTCTTGTTCTGCCATGCGGTCTTCTTCTCCGAAAGTGATGTTGTTGATCGAATGGCCAGGCATCACAGGTGTTTTCTCAGCTGCTAGGCACAACGGAGTCAGGGGTATGTCTGACGATATCTGGTTGAGTGCAGCAAACGTGTCTGTTCGTTGCTTTCTGGAAAAGTGTAAGAGTTCACACAAGTTTTTGACTAACTGCGCAACCTCCTGGTCCACCGGCTTCTCATAAGTAGTGAAACTGTTATTTTGAGGATCACTGTGTGATGGGTCAGTCCCCGGTACTGGGAATTTTGCAGCAGAGATTCCACTTAACTCGGACGTCAATTTTATGAGAAAGCCGAGTATGTGGTTCATTGTATCTTTTATCAGATCCATGTTCCTGGCGTGGATATCCAAGACTCGTGTCAACTCAGTTAGAGTTGAGACTTCCCCTCCTTCTGTGTTGTCAGATGTAGCATTGAGAGGAGGAATATCGCCGTTTGAAGAATTTTGGATTGGGTCAGGAGTAGTTGAATTAGTCCTGAGACCGACCATCTTTGTGATAAGTGAAATTGCAACCGAGAGAATGATCTCCCACTGTGGTCGCCAATCTGTAGATGGGGCAAAACGATTTGCTGGTTTTTATGAAATTGAGGAGACGACCATACGGAGGAGACTCCTTGAACCGAGCGAAATGTTCAACCTCACTGGATGCACCGCAAGAAGGGAGTGCTTTGAATTCTAGAGATAAAGCTGTAGTACTCCGGCCTAAACCAAGAAAATGGCCGTTCCAGAGTAAATTCGGTCACAGAAGAGGATGGGTCGATCTGTAGGAGGGAAGCTGAGAAATGTGTGGAATCAATGGTAATCGAAGATTGTAGGTGTGTTGTGAATTCTGAATATGATAAGTTCTGAAAGATTGAAGTTACTCAATTGATGAGTTGTTGAGCTCGTGTTGTCTGTAAGACGTGAGATCTCGTTGTCCCTTCAATCATGATTCAGGGACTTATTTATATTGCTGAAATTGTAGACACCATGATCCCATGAAGTGTGACAGTTGATGGAGTCAAGGAGTGGGGAAATGGAAATCGTTTTTGAAACCAGTTGCTCATCGTGCGAAGACTTGGTCGATTTCCATCCACTACTTTGTTAACTCCTTCAACTGATTGCACGACTTGCTCACATTCCATCGTGTGTTTGAACACACGTGCCATAAACCGCCAGACCAAAACCCTAGTTAATATCCCCCATGTAACACGATTGATGTCTCGTGTGATTGTGGAGTCTGCAAGACAGACGTGTATTTAGTTAGTCAGTTGCTGACTTCATGACTTCATGGGACGATGAGTCCTTGTTTTGTTGATTCGAACGTGATTTGGAGATGTTCTGAGACTCATGAATTGAACATGTCTGTTGAGACAGAGATATGATATGTGAATAAGTTGACATGAGCAAATATTGCTCATTCGATGAATTGTTGAATATTGATAGTTGAACCAATATTCCTTGGTTTGAGCAAATATTGCTCATCTGAGCAAATGTTGCTCATTCGATGAATTATTGGTAGTATGACCAAATAAGGTACTGGTAATTGAACCGAGTATGATAAATAGAATGCTGATCACGGGATCAACGTAAAATTATTAGCGTTTGAATCTGGAATTATGAACCTTGGACTCAAAACCCTAATTTGATCAATTGATGATTAACTGATGGTTTATTGAAAGTTAACCACGGAGCTGAGGAGGGACCGGCTACATGGGATTATGGATCAACCATGTAGTGCCCAGACGCTCACGTGAGAAAATATCAAGGTCTCCTGAAGACCAGTTGATTTAATGAAAGAATGATTAAATGCTGGCTTAATCATTTTTAAAATAATGCTAAATCGAACCTTAGGTAATAAAACCTAATTAATTATGAAGAGGTGAGGGACCGACCAAGGGGGTCGTGAAATCGGCCCTAGGTGGTCACAGGATCGACTGACGATCATTCTATGAAAATCCAGAATTATTTAGAAGAGTTTTGGACCTAATACGTGCAATTGCGCAAATTAGGTCAAATGGTGTAAATACGCGGGACCGGCTCCTTGCGAGCCAAAAGCCAACCTTGGTCGGTCAAGGTAACATGCTCATGTCACTAAAGTGTTCGTATCTCGCCCGAGAATTTTGATATTTTCGGATGTGCATTTGAGCAATCATTTGAGAAAATATGAAGAAATCAAGGGTTTTGATGAAACGAGTCAAAACTTCACGAGATGAAGGAAAAATAATAAAAGGGTGAAGGAATCATGAGGTGTGGGACCGCTCATGGCCAAGGCATGGCCGGTCGGCCAAGGAGCTTGGTCCCACACGTTTTTTCCAATTTTTATAATATTTTCATGATTTTAGGGAAATGTGATAAAACCAAGGAATTTGTTAAAACCAAGGAGTTTTTGTTGAAATCAAAGAGTTTCCATGAGATGAAGGAAACAAAAATATTAATAATAATAAAATAAGGGTGTGTGGGACCGGCTTGAGCATGGTTGGCCGGCTAGGGCCCGGTCCCGTGGGTTTTCCCTTATTTTATGTATTATTTCATGACTTGAAAGAATTTTCATAATTTTTGAAAGAATTTTCATAATTTGAAGGAAATATCATGAAATCAAAGAATTTCATAAAATTAAGGAAATATAAAAATAATAATGATAAAATAAGGGGTTTGTGGGACCGGCCAAGGCATGACCGGCCAGCTTGGGCCCGATCCCACAAGTTTCCTTAATTTTATATATTTTTATGTATTTTCCCACAATTTGAAGGAATTTCATAATTTGAAGAAAACATCATGAAATCAAGGAATTTCATGGGATTAAGGAAACATGAAAAATATAATAATAATAAAATAGGGCGTGTGGGGCCAGCTAGGGCATGACCGGCCAGCTATGGCCCGGTCCCACGGGTTTCCCTAATTTTATATTATTTTTCATGGGATCAAGGAAATATCATGAGATTAAGGAGTTTTCATGAGATTAGGGAAATAATAATAAAATAATGAGGAACCATGAGGTGTGAACCCTAATAATAAAATCACGCCCCACAATATTTTCCCTAATTTTATATTATTTCCTCAGTGTGAAGGAAAAACCATGAAACTGAGGAATTTCCTCAAAACGAAGGATATTTGTTCAAATGAAAGGATTTTCATGAGATCAAGGAAAATAATAAAATATGATAAAATATAGAATTTGGGCGTGGGACTGATCACGACATGACTGGCGGTCGGTGAGCCAGTCCCTAGCGCCTTGACTATTATTTTATTATTTTCTTTCCTATTTGCATAGGTTCATCGTCTCGTCGTATTTTGAAATACTTGTTTGTTCATTCAGGTGTTTGTTAATGCATTATTTGCCGAATACATTTACACCATTTTGGTTGGGGCTTACTCGAAGGTAACTCAGATGCCCGTGTGTTGAATATTTATTACTAACCCATGGAATTGTGCCGGGAAGAACCATAAATTGAAGTAACGAAATATTATGAAAATATTGAATATTTTCTAGGGATTTGAATCTATTGATTTTGAGAATAATTAATTAATGGCTCTATACTAGTACGATTGTCTAGGAGCGTTAATTATTCAGGAATTGAGTGATATTAGCTTGTTGAAGCGTCATACTTCTTTCATATAGTCAGGGAAAACATTGTTACATCCTGAAGGCGTTATTGCTCTATACTAGCAGGCAAGCTGTCTAGGAGCCGTCTAATCTTTCGATTCTATATAGAAGTAATTACCGAAAATTGCTCGAGTATTCATGAGATATGCCGTTGCCTCGGCTGAGAGACTACATATCTATATATACTCTGAGAGACAGTATTCTCGGTCAGAGATTCTCATAGCATGATCTTTCATGCTTTCGATAAGAGACATGAGCCTCGATATTCATCTGATTGCTGGATCAGGAATACATATGATTATGGGTTTACGATTTTAGCCTTTGTCGAAAATCCACCATCTACAACTTCTCATGGTCATATAAACCGTAAAAGACAATCAACAAAAAATATTTATCGGAAGAATATCTTGCATAAGATTGATCAATAAAACATGTTCGGAGTTTTGAAATCCTCCCCAATCAATAAGGTTATTAGCTACTCATAGTTTTGATTTTAGCACAAAGATATATTCAAAGTAAATAAGGTTCAAAGCTAGAGAAAACTTGAAAGCAAACCACTGCGGAGGTACTCAGCAGCTTGCAAAAACTGGTTCAGGTTGATGCTTCTGTGTACTTTTGCTCCCAGGAATTCTGTCTAACAACTTGCAGGCACAAACTGGTGGTAAAAAGAGGTCGTCCTTGTTCTGTTTCTGTGCCTATATTATATAGCTTTCTTGCCTGCAAAGTCGTGACCTAAACAGACTCCATCCATCCTCATCATTCACAAATAACGTAGCTTCTAAATCTCAGCCATTCAATACACATAATTGTCGGCCAAGAAAACACTTCTCTGGGTGTTTTCACGCTCAAAAACTCTTTCCAAAATTGAGAAAAATTGGTACCCAAGTCTCCTATTTTTGCTGACTTCTAAATCTGAACCTAACTGCTGCCAAACATGCCTTACACACAGCCATCGAGCCATGGCTAACCAGTGCCAGGCTTCTAAATCGAGTCCCAGGCCTCTGCCAAACCTGCAAACACATCCATCGAACCAAGGCTACATAAAGAGATACTGCAATCGAGCAACTGCAACTAGTAATGGTCTTGCTTGCCGAAACTTGTCCTGAACTTCATCAATTCCACCTGATTCTACTCACCATTCAAGACTTGACCCAATAAACCACTTTCTTGCTGTATTTTCTTGCCTTTATAGCACCAGCAACTCCACTGATCTTTGCAACAACATCAGCTCCTCGGCAATGCATCAGTTTCTCCATGTTATCTCGGAACTATGTCACCTGCAACCCATTACTCTTCCTTGTCTCAGCAGCTACACGCCCTCCAAATCTGTTGCGAACCAACAGCTGTATGGCTAGACAGTAACGACCCCAGTTCAGTTCCATTCCCCTGTCGAGACTGTCAATACCCTTCCTATCGGCCAAGTCTTGATCCATAATACCCACAGCAGCAATAATCTTTAACTGCAGTTCAACTCATTCCAGGCCATAGTCTTCAGGTTCATTCCCATTTTTACCTCCTCCATATCTCAGCAGCAGCTCAAATGACCTTCACAGCAACCTCAGTTCCCTAAACAGCCGTAGACTCTCAGCTTCAAAGAACTCTTTGCTCTATCAGACATTTTGTCAAACAGTTACTGAGCATAATACAGTTTTGTTACTATTCTTCGATAATCACCTCCTATGCCTCTCAAAATCCCTTCACAATGCAAACTAAATCAAACCCATCTCTCAGAAATCAGTGAATCATCTTAACATTCAGTCATCATTATCAATAGTTAACAGCTCCATCTTCCCTGAATTTCTCGTCAAAACCTTCAAACTTCGATCATAGACTCTGTCGTCTCTTACCAGTACGAGCTTGTCCTCACCCTGGGTAAACAACCTTGATCCGTGGCTAGAACTGACGACACAAATCTACAGGCTCGGTCGATGACTACTGGAACAACGGCATACTTGATTCTTGTCTCTGCTTGTGAAGTGAATCTGGTTTCAAAAGAGACCTAACTTCATCTCTTTGTACTGCCCTTTAGCACACACATGCCAACAGCACAAGGTCATGTAGAACATGCCCCTTTGCTGGACTATATTGTCTTAATAGGCCGCTGGCTTGGTTTACCCGACAGAACTGGGAAGATAACTAGCTGCTCTTGCAAATGCCAAAACTTCAGTAGCTGGTTTGATCAGTCTTTGTTCTTAAAAGCCTGGTTCTTCTTGTGCTTTGTATCTAACGACGCCAACGATTCCGAGCAATGCTTTAAAACGCCATTTTACTTCATTTATGCCAAACCATGCCAAGTACCTACACAAATACTAAACAAGAGTAATATACAATGTTTGCAAGAGAAATAACTAAGAAAGGTGTACGAAACTGATACTAGAATTAGGTGTTTAGACGTCTGTCACGTTACTACACATGTTCAAAGTATGTCGACATCCTTACTCTGTAAGTCCTCTTTCATACTTACAATCTTGAAACCGATTTGCCACACTTCCAAACAAGTTTAGAATTGGTTCATCTGACTTTCAAGTACTATGTGATTGATCAAGAACACTCAATCACCAATCATGGGTTTAACGGTTCTACCAAAAAAAGTTTCGGTTCTACCTCCATGTGAGTACTGTGCATAGTCACACTAGCTTCCCAAAATTCGGTTGACTAGGTACTATGATCGGTTCCCCACATATATATGTAACTTGAATGTGTTGCACATATTCATAGGATCGGTTCCCCTTTGCCTAAAAACGTGTTGCACATGTCCATAGGATCGGTTCCCCTTTCTGCTAAAACATGCTGCACCTCATACAAGGATCGATTCCCCTTTGTGATGTGTTGCACCTCTTACTAGGATCGGTTCCCCTTTACCCATAGTCGGTCTTACATAAAATCACAAACTCGATCATACCATCTCAGGTGATTACTTAAGATCGGTTTCACTAATAAAAGTCATACCAATACATAAGTCAGGCCTTTGTGAATAGGTTTACCAAGAACACAAACAAGTCATGAGCAGTTATACTAATCACACATATTGGTTGTTCACAATATATACAATGAATAACAATACCAATAACGCCTGGCGATTTCCTTTTCGATTCACAAAACAAGTTCATGAATTTACTTCCTTAAAACACATGTAAAACATTGTTTCCTAGGATGAAATCCTCACCTCATACCCATACATAATCACAATAGCATTTAAACGATTATGTCGATGTCTTATCTACAAAGTTTTATGGTAAAGCAATAAACTTCGTATTGTATTCCTTAATACTATGTCTATCTAGAGTGTTCATGCTTCGCAGTTTTGTTTTCAATATGCACGACTTGAAATATATGTTAGGGAATGAAACAGTTCAAGTCAAATATCACTAACCTCAAGTGGAAGGATGATGTTGTCGTTGTAGCTTCTTACTTCTTCACTTCTTCAAGTCTTCGCAATACTTGTAATGTCTCATATCCTACTACTTTCAAGCTAACCTATACGAAGTTGAATCTAGTACATAATCAAGCGACTCTTTAAATGAGTTTTGATTCACTAAAATATGACAACCAAACTTGACATACCAACGCTTGGTGGGTTCAACCGAGCTATGCTCTAACAGTTGTAATTGAAGATGATGAGTGTTGATATTATCCGGGCTTCTTGCTATATAAGTGGTTATGCAAGGTACCAGATTTCTTTCGAATTGTTGCATCCGAAAAGTAGATGATGTTATGATTCTTCTCGGTTGTTGCATTTAGGACAGATGTTGGTGGTGGTGATGTATAGTCGGTGTAGCCGTTGAAGAGTTGGTAGTCCATGATGTATGACTTTCCATAAGAAAATTCTGATTTTTGGTGGACATTGTAGTTTCCATATTGATTTATAGTCCACAGGGTGTTGATGGTGGTTTTGGTTTGTTTGGGGGTTGTTTGTCTGGGAGATGAGTTGGTTGTAGCCGGAATTAGATGTATAGTTGCCTGTTGTTTATGGGTAAAAATCGCTTCCGTCGATTTTGGTAAATTCGGTAGGTGAGTGACAAACTGGTTTAAACCCTAAACAAATGTGCTGCACGTGAGCACTTTATAGATTCGAGAGATCAATCTGTACAAGTCCGGACTAAACCAAGAAATGGCCGTTCCAGACTTGCTTCGGTCACAAAGTGGAGGAGAAGGGTTGATTTGGGGAGGGAAGCAAAGAAAGGTGTTGAGACCAGAATAATTCTGGGAGAGTAGTGTCTCGACTTGTAGAGAAAGTGAAAGCTTAGGAAGCTTGCAAGAGATGAAAGCTTTTGGAGAGCTTGCAAAGTTGCCTTTTCCGAGAGTGTTGTATTTTTCTCCGACCGAGACTTGTTGTCCGGTGGAAATAGGTAAGACCTATTTATACAAGTCGAGATTGAAACGCACCCTGGCCTCATGAAGGAAGAGAGTAAAGGGTGAAATAATGGGAGGAGGTGGTAACCGCATGGTGTTAATGGGTGAAAACGTTTTCACCATTATTTCCTCATTTATTTGACCGCTTTATTCCTATTCACGCTTTCTTAATGTGAGCGTAGTGTACGCCGCAAGTCGTGACCGCCAAACCAAGACCCCGGAAAGCATCCCCAGTTTGTGTTGATGTCTCGAGTGCCGGTTGCATTTTGAGTGCAAGTGGTGCTGCTAGGGCGCATGTGGCATGTGCCAATGGCAAGTGCGGAATGCCTTTGTTGCGAGTTGCACCTCGAGCGCAAGTGGCAATGCCAGAGCTGCTAGTGGCGTGTGTGGCATGTGCCAATGGCATGTGTGGAATGCCTTGGTGGTAGGTTGTACGTTGAGTGTAAGTGGCAATGCATAGAGTTGCTAGTGGCGTGTGTGGCATGTGCGGAATGCCTTGACGGTAGGTTGCACGGTTTGCAAGTTAGGCTACCAGCGTGGGTTTTGGTATGTGCCAATGGCGCGTATGGCCAAGTTGGCCTAGGTTGCACGGCTTGCAAGTTGGGCTACCAGCATGCGTGTTTTGCATGCGCCAATGGCATGCGTGGCCATGTTGAATCATGTCCCGTGTTTAGAAAAGCTACCAGCGAGCATGTTGGCATGTGCCAATGGCATGCTCGGCCATTAGGGCCACGTCCTGGTAAGAAAAGCTACCAGCGAGCGTGTTGGCATGTGCCAATGGCATGCGTGGCCAATTTTGGTCGCGCCTTGGTAGAAAAAGCTACCAGCGAGCGTGTTGGCATGTGACAATGGCATGCGTGGCCAATTTGGGCCGCGCCCTGGTAGGAAAAGCTACCAGCGAGCGTGTTGGCATGTGCCAATGGCATGCGGGGCCAATTTGGGTCGCTCGCTGGTAGGGAAAGCTACTGGGGCCGAGCGTGTTGGCATGTGCCAATGGCATGCGTGGCCAATTTGGGTCGCGCCTTGGTAGAAAAAGCTACCAATGAGCGTGTTGGCATGTGCCAATGGTATGCGTGGCCAATTTGGGTCGCGCCCTGGTAGGAAAAGCTACCAGCGAGCGTGTTGGCATGTGCCAATGGCATGCGTGGCCAATTTAGGTCGCGCCTTGGTAGAAAAAGCTACCAGCGAGCGTGTTGGCATGTGCCAATGGCATGCGTGGCCAATTTGGGTCGCGCTACGGTAGGAAAAGCTACCAACGAGCGTGTTGGCATGTGCCAATGGCATGCGTGGCCAATTTGGGTCGCGCCTTGGTAGAAAAATCTACCAGCGAGCGTGTTGGCATGTGCCAATGGCGTGCGTGGCCAATTTGGGTCGCGCCCTGGTAGGAAAAGCTACCAATGAGCGTGTTGGCATGTGCCAATGGCATGTGGCCAATTTGGGCCGCGTCCCCGGGTAGGAAAAGCTACCAATGAGCGTGTTGGCATGTGCCAATGGCATGCTTGGCCAATTTGGGTCGCGCCTTGGTAGAAAAAGCTACCGCCGAGCGTGTTGGCATGTGCCAATGGCATGCGTGGCCAATTTGGGTCGCGCCTTGGTAGAAAAAGCTACCAATGAGCGTGTTGGCATGTGCCAATGGCGTGTGTGGCCAATTTGGGTCGCGCCCTGGTAGGAAAAACTACCAGCGAGCGTGTTGGCATGTGCCAATGGCATGCGTGGCCAATTTAGCCTAGGTTGCATGATTTGCAAGCCTAGGCGTGGGCGCCATTTTGGCATGGCATGGTTAGGGCCAAGGTAAGGGTGCTTGGCTTGGCGTGACGTGACTAGCGTAGCTAGGGCCAAGGCAGAGTGCGTTTGCATGGCGCGGCTAGCTCGGGCTAAATGTGGTCGGGCATGATTTGCCATTGGCACGGAGGTGCGGCTAGCATGGTTGGCATGCTTTGGCGCGTTTGGTGTGGTCGGGCCCGATTTGCCATTGGCACAGAGGTGCGGCTAGCTTGGGCTAGGTGTGGCTGGCATGATTTGCCATTGGCACGGACGTGCGGCTAACATGGTTGGCATGCTTTGGCGCGTTTGGTGTGGCTGGCATGATTTGCCATTGGCACAGAGGTGCGGCTAGCTTGGGCTAGGTGTGGCTGGCATGATTTGCCATTGGCACGGAGGTGCGGCTAACATGGTTGGCATGCTTTGGCGCGTTTTGGTGTGGCTGGCATGATTTGCCATTGGCACAGAGGTGTGGATAGGGCCAAGGTAAGTGTGTTTGGCTTGGCGTGGTGTGATTAGCGTAGCTAGGGCCAAGGCAGAGTGCATTTGGCATGGAGCGGCTAGCTTGGGCTAGGTGTGGGTGGCATGATTTGCCATTGGCACAGAGGTGCGGCCAGCATGGTTGGCATGCTTTGGCACGTTTTGGTGTGGCTGGCATGATTTGCCATTGGCACAGAGGTGCGGCTAGCTTGGGCTAGGTGTGGCCGGCATGACTTGCCATTGACACGGAGGGGAATTAGGGTTTTGTTCGTCGTAACCCTAATTTGAAAAAAATACCCCTATTAATTACTGATTACATGCGTTAAATGTCCTAATAAATGTGTCACTGGTGACATTAGGTTATTTGGAGTTTTACGATTTTACCCTTTGTTTAAAAACCACCATCAACATTAAGTCCATGCTTAGCTCGGAACAGGAGCTTTGTTGCGAGGTAAGCATAAGATGGTGACAAACTATCAACATCAAACTGTAAAGAAAATTGAGGAGGCTCGTCTGACCTTTTTATAAATAGGATTTGGAATCCTTGCCTCTGGCAGTTTTGCGCAAATCGGGAGGCTGGCACAATTGGGAAGTTAGTGTCGTGAGAGACAGGAAGCTGGGCGGCATTGAGAAGTTGTCACGAGTTGTGGAACTGAGCGTGCTAGTTGGCGGGACCGGCGCAAGGTGGGGAAGCTGAGCGTGCTTGCTGGCGTGACTTGGGCGGCCATTGGGAAGTTGGCGCACTTGGTGGGGCCGGTGTGGCTTGGGCGGTTGGAAACTGGCGCGAGCTTGATGGGACCGGTGAAAACAAGGAGGGAGTAGGTGTTTCTACATATAGAAAAGTTTCCTTATTTTGCCTTCCTTCACGCGCGGCTTCAATCGGGGCATTGTCCATGCTAAAATCTGGAATCATTATGTCCCTCATTGCCTCCTTTCCTTTTTTAAGGTTCCGTATTCACACCCAACGCAATTGCATCATCTCCCTCGTTTGAGAAAGGGTTCTTCTTGTTGAGTTTCTCTCTTTGTCATGTCGCAGAGAGACGAATCATCTTCTAACCAGCCAGATTCTCCAGGTGAAGGTGCGAGGTCTGACTCTTGCAGGAGCATCCCAACAAGGGTTATTCGGGTTAAGAAAATCATACCGGTATGTTTTCTTCTTCTTTGGTGGACTGACGTACGCTTTACCGCTTGTTTGATGAATGGAAAATTTCCCTTTTGTGCAGAGATATCCCGTTGGAGCATGCATTACTGTTATCGACGAGGATGACCTAGTCGTTCCCCTCCCTTCAAATCCAACCTTGTTGACTGCTGCAGACTTGGAGAACGCTGATTTAGGGCTCTCTTGTCATGAATACCCCTATGCAGGTTTGTCGTTTGGGACTCATATGAGGTGTCTCTCCTCCAATTACCGGAATGTTGGCGGTTTCCTGGTGCGGAAAGAATTCGTGGTCCTTTATACGAGGATATGGAAGATATACGACCATATCGCTACCAAGAGCGTAGTGAAGTGCTGTTCGTCCGCCATGGTTTCTGTAGTGAACTGTCTTTTGCCAATGATTGCTTTGAGATGGAGAATATGTCCATCCGTGCCGCTGCACTAAATCGTCACCACTCGAAGGTGGGAGAACATGGTGTCCACCGTGAATCCTTGGAGTTTAATATCAGCTGGTTGCGGCATTGTCTCAATATTGTGAAAGTCGACAGAGTCGGTATTCTTCTTTGGTGTGATTGGCGATTTTTAGCACCAGATCTCCTTCCTTAAAAACCCTGGATTTTACATGGCTGTTGTACACCCTGGAAATCCTGTTTCTGTATGCTTGTGCATAGTCGAAAACTTCTGGCGCCCGGGATGAAATAGGGAGACGTTCCATTGCCGATGTGCTGCTATCAAGTATTCCGGGACTTTGTTCCAAGTTAATCCTTCAAACCATCTTCTGAATCTTGGACTATCGTACGGAATGGGATGCGGTGAGAAGTCCCCGGTCATACTTCGGTTTGATATGATGGCATGGATGAATACGTGAATGTAACCTTTCGGCATGCTTTTGGAGTTTTGGTGCACATGTATGGATTCATGTTTAGAAATTCCCGCGGCTCGTAAAACCTCGATAGTGATGATGTTGAAATCGTAATAACTGGTTGAGGGGAGTGAAAGCATCTCACGCTGGTAGTCCCCATGCATAACCTACTTTCATTACATCGCCTTGAATCCCCCTCCACGGGATTTGACATAAGCCTATTGTACTCTTCTGGATGTGACACTGGGATGCTCAGAAATTACATGATGACATATTCTGGATAGTGCAGGCTCGGGATCCTCCACGGCCTCGTAAAGTGTTAAAGGCATCTTCTAGACAGAGAGGTGATGATATTCTTGCGCTGCACCCTTGAAGAGTAGAGGACCTTGTTGTGGGTACGACTTTTTGGTGGACTGTGTCTTCGGAGATTTGACAGTGAAGGGATCCCATGTATATCTCCCGTCCTCAAGAATGGTTTACGTGTTTCCATCTTTGTAGTAATTGTTGCTGCGGTGAAGCTATAGCTGGTATCAACGAATGAGGGACAAGAGTTCTTGGTAGGAGATGTAATCAGGAGAGACTACATTGTCGTGGTAACAAAGTAGGTTGGCCAACATTCTATGGGCTTCCGTGGAAGTAAAAGGATTGGCTGGATGCGTAAGCGAGCAAACTGTCCATGATCACGAGTTTTGGCGACATGGATTAAAAGGTGTCCATGACTACGAAGATTGGCTGGCTGTGACTATGTTCCTTGATATGGGGAGTGTGGCGGCACGACCCTTTGCAGGAAGGAGTGGCGTTGAAGCGAACGTTGAAGCGGGCCGCTGGAGAACGTTGATGCGTAGCTACTTCTGGAGAGAACGTTGATGCGGAGCTACTTCTGGAGAGAACGTTGAAACGACGTCTTGCAACTCTCAGAGCCTTGATGGTTACCATTTTGAAGTCGGAGGCCGCGTCACGTTCTGTCAAACTCGACATCCCTCAAGAGAACAGAGGTTAGGAGTCCCCAGTTCCATCTATCGATCGTGCTTTCTAGGAGAGGTTGGGGTTTGGGAACGGCTTCCCTGGCTGGAAATGCCTGCTTTCCTGATGTAGTGCGGTTGAAGGGTGCAAATATGTCTTGACGCTATGCCTTGGAGAAACATAGAATCTCACATAACTGTTTCATCATAGACTGTACGACTTTGTGGGAGAAGTTCCCATCGTGCGGGTCCTGACGGGAGAAGGGTCTCCGTGAACTCAGGAGAGTTGTTGATTTCCTTTGCTTTCGATTTTGGAGAAGTCTTTCCTGATCTTTACGTGTGACGAAATTGGATTGCTTATCCCCTTCTACTGGGCGTTCAAGAGCAACGCGAGCCTCTTCATCTATAAACGCACGTCCTGCTGAAGTATCTTTTGTCTTTTCATCAAATCAACAGTGCTAAAAGGAGGTCGGCTTCTTCCGGATCTTCCAGTATCTTGCCCTGATGGTGGAGTAGCGTCTCTGGTGACGGTTGGAGCTTCTATGCTTGAAGAACCGTTGGGGTGGCGGAAGCGGCTCTGGTTCTGGTGATCGTAAGTGTATCGTGCAGAGATGACACGGTTTTGATCACGAAGTTCTGGAGTCATGGCGCTGTTTCGAAGGGCGAGGATGGTGCTGGAAGGGCGCAAGATGTTAGCGCTGGAAGGATGCAAACAGTTAGCACAGAGTGTGGTACTGCGGCTAGCATGCGCGTGCGGCATGTGTGCCTGGCATGTGCGTCTGGTAGGCGCTGGATCGTCTTAGAATGGGCGCTGGCTTGGTGTGGACGCTGGTTAGGCATGGACGCTGGATTGGATTTTGGCATGGTGTGGACCGTTGGCTTGGAACGGTGCTGGCTTGGCGTGGCTCGGACTTGTTCTTGCGGGCCCAGTTGCCTCTTCCCATACGTAGCTCAAACAGGAAATCCTTTCCTTATTCAAATTCCAAAAAGTGTTATGCTCATGAAATGGGTTGGCTCCCCTTTTTACCTCGTATCTTTGTTATCACGTCATGGTGTTAGCGGTAGCGGTAGTGATAAAGTGGGCGAGCATATTCCAGCTATGTACTCCAGTGTTTCTCTTTCAATTTTTTTTTATTGTTTTCTTGTGCTGGTGCAAACCATAGCCATAGGTATGCCTTTCATAAACTTGTGGAAATACTTCATCATAAATAATTCTTCGAATGTCACTGTAGTAACATCTGTTAATAGTGACAGGTAATTATTATTGTGCAAAGTAGGCACGTACGGGTAGGTGACTTTTTTTTGAAAGGCAAACAAAGCGCCTGGTTTATGGTTTTTGTCTTCCTGGATTTCTTGGGTTGATAGATAAATGTTACCTTGACAGTTTGGGTTATTCTTTTTGGAATGAATTGTTTAGGAGTTGATTGTTTTAGTTATGATTGAAAGTGACGCAAACATCCCAGGAAAACCATGGAACCGTGTGTTGGTAGATGACATGGAATGAAACATAACATGGATATCGGTTTTATCAAAACTTAAAAAAGCAAACCACGTATTTTTGTCTAGATAAGACTTACTCGGTTTCTCAGGTCTTCTGATGAGAATAAACTTTCCGGGTGCAAGACCAAGTTTTTTTTCTTTTTGAGAAACATGGTCATGGGAAGTCCCCAGTCTTCCGAATCGTTCTTTGAGTTGTCGGATAACCGTGTCGTTAATCCCCGGGCGGATCGTTTTGCTTCTAGCCTGTGAGAAGTCCCCAGTCGTCCCTTGTCATGTCATGACTGATAATCGAACCGTCGAGTAACTGAGTCGGAGTGGATCGCCTTCCTCTACCATCTTGACGTCTGGGTCGAAGAATGAGATCGCTGGTTGAAAATTTACATTGTAACCGAAAGATCGAACCTCCCGCTGTGGTCGCCAATTGTTTATGGGTAAAAATCGTTTCCGTCGATTTTGGTAAATTCGGTAGGTGAGTGACAAACTGGTTTAAACCCTAAACAAATGTGCTGCACGTGAGCACTTTATAGATTCGAGAGATCAATTTGTACAAGTCCGGCCTAAATCAAGAAATGGCCGTTCCAGACTTGCTTCGGTCACAAAGTGGAGGAGAAGGGTTGATTTGGGGAGGGAAGCAAAGAAAGGTGTTGAGACCAGAATAATTCGGGAGAGTAGTGTCTCGACTTGTATCAGAAAGTGAAAGCTTAGGAAGCTTGCAAGAGATGAAAGCTTTTTGGAGAGCTTGCAAAGTTGCCTTTTCTGAGAGTGTTGTATTTTTCTCCTGACCGAGACTTGTTGTCTGGTGGAAATAGGTAAGACCTATTTATACAAGTCGAGATTGAAACGTACCCTGGCCTCATGAAGGAAGAGAGTAAAGGGTGAAATAATGGGAGGAGGTGGTAACCGCATGGTGTTAATGGGTGAAAACGTTTTCACCATTATTTCCTCATTTATTTGACCGCTTTATTCCTATTCACGCTTTCTTAATGCGAGCGTAGTGTACGCTGCAAGCTGTGACCGCCAAACCAAGACCCTGGAAAGCATCCCCCAGTTTGTGTTGATGTCTCGAGTATTGGTTGCATCTTGAGTGCAAGTGGTGCTGCTAGGGGCGCATGTGGCATGTGCCAATGGCATGTTCGGAATGCCTTTGTTGCGAGTTGCACCTCGAGCGCAAGTGGCAATGCCAGAGCTGCTAGTGGCGTGTGTGGCATGTGCCAATGACATGTGTGGAATGCCTTGGTGGTAGGTTGTACGTTGAGTGTAAGTGGCAATGCATAGAGCTGCTAGTGGCGTGTGTGGCATGTGCGGAATGCCTTGACGGTAGGTTGCACGGTTTGCAAGTTAGGCTACCAGCGTGGGTTTTGGTATGTGCCAATGGCGCGTACGGCCAAGTTGGCCTAGGTTGCACGGCTTGCAAGTTGGGCTACCAGCATGCGTGTTTTGCATGCGCCAATGGCATGCGTGGCCAAGTTGAATCATGTCCCGTGTTTAGAAAAGCTACCAACGAGCATGTTGGCATGTGCCAATGGCATGCTCGGCCATTAGGGCCACGTCCTGGTAAGAAAAGCTACCAGCGAGCGTGTTGGCATGTGCCAATGGCATGCGTGGCCAATTTTGGTCGCGCATTGGTAGAAAAAGCTACCAGCGAGCGTGTTGGCATGTGCCAATGGCATGCGTGGCCAATTTGGGCGCGCCCAGTAGGGAAAAGCTACCAGCGAGCGTGTTGGCATGTGCCAATGGCATGCGTGGCCAATTTGGGTCGCTCCTTGGTAGGGAAAGCTACCAGCGAGCGTGTTGGCATGTGCCAATGGCATGCGTGGCCAATTTGGGTCGCGCCTTGGTAGAAAAAGCTACCAGCGAGCGTGTTGGCATGTGCCAATGGTATGCGTGGCCAATTTGGGTCGCGCCCTGGTAGGAAAAAGCTACCAGCGAGCGGCCCTGGTAGGAAAAGCTACCAGCGAGCGTGTTGGCATGTGCCAATGGCATGCGTGGCCAATTTGGGTCGTGCCTTGGTAGAAAAAGCTACCAGCGAGCGTGTTGGCATGTGCCAATGGCATGCGTGGCCAATTTGGGTCGCGCCCGGTAGGAAAAGCTACCGGCGAGCGTGTTGGCATGCGCCAATGGCATGCGTGGCCAATTTGGGTCGCGCCTTGGTAGAAAAATCTACCAGCGAGCGTGTTGGCATGTGCCAATGGCGTGCGTGGCCAATTTGGGTCGCGCCCTGGTAGGAAAAACTACCAGCGAGCGTGTTGGCATGTGCCAATGGCATGCGTGGCCAATTTGGGTCGCGCCCTGGTAGGAAAAGCTACCAGCGAGCGTGTTAGCATGTGCCAATGGCATGCGTGGCCAATTTGGGTCGTGCCTTGGTAGAAAAAGCTATCAGCGAGCGTGTTGGCATGTGCCAATGGCATGCGTGGCCAATTTGGGTCGCGCCTTGGTAGAAAAAGCTACCAGCGGGCGTGTTGGCATATGCCAATGGCGTGCGTGGCCAATTTGGGTCGCGCCCTGGTAGGAAAAGCTACCAGCTAGCATGTTGGCATGTGCGAATGGCATGCGTGGCCAATTTGGCCTAGGTTGCATGATTTGCAAGCCTAGGCGTGGGCGCCATTTTGGCATGGCATGGTTAGGGCCAAGGTAAGGGTGCTTGGCCTGGCGTGACGTGACTAGCGTAGCTAGGGCCAAGGCAGAGTGCGTTTGGCATGGCGCGGCTAGCTCGGGCTAAATGTGGCTGGCATGATTTGCCATTGGCACGGAGGTGCGGCTAGCATGGTTGGCATGCTTTGGCGCATTTAGTGTGGATGGCCTGATTTGCCATTGGCACAGAGGTGCGGCTAGCTTGGGCTGGCATGATTTGCCATTGGCACGGAGGTGCGGCTAACATGGTTGGCATGCTTTGGCGCGTTTGGTGTGGCTGGCATGATTTTCCATTGGCACAGAGGTGCGGCTATCTTGGGCTAGGTGTGGCTGGCATGATTTGCCATTGGCACGGAGGTGCGGCTAACATGGTTGGCATGCTTTGGCGCGTTTTGGTGTGGCTGGCATGATTTGCCATTGGCGCATAGGTGTGGATAGGGCCAAGGTAAGTGTGTTTGGCTTGGCGTGGTGTGATTAGCGTAGCTAGGGCCAAGGCAGAGTGCATTTGGCATGGCGCGGCTAGCTTGGGCTAGGTGTGGCTGGCATGATTTGCCATTGCGCACAGAGGTGCGGCCAGCATGGTTGGCATGCTTTGGCGCGTTTTGGTGTGGCTGGCATGATTTGCCATTGGCACAGAGGTGCGGCTAGCTTGGGCTAGGTGTGGCTGGCATGACTTGCCATTGACACGGAGGGGAATTAGGGTTTTGTTCGTCGTAACCCTAATTTGAAAAAAAATACCCCCTATTAATTACTGATTACATGCGTTAAATGTCCTAATAAATGTGTCACTGGTGACATTAGGTTATTTGGGGTTTTACGATTTTACCCTTTGTTTAAAAACCACCATCAACACCTGTATTTGAGTATGGCCAGATAATTTGATCAACAGTTCGGTTGTTTTGGTAGATGGATACTTATGATATTACGAGCCATGTCTAGTGAGTAGGTCGAAAAAATTAGGTTATGATTCCTAGTGTTGGATGATTGGTCTATGAAATAGGCTACTAATGTGTCTAGTGGAAAGTTGTGGTTCAAGGTTTGTAAGGGAAAAGGTGGTGAGTTTAGAATCCATTTTTAGCCGATCATTGTATTTTTTCCATCTCCAATTTGCGAAACTGCTAAATCCTGCAAAACAACAGACATGTTAGCTAAACTTTTCCATAGAAAACTGGCTGATGATTGAGGGTTTGGGAGTGAGATTGAGTTTATGAATGGTTCGAAGTACTTCGGCATGCATATGGAAGTCCAGACCGAATAGTTCAGTTGTTGTAGTTGCCATACTCGTTTGAGCAATAAAGCCCGATTATGTTATTTTCTCTTATGAATACCAAGTCCTCCCTCTGAGAAGGGTTTTGTGATTTTGTCTCATCCAATTGGGTATAGCTTTCTGGTTTGGCTGTCATGTGGTAGGCCTCGAAAGGTGTTTAGATTTAAGCCTACATGTTATACCGCAAGTGCACGGCGTCTATCGGAGACGCGGCAAGTACGGGTCGATCCCACAAGGACTTGTGGTGCTATGGTTGATCTATGGCTCGCTTCTACTGAATTTCTAAGAGGTAAGTGACACAATTCAGGGTTTGTCGATGCGACTGAGTGTAAATGTGACACTAAGCTAAGGTAACTAAATAAGTTATAACTAATTGGAAGCTACCAGGGTTGTTAAACTAAACCTCATAACCCTATGCTAAGGCAAAATACACTCCATTCATGTCTTGTGCCTCCCTTTGAAGGCCTCAGTAGAGAAATTACTTAGCAAACTCTCCTAATTTACTCCTAGTATAGCTTGTCTTTTCACAAGTACAAACTATCACAAGCTTATTTGGTTTGTTAGCTAATTAATTACTTCTAAGGTAATTCAACTGATTTCACTAACTTACTCCTAGCATAGCCTGTCTTCTTACAAGACAAACTATCACAAGTTTGTTAGATTCATACAAAGCATACAATCACTCAATTCAATTCATAACAGCAAGAACACAAATTTTGATATGAGTTACTCAACATAGGAACAGGGGTTTCATCAAACACCCTGGCTGCTAGAATTAAAACATAAATAAGACAAATTACTCTACAGTGGTGCTCTGGCTAATCCAGGCATGCGTTTTTCAACACATCTCAACCCTATTTATACATGCAAGAACACAAAACTACCAAACCCTAATTTACTTTAAAACACAAATTGAATGCAACCCATACTCTGATAGCCTCTGAATCGCGCTATTCTTCTGTCAAATCGGCTCTCTGACTCCTTTGATGTTGATGTTAGAGAAACCCTAATACTAGTTATCTCAACCCTAGCCTCTAAGTTAGAAGAAGCTACGGGCAAAGATGGCTAGAACTAGGGTGGTGGACGAGTTGTTGAGGCGGTTGTTGTGCTGACTCGAGATGGTGGTGGTGATGGCTTTGTCGAGGAGAGGAAGGTGGAGATGTACGTGCGAGAGCTCTGCACTGTCGGGGTGAGGGAGGAGATGGAGAAGAAAGAGAAAGTGAAGAAGAGAATAGGTTTGCTCGATTAGGGTATAGGGCTTGGTGGTTTTGTTGTGGAGCGAGGATATCAAAAATTGATGCGCCAGCTGAAGCGAGCGTTGGATGTGGCTGGGAGAGATCTGTACGGCTGAGGGAGACTTGGAGTGATCTGGTGATGCACGGGAGCAGCGAACTTCGATGCGCGTGGAGGCAGCGACCGTTGGATGCGGAAGATAGAAATCTTAACGGCTTGGAGTGGACGGGCTCGGATCCGGGTCGCGGGTCGGGTCTAGCTCAAGCCCATGTCTTGTAGATGAGTTGCTACTTGTTGGGTTGCAACCTGTTGCTTGTATGTGGCTTTGGCTTTCTGCTCCATAGATGCTCGACTCCAATTCTTCGCTCTTTTGGCTCCTTACTTTCTCCGAGCTTTATTTATTACCTAAAAACACAAAATTAATTAATACAAATATTTATTCTTGAAAACAAAGAAAACTCAGAATCTGGGATAATATCTGATTCTTGAGCACAAAAGATGAGTAAAATGCCAATAAAAAGGTGTATAAATATGCACTATTTGGCACTCATCAAATACCCCCAAACCTGAATTTTACTTGTCCTCAAGTAAAAACAGAAATGAAGAAATCCTAACTATACCCCCTGTCGCAGTCTCTCGAATGCATTTAGCGTATGCACTAAGCCTTTAAACCCCTAGGTGTCCCTTGTAGTGGACGAGTTGTAGTCTCGTGAGGGTTTACCAGAGGTGTACCCACAAAACCTTCTCCAACTTCAGAGTGTAAAAGAGTCTCAAGCATCCAAGGAGCTATGAGGACATAGAGTTTCTGCATGCTAGTAACAGAAGTTGGAACTACCAAAGAACGCATTCTCATCCTTAAGAGTTGAGCGAGAAGTAACCATACCATATGAAAGAATTCGGATTCGATTGTGATCATAAGTCTCAACTTCGCCTCACCATTAGGGTTTTATGATAATTGCACTCAAAAAGATCGCTTTTTAGTCTCTCATGTGTGCAGAGCAGGAATAAAGAGAGAAATCCCGCACACGTTGTAGGTAAGAAGGATAACCTTCCGAAATAAAATCTGGAGACTCCACAGAAATGTGGACAAAAAGAATCCTTTTCTGATGATCTCTAAGGAAGGAAATCAACCATTAGCAAGGGGTGGGAGTATTCACTCACTTCTCACCCGATCGGCAATTAATATCACTCTCTCATAAGAACCATAGAAACGTCTTCAATCTTCGGTCTTCGGTCTTCGATTGTTGATGACGAACTTCTAAACTTCACAAAACTTGACAATTTTTAACTTTTCTACTCAATTTCCTTGTTGTTTGGATTTTTCTTCTTGAACTCTTCATTACCATGGTGGTAGCAAAAATAAACTACACAATTTTTTTTTTTTTTTTTTTTTTTTTTTTTTTTTAAGTACAATAAGTGAAAATAAAAACAAAATAATGAAACAACTAACTCCATGGACAAAGGACTTTGTCACTCAATTTTTCCACAACTTGTATTGTCTTGATTTTATAAATTTTATTAATTCTCATCCTATTTTCTTTTCTTTGTTGCACATAAACCTTGGACTATATCAATTTTTCTTTCAATATTCTGATGATGCTCCGTTTGTTGACGATGATGTGTTTCTATGGGTCTTGCTGATTGAGAGAGAGTGATGCTAACTGCAAATCGATATTTAGAAGGAGTTTTCTTCTTTAAACGTCACCCTCATGATTGACAAAAACTAGCACTCAAGAGATCAAAAGTAGTCTTTGAAATTGGTGCGAAGTTGGGTAGCTCACCATTCCTACCCGGAATTGACGTACGGTGACACACACTCTAACAGCCTTTTTTAGAAAGTTGCAAAAATTGAAGGTTGGTGCCTCACTTGATGTAAAATGGGTAGTCTCCACTATGGGTGATCACAATTCTACTAACGAATATCTAAACAGCACCTAATTCGCTCTCCGGTATGGTTAAATCCATCTTTAACGCTCTAATCAACTAAGAAACCCGATTGTGTTTTCCGGTACTTCTAACTTTTGTTATTTCGGTCAGATTCTCTATGTGAACATAGCTAGAAGCATGCTAGTGACTCTAAAATCTCTAAAAGTTGGAGGTTTTTACAAAAAAGAGTTTTTTTTTTTTTTTTTTTTTTTTTTTTTTTTTGGAAAATAAAAGATTAAAAAGACTAAAAACTCTATATGCAAAAATATGCAAATTCACCCCCAAACCTAAATCAAACATTGTCCTCAATGTGTCGACGTGATAGGAAAAAATTAAACAGTCACATACCAAGAGAACTATGCGATAAGAGAAAAGGGAAGAGATTTAGGATGTCGGCGGGAGCACGGTTAGAGCTTCACTAGTCAAGGCTAGAATCCAATCATTCTCCGTGGAGATCATATCGGATTAGCATAATATATGTGCAAGAAGACTCAACCGATTCAAGAAAAGAAAAATTTAACAAGTCCTACCGAATTATATACAAAAATTTACTAACAATCTAAAGAGTTGAGGGTCAACCCAAAAGATAATGTACAGAAACATTAACATTCTTACAAATATAACATGAAAATGGGCTTTGGTTTATGTGGGAATTTGGTTTATTGGGCTTTGGTTTATGTGGGTTTTGTTTTTGTTTGGGCTTTGGTTTGTTGGGAATGTATAGCCCAGTGAACTGTGGGCTCAGTTTGGTTTTTGTGGGAAGCCCAGTAGTTGTGTGCAACGCTCAGGTTGCTGTGCAGCCCAGGTTGCTGTAGAAACACAGCCCAAAGGTTATGGCCAATACAGCCCAAAGGTTATGGGAAGTGGGCTTAGTTATGTGTACAGCCCAACAGTTCAGCTGATTGGGCTGAAGGTTGGCAGAATGCAAAGCCCAGTGGGTGGGCTCAGTTTGTGTGTACAGCCCAGCAGTGTGGGTTTAGTTTGGTGCAAAGAGCAAGCTGCTCAGCTCAGTTTGGCAGAGTTCAATTTATGTGCAGCTCAGGTAGATAGCTCAAAGGGGTATAACACAGATTAAAGATGCAGCACAGCAAGGTTATGCTCAGGGTTATGCTTAGGCTACAGCTAACCTAGGCTAACCAGGTTGCACTCAAGCTCTACAACTGCAGGGGCTGGAGCCGGTCTTTGTTAAAGCAATGAATGCACTTACAAACCACAGATGCAAAAGATCACTCAACCCACAGACTTCAGGGTGGCAGGGTCAACAGGGTTGTGCACTCACCCAAGGCAAGGTAAGGTATGCAAAGATCTGTCAACAGGTTCATGCACCAAAGATGTTATGCAAATGTAGCTTCAACTCGCAGCTGCAGGGGCTAGAGTTGTGCTCAGGGTTGATGGATTTTTGCAATGGTTAATGAGCACAAGCTCAGGGAGCATACAAGCACAAATAAGATGCAGCTCAAGGTCAAGGTGCAGAGTCAGAGATTATGCAAAAACAAGCATGGTTAACACAAAACCAAAGCACTCATGTGAGCATAACATTTTATTCACAACATCCAATGTTCACCTGGGTCAGCAGATTCAACAAGAAATGAACGAGAGGTAGTAGTTTACAACATGCTCAGGGTTTGGCTCAACTGGGCTTAGTTTGGCTTATTCAAAATGCATTGCACGGTCAACAGGTTGGCTCACAGGCCACCCAGATTCACAGGTCTTTCACCAGGCTCAACAGGTCACAGCAGGGTAGCAGTTCAACAGAGTAAGGTTGACTGGGAAGAGTTGCAATATGCCAAGGCAAAGCAGGGTATGCAGGGGTCTGTCAACACTTGGTTTTTCAAGGAGTACCTCCAATCTTGCAGCTTCAGGGGGCTAGCAAGACGGTTGATGGCTCACAAGGTTCAAGGTATCAAGTTGGGATTGCAGCACTCATGCAAATGTGAATACAGATGCGCAGCAATGCACAGATGATACATACAACTCATACAACTTAGGTATAGATGGTTTACAGGCATGCTCATAATGCACAGATGGTTCACACAACACAGGGCAATACAATCTTACCTCAAGTTCTGGGCTTCTATTCCTTCTTGGGTTGGCTTGCACAGCAGCACAGGTAGCACAGCAATCACCTGCTACTCAACACAGAAGTTTAGTATCCAGACTTAACAGAACCACTACAAAGTCAGCTAACCTGAGGGTTTAGCAATGAGTAACTGAAAGTCACAATGAGCTGGTCTGAGGCAGATGTAACAGACTAAGCCAGATGCTGACAGATATATTAAGTGCAATGCACTAAGATCTCTCAGTTTCTCTTTTTTTTTTTTTTTTTTTTTTTCACAGGCACTAAAAGAAAAAAATTCAGCATGTGCAACTAAGAGAAAAACAAAAGGAAATCTACACTGAGGACTGAAACAGCTACAGATGATAATATTGGTGATGCAAAGATGCTGTGCAAACTAGCATTAAGCACTAAGAAAATGCAATTACAATGGGCTAACTGAAGATGCAATGAAAAAAATGCAAGAGAAGATGCAAACAGCTCAGCTACAAGTACATGATTATGGTGACTACAAGTTATACTAAGTCAAACAAGAACAATAGGAAACTACAGATGCAATGACAGGGTGTAAAATGTAAAATAGGAAAGAATTTAAGCTAAGTTATACTAGCAAAGGACTAAAAATAGCAAAAACAAAGTAAATATGTACAGGGATAGTTGGAAAACAGTGAAGTCAAGCCAAAAATCACAGGGCACACGCCAAGTCCCCGGCAACGGCGCCAAAAACTTGGTTGGCCTTCGAGGATGTTTATATTATGGCCTACGGTGATAACCGCAAGTGCACGGCGTCTATCGGAGACGCGGCAAGTACGGGTCGATCCCACAAGGACTTGTGGTGCTATGGTTGATCTATGGCTCGCTTCTACTGAATTTCTAAGAGGTAAGTGACACAATTCAGGGGTTGTCGATGCGACTGAGTGTAAATGTGACACTAAACTAAGGTAACTAAATAAGTTATAACTAATTGGAAGCTACCAGGGTTGTTAGACTACACCTCATAACCCTATGCTAAGGCAAAACACACTCCATTCATGTCTTGTGCCTCCCTTTGAAGGCCTCGGGTAGAGAAATTACTTAGCAAACTCTCCTAATTTACTCCTAGTATAGCTTGTCTTTTCACAAGACAAACTATCACAAGCTTATTTGGTTTGTTAGCTAATTAATTACTTCTAAGGTAATTCAAATTGATTTCACTAACTTACTCCTAGCATAGCCTCTGTCTTCTTACAAGTACAAACTATCACAAGTTTGTTAGATTCATACAAAGATACAATCACTCAATTCAATTCATAACAAAGAAGAACACAAATTTTGATATGAGTTACTCAACATAGGAACAGGGGGTTTCATCAAACACCCTGGCTGCTAGAATTAAAACATAAATAAGACAAATTACTCTACAATGGTGCTCTGGCTAATCCAGGCATGCGTTTTTCAACACATCTCAACCCTATTTATACATGCAAGAACACAAAACTACCAAACCCTAATTTACTTTAAAACACAAATTGAATGCAACCCATACTCTGATAGCCTCTGAATCGCGCTATTCTTCTGTCAAATCGGCTCTCTGACTCCTTTGATGTTGATGTTAGAGAAACCCTAATACTAGTTATCTCAACCCTAGCCTCTAAGTTAGAAGAAGCTACGGGCAAAGATGGCTAGAACTAGGGTGGTAGACGAGTTGTTGAGGCTACTGTTGCCGACTCGAGATGGTGGTGGTGATGGCTTTGTCGGGGAGAGGGAAGGTGGAGATGTCCGTGCAGAGCTGCACCTTTGTCGGGGTGAGGGAGGAGATGGAGAAGAAAGAGAAAGTGAAGAAGAGAATAGGTTTGCTCGATTAGGGTATAGGGCTTGGTGGTTTTGTTGTGGAGCGAGGATATCAAAATTGATGCGCCAGCTGAAGCGAGCGTTGGATGTGGCTGGGAGAGATCTGTACGGCTGAGGGAGACTTGGAGTGATCTGGTGATGCACGGGAGCAGCGAACTTCGATGCGTGTGGAGGCAGCGACCGTTGGATGCGGAAGATAGAAATCTTAACAGCTTGGAGTGGACGGGCTCGGATCCGGGTCGCGGGTCGGGTCTAGCTCAAGCCCATGTCTTGTAGATGAGTTGCTACTTGTTGGTTTGCAACTGTTGCGCGCGCGGGCTTTGGCTTTCTGCTCCATAGATGCTCGACTCCAATTCTTCGCTCTTTTGGCTCCTTACTTTCTCCGAGCTTTATTTATTACCTAAAAACACAAAATTAATTAGTACAAATATTTATTCTTGAAAACAAAGAAAACTCAGAATCTGGGATAATATCTGATTCTTGAGCACAAAAGATGAGTAAAATGCCAATAAAAAGGTGTATAAATATGCACTATTTGGCACTCATCATCATGGACCAAAAAAAAAATCCTAGTGATTCGATCAATTTTGGTGTGCACCTCAGTGGGAAGTTGTTGTGCTTGCATAACATGGTTAACAGTCGGTGTTAGCGCTATTTTGATCAGTGTCAGCCTCCCTGCTTGGTTTACACATTCTGCGATCCATCCTTTTGCTTTGCGATCCAGTCTATTTGATAGTTCAACAAACAAATGTGCAGAGTTTTTACCTTTTTTGTATTGAATGCCTTTGTAGTATTTTTGATGTTGAAACATTGTTGTACTTGGTGCAATATTGCCGGGTCAAGTTTTGGGTGGTGAGTAATCGAAAATTTCTCCTGATTGATTAACTGGCCGGCAGAAGCTGAGTACTTGTTCAAATTTTTTTATAAAGTTGCGCAAGACTTCGTATCTGCTGAACATGTGATTTGGAGATCGTCTGCATACATGAGGTACAAGATGGGTGGCGATTTCCTCGCAATTTTGAGGCCTTTTAGATCTCATTTTTGTTCCAAAATACCCAAGTTGGTGGAAAGCACTTCTTCACAAAGAATGAAGATATATGGGGAGAGGGGATCACCTTGGCGTAAGCCCCTTGTGGGTTTTATAAACCCTTGTGCTGAGCCATTGAAGTTGATGGAGTAGGAGACCGAAGTGATACAAGTCATGACATGATTTATGAACATTGTTGGGAAGCCCATTTTTTCAAGAGTTATGCGGATAAAACCCCAATCAAGACTATCATATGCCTTTTGAACATCTAATTTTAGAGCAATTTTTGGAATTTTGAATGGTGGGGTGGTTCTAATATTGTGAAAGAGTTCAGTGGCAATGGAAATGTTGTCATGGATAGCACAGTTGGGTACGAAAGCGCTTTGGTATGGGATGATCATGAATTGTAAAAGGGGTCTAAGGCGGTTGACAAGAATTTTGGCTATAACTTTGTATGCCACATTGCATAGACCGATTGGTCTAAAGTGATTTGGTTTTGTTGGGTTTTGGTTTTTGGGGATTAATGTGATGTTGGTATGATTAATGGGTTCTATATGAGAGTGTTCAAAGAAGTGTTGGAACATTTCAATTATTTGTGGTTTGATCGAAGGCCAAAAGGTAATGTAAAACTTACTTGTGAACCCGTCCGACCCCGGTGCTTTGTTGGTGCCAATTGAGTGAACCACCAGCTCGATTTATGCCTCCGTTGCTGGTTGGGTAAGGCTACGACACTGGTTTGGGTTGAGCCTATTTGATATGCATATGAACAGAGTTAAGTCGATGGTAGTAGCTGGTGCCTCATACTGGTTGGCATAGAACTGTCGTATCACTCTCAAAATTATTGTTGGTTATGTGTGCCAAATACCATGTTCATCATGTATCTGTGAAATGTGATTAATACGCCTGTGGATAGTTGCTTTGGTGTGGAAGAAGGTGGTATGCAAGTCACCCTCTTACAGCCATTGTATTCTAGAGTGTTGATTCCAATACATTTTGTGGCAGTTGGTCAGCATTAGATGTGTGTGTCGATAATCATGTTCATGTTGTAGCCATAATTTCAGTGTTGGGCATGTTGATGTCGCACACATATGTTGGACCAGTTCGATTACATGCTCCATTTCTTGATCATTGTTGGTAGGTGGCCAAAGGTGGCCTTACTCCAATTTTGCTAGGAGATGGTTGTATTAGACATCTTAGTAAGCATGTTGGTGGGTGGTGATTGTGAATGAGACTGGTTCCAAGCTTCCATGACTATATTTTTCATCTGAGGGTATATAAACCATAAATGTTTAAGCCTGAAGTTTTTGGTTTGTACTTGTCTGATGAATTGTTCTTGGAGCAATAAAGGGGCATGATCAGATGTTATTCGGGTAAGGTGTTTGATTACCATGTTGGGAGGCAGATTCAGCCAGGTTTGGTTGCCATGTCCTCGGTCTAATCTTTCCATGATGATATTTCCTCCCATTTTTTTGTTGGTCTAAGTATAAGGATCACCTTGAAAACCCAAATCGATGAGCCCATTTATGTCAATAACATCTTTGAGGTGATTAGCTTGGTTGCTGAGAACTGGTCGGCCTCCCATTTTTTCCGTTTGGCTGAGTACCTCATTAAAGTCCCCCATGAGTAGCCATGAGAGATTATATTGAGGAATGATTGAGTTGAATTCTTGCCATAGGTTGCCTCGAGCTTGAGGTTGAGGCGGACCATAGATTTCAATGAATAACCTTGGGGGAGAGCTTGAGACAGGTTCAATGTAGGCATGAATAAGACTTTGATTTGCCATTAAAACATTAATCTTTAGGTTGGAGTTCCATAATAGACCTATACCTCCTTTGTGACCATTACAATCAACAGTGAAACAATTATCATAACCTAAAGAAGTTTGCAAAAAGGACATGTGTTGTGCTGATGATAATGTTTTAGACAAAAACATGATAGAAGGTCTAAATTTGCATGTGTACTCACGTAGTTTTTGAATTGTCAAGGAATTGTGGGCACATTGACAATTCCAATCCAGGTAAATCATAATGCCTGCGAGTGTTGGCCGGGGCCAACAACTCGCAATGAGGTAGCATTCGTAATGACTTTAGTCTCATCATCAAGAGATATTTGCCATGCCGGAGTGGAAGATGTTGTTTTCTTGTCTATGTTGGTTGAATGATGTTTTTGTGCTTGAGTTTGGTTCATTCTGTTGGTGGGATTCCCTACTTGGTTGATCTGTTCTAACAATGTAAATGGAGGAACGTGGCTTCCTGGTTCTTACTGTTGGTATGTCATAAGGTGGCTGAGCTGCTTTACTGGATTCAACTCTTAGATCATACAGAGCCTTGAATTTTTGTATTTTAGGCGGTGGTGGTGGGGCAGCAAAGTCAGGTTTATGGGGAAGCAAAGAAGAGTGCTTTGGTACGTTTTTCCTTTCCCTTTTTCCTTTCTTTCTTTCCGTTTATAGGTCTTCACAGGTGTTCCCACCGTTGGTGCATTGTCAGGACCAGTAGTAGGAGTGTTTGTTGTTGCATTTGTGGTTGTTGCCTCCTCAACATAGCTGTGAGTCATCTTAACATGGGGGTTACCATTTACAGTTGTAACCTACAATGCTACAGTAACTTCTTTTTTCTGCAAAAAGTTGGACAATAATTGAGAGAAGTTTACAGAGAAATAAGTGGTGAGAGGGAATAGTTGTAATGAGGCGGGCCCTGGTACTAATGAAGGTTCTCATGCCAAATATCTGATGTGGAATGGTGACGTGGTAGGTGCCTGTGAAGTCATTGGGCTTTTTCCTTAGTCACTTGGATTTTGTTGCTTCTCAGTAGGCCCGGTTTGGATCTCAGTTCTTCCTGCGTCGAATACGAATGTATCGAGATATGGGGTACATAAAAGTGGGTAGGTCCACCAAAATGGGTATGGGTTGCTGGGTTGTCATTATCCGATCCGTTTCTGTGGGTCCTGGCCATGAGATTGTTAGCAGAGACATTCATTCGGCTATCAATTTCCTTGGTACTTGGTGTATGGATAGGAGGAGCAAAGAGTGAAGCTTCTGCGCCAGGGATACTATCAGATAGTTGCTTTTCCTTGGATTTCGCCAGTAAAGCAGTTGTTGCTCCTTGTTTTGGGGGAACCGGGTTCCAGTTGAGTCCTTTATGGGTCACGGTGTTGGATAGGCAAGTTGGGATAGGTCTGGTAACGGTGGTTTTGGGTGGTGGTGGTGGTGGTGGTGATATTGGTTGGTTCGCTACAGGTGATGGGTTGGTAGATACCTCTTGACTGGTAGAGCACGATTGATGGGTTGAAGCTCAAGCTCTTGATGGGATATTTATGATGAAGATGTCAGCAAATGAGGGTTTCTGGGTTGTGGTTTTTGAGCCTTCATCCAGCTGTTAAGGCGGTGAGATGGGTATCCATCAGGGCATGGTCAGTACTGACAAATTTGGTGCATTCTCTTGCTATGTGTTCTATAAACCCACATCTATAGCAGATCATTGGGAGATATTCATAAGCAAACTTGATCCAAGTTGGTCATATAGTATTTAGTAGAATACCTGGAGAAAAGGGTTTTTGGAGATCCATTTCTATTTTGGCTCTGGAAGGATAAGAGACGAGATCAACTTCAAATACCTTACCCACATCTTGAAGCAGTTGTTTAATGGATAGTTCATCTGCCCAGAACACCGAGATGATGAGCTACTGTTTTAACTTTTCCCGTTTGATAATCAGAAATAAAGGACTTCAAAATCCAAAGATTAAACATACAGAAATTAGGTTTAGTTTGCTCTTGTCTTTAAGTGACAGTATCATACCAAGTCCTATGGTTCTAGAGATGTTCTCGGGTATAGTGATGAAAAAAGAAATAGAAGAGAACATGGGCATTTCATAATTTGAGACAATCAAGCAGTTATGGGATATGGAAAGATTATAAGATTTCCAGCATGAATATCGGCTGAAGTTGTGTCCATCACGAGTGCTTCCTTGACAGCCGGGATGTGACTTGAGTGCATGTAAATGAATGTGGTGTAGCCTCTCCGATAATGATCTCGGCAATTAAGATGTAAACTTTATGATGTAAAATCCGAGAATAAAATCCACAATTACAATCGAGAAATAAATTCTCCATGAGTTGTTTGAATACTGAAATAGAATGTTTAACGCATATATCTTCCTATTGGCAAACTTGAAGATGAACCACGGTAAGATGTTGTATATAGTACAGTCATCTTGTAATTAAGTAAATGAGTACGATAGTTTCTTATAGGAAATCAAACTTGATTTGAATCCTAAAATTAAGTTTAATCATATTCAAATCATAATAAAATTTAGGAATTAAAAACATACATAATCAAGTAACACTCATAAAGGACGAAGAGTTGTCAACAAACGAAAAAAGAGTCGCCGCAATGTGAAGGCAAAGAATCATCACATGGATGAAAAAAGGTGAACCCCAAGGGTGAAGGGAAAGAATCACCATTAAGGTAAAAAGAATCACCACTAGAGTGATACTGACAAATACTTAAGCAAACATACCTTGGTTTGACATAGTACTTCTTCCTACTCCTTTGGTACCTAATAAGCCGTATTCTAGTGCTGGAAATATGTATTCCTCCACGAAAAGGTTGTGGAAGATAGGTGTTTTTCCTTGTGATACAATTATCACGATGTGGTCTTGAGAAAAGTAGTCAAATATCGATTCGATATTCCATTTCTCGTCGGATCTGAATTAAGAAAGATGAGTAATCAGAATTTTAGCGTTTTTCAAATTAAACGAGTTGTTTGAGCCCTCTGATGTTGTTTTTGTAGTCAATTTGGTCAAGTAGATGTTGTCTTCTATATGCTTGCTGGATTTTAAAGTAGAGGGTATGGATAAAGTTTTGTTGCATGCATATGAAATTGTAGGATTGGTGTTTAACTTTTTATTTTAATATATATATGAATTAAAAGCATTAATCGGATCATACTTGATTATGTATGCTTTAGGTATCTAATGCGTTTTCCTAGTATTAACCGAGTATTGGCGAGTTCTTTAACCAAGCTGGCCACTTCCCGCTCCTCATTCCCACCCGAGTAGGATCTAAGGAACGATTTTAACTACTTTGTCTTGGGCCCTTCTATCAAGGTTAATATAAGTGTGACGACGGCTTATACGGGATAAAGAGTTTTCTTAGTGATTTAAAAAAAAAAAATTTCTTCTCAATTGAAGATTCGTAAGGTAAAGGTTGTATCATGGAAATGATAAAAACAATCGCGGTACAGTTAATAAAACCAAGCCAAAGTAATATATACGCAACAGTGATTTCAACATCATATTAATTGTTACTCATGAGTCTTAAATTTCTTATATAATTGGGAAAGATAAACTTTAACTCGAACAAAATACAAAAAATACACTAATTGAGATATAGATGTAACTAGGACAAAAGCTAAAAAACAATTTAAAAAAAGGAAATATAAAGGGTATATTAATTGAATTACTAAATAGCTATATTTTGAAGAAAACAATGATATAAGAAAGTAAAATACTAAAAAGCATTATACAAACATGTAATGGTATAATGAGCAAGGGATTGGTCTGAATTTTTATCATTGCCAATAATATAAGTGATTTCAAAATCACATATGACTTTTCTAACAATATATTTAAAAAGCTATCTCAACAAGCAACAAGAGCAAAAATATTTCGGAGTAAAAAGACCAGGGAGTCGAGAATTTCAAACTCCAAAAGAGGAAAAGCTAAAAGATGGATGGTTAAGAAACCCAAAAATGACTATAACAACTCAAAAACAAACTCAATGGGTACTCGAACTAAAAATTATGTTATTCATGACTCGACCCGACCGATTATCATCCAAACTCTAACATGCTAATACCATCTAAACTCCTCTCACAATAATAGCGCCTATAAGTACAGGAACCTACAAAAATGTCAAATACCATGAAAAGCGAGACTAAGTTAACCAAAAAACATAATTTGTTTATACCAAAAACAAAACCATCAGATTACTGACATGAGTAGAACCAAAACAGAAGGGATTTCAAAGAAAATATATAGATCATAGCAAAAGAGAAGAAATCAAAAATAAATATCAAATATCAAGATCAAGAACATAAAGAGTTGAAGAAATACAACCTTACTGAAACCATGTAGGAATTTGATTTTGAAAATAAATAAATAAATAACCATCTGGGGTTAGCCCAGTTGGCAAGGAGTCTGATTCTCAAGTAGGATGTCAGCAGTTCGAGTCTCCGCTCAAATATTGGAGATCTCGTGTAATCATTACTAACTTACTGTGGGGAAGGGGGCCGAGTTTGCTCAGGAGGAGTAAGCCGGTGGCTACGTTTCCGGGGAAGGACGGGCCTATGCCTAGTTTCAAAAAAAAAAAAAAAAAAAAAAAACTGGAACAACTCATAAATGAACTACCCTTTTAAATGTTTAACTAAAATTGTTAGAGCGTTGCTCGGATAAACCCACCAAGCGGTTGGTATGCGAAGTTTGGTTGTCAAGTTTAGTCCAAACCTCTGAGTCTCTTGATTTGAAAATTAAAGTCAACTTCGTCACAAAGTTGGACTCGAACATAAAAATGTTGAAACTTTCTTTTATTACTCAAGATGATCCCGAAGACGTGTCGGCAATAACGAAGACGTCATTCTTAACTCAAGGTTATTAACTACATACTTGACTTGTTCCATTTCTATCATTTGTTCTTTCAACTTAGTATTTATTGAAATCATAGCATACGAAGTAAAGTTTTGTTCGCAATGACTTTAGTATTGGTGACTTGGTCATTATACCGTGATTAAAGTATTAAAAATTTATATAATAGTTGTTTTCACAACTTGATGATATTCGTATTATCGATATTGCACTAATCGATAATTAATTATTATTCATTTGTTGAACTTCTGGATGAGTCCATACCTTGGAATAATGTTTAGTCACATAGTTTAAGGAAGTAGACTTGCGAAACTTATTTCGTAGTTTAAAAGTGATTCAAGGATATATTTTAAGGATCGATACCTAATAAGGATTTATTCAAAGAACCGATCCCATGCAAGGATCTCAACTAGGACTGATCCTAAGGATCTAAGTATGGACCGTTCCCTAGCAAGGATATAAGTTAGGACCGATCCTCATGTATCTGACCAAATCTTACGTTTTCGATATGTCCATTATAGTATGGTTTCTATAGACATCGATGCGTATATATTGGTTAGACTCGGGAATGTTCATAAATGTCGACATAGTGATTTGAACATGTATTAAACTCTAATATCGTAATGTTCAACTATTTTCCTTTGATACTCAAGGCATGACCCTGAAACCGATTTTCAATATCTTTTTAGATATCACAATTATATGTTTATAATATCCCAGAGGTTTACATATCTCTAGTTACGATATTAATAAAGTACACGGATGTGTGCTAGCTAATGTTAGTTTTCAACTATGAATGACATCAATTTAATAGTTGGAATGCAGTTGGTATTTGTCAAATTCGGAAATAAATATTCTTTTAATATCTTAAGGATTTTCATAATTGATGATACCTTGTCCTCCAATCAAGCCTTGGTTATAACACATAGTGGAGCTTGTAATAAGCTTGTATTCTTAAAAACTCATCCCTTGACACACACCTTGATTGATCTTGCAGGAAACTGACCTGCTAAGAGATAAAAGCAATATAATCATGTTAAGCATCTTATGTTGCCTTCGTTTAAAGTCTTCTTTGGGACCAAAAAGCTTTTAGTAGTATCGTTCATGGGAAACTAAATCGTATTATTGTTTTGATTTTTCAATTAATTTCATTTGATTAAGAACTAGCAATATAGTTATTCTTGATAGATCAACCTTGGTTATCTTATAGTTTTTGTCTTCTGATATGTAAGGCCATTCAAGTTTGTTTGAGGATTTTACTATTACGGATCTCGTGATTTAAGATTTGTAGATATAATTGTTAATCAATCAACGCTAATAGACTTCATTTAGTCTGTGTTGACCAATAGTGGAATCAATTTTTTTTGTGCAGCAGTTACTTTGAAGATTGAAGACTTTTATTTTTTGGTTTATGATTTTTGTGTTAGTGTTGATTCTCTGGGATCCAACAAGCATTTTATTCCGATATACATTAATCTTGTTGTAAAGATTGAAAAAATTGTCAAGTTGCTTATCCTGTAGAGTTTCTTGAATTGAGCTTGTTCGCCGAGATTAATTATTTCTATAATCTTTTGTCTTGGTTTAGCCTTTGACCAAAAGAGTTTATATCTTATCTTATCTTATCTTATCTTATACTAATATAAAGAAAAGAGGTATTTTTGGTAGGTGACCCCCTAAATTACTTAGTTGTCCCCATTTTTTACATATTTACATAAATACCATTGTTTTAAAAATAGATCAAAAAATTTAAAAACTTAATATCTTTCAAAATATATACCAGATTTTTATAAAATTTATATTTTGAAAAGCTCTTTCAATTATCTACATAACGAGTACAAATAAGAATAGTAAATATTTGTTTTAGGAAAAAAAATTCGATTTTTGTTAAAGGGAGAGCAAAAAGAGATCCGAGGAGAGCAAAAATCGTAGTTGACTCACTAACTAGGACCGATTCTATATATTTTAACGAGTTGGATAAGATTACCCTTTCTAACAACATGAAATTTTCACGTGATCAAATTAAAACCTATTCCCCTGCCCGTCTGTTCTTCTTTCTAACCGTAGCTACCATTAATGGAGGCGAATGTTGGCCTTGCCATTGTAATCACAAAAATGGCAAGGTTATTTTTTTGCATATATACAAGAAAATAAATCCATGTAAGTCCAGGCAAATAAATTAATAAACTATCATGCAATCATGTCCGTAAACTACAACGGAAAAGCACTACCATTTGAAAACGAACATGCTCATCATATCAGGATAATATTGTTTCGTTTTGATTTTTGAATGGTAACTCGTGATGAATAATTGGTAAATTTTCATTAGCTACAAAAAATTTCATAAAAGAATGATAAATTTTCGTTAGCTATAAAATTGATATTGACTTTCTCACGGCACCACCCTGCTTGAATCGACAACGACTTAACCTTTTTGTACAGGTTAATCAGAAGTGAATTTTGAAGATTATATGTAATGATTTTCACTAATGGTGGTAAGGGTTTGTCGAAGACGATGAGAGAGCTAGGGTTCGGTTTGACACTAAATGTGTGTGAAAATTTTGTGTTATTGCTGAGGGTGATTTTGTCCGGCTGATAGAAATGCATTAAATCGGTCCGAGTTAGTGAGTCAACTACGATTTTTGCTCTCCTCGGATCTCATTTTGCTCTCCCTTTAACAAAAATCAAAAATTTCATGGCATTCAAATTTAGTATTATTAGATGAGTAAAATTCAAGCATGTGCATCGCACATGTGTCCTTACTAGTATTGTATTGAATAAAGGAAAGATCCTTTATACTCAACTTTATCTCTGACCATTGTCGGGTTTGGGAGATTCACAAGTGAGTTGGTTACTATAACATGTCAGTCCTTTATTGTTTCGAGTTACGATCCAAAGAAGTTGATAGCTAAATTTCTCACATTGGGTGAAGCAACTTAAGATAATAGACTATGTATTGGGTTTCATGTGCATGGACCAGATTGGTTGTAGGCACAGGGATACTGACGGACCTGATTAACTAGGAATAGTTTACTTGGTCTCAACTACACGAAGTTGCTGGTAATCAATTTGTATAACAGCTTAATTCTTAAAGTATTCAAAATTGGACTAGGTCCAAAGGTTTTTCTGCCTTGCAGTTTTTCTCGTTAACAAAATCTTGTGTGTGTCATTATTTTACTTTCTGCAATATAATTAATGTTATAGTTATAGTTAAGAAATAACACTTGTACGTTAATCAAATTTGGTATGATCACATAGATTGGTTCGGCCTCGAACTTAAGATATATACCAAGTTACATCTTGTTGAAGTAATCTTTTGGCGGTTATTATTTCTGTAAGATTACAGAAGGTGTGTCCACAGTAAGTTAATACGAAAATATTGAGAAGTACTTGGTATCCTCATCATTTCATTTGGTATTAATGCAGGCAAACACGATAAGATTTAACAATATGTGTTTGATGAGATCCAACCTATCAAGACAATTGGTCAATATAAAAGTAAACTAAAACCTAGAAAATACCCAATCAACGTACCATAAGGTTTTGAAAATACTCTCTTCGAGTTAGCTACTGGCAAACGGCCAAATACCTCTTCTAAATCTAAGTGAAATACATAGGATCTCTCTGATAAATTCTTGAATGAATCTGAATCTCATGATAAAGGAATGGTATGTCCAAAACTAAGGTTGCAAATGCCTTTTTTCAGAATCTGTTTTGGGGCGGATTCCAAGTAATGCTGCTAAGGACTTTTCAGTTCCTACTATATTGTCAAATTCAGATAATGTCGCCACAAGATCCAGCTCGGCTGAACCCACCAAATATTGCTCATATTTTAGTTCAAAAACTTGAGTTACTTGATTAGATTAGTATAGTCAATTGTGTTAAGTCAGACTAGGAAGTCTAGAAATGTTGACAAAAACTCGTGTTACTATGAAGAACCTGAAAACGTATCGACATTAACTAACACATAATCCTTCTATTCGAGGTTAATAATACAAGATTTGACTTGTTTTCCATTTTTATCTATGTTGCTTTCAAGTCATTTAAATTGAAAACATAACATACAAAGTTATATATATATACGGTTTGGTGGTTGGTTTTGTCCAAAATCGGGCCGAACCAACCGTTATGCAGTGTTAGATATAACCAAGTTTCGTATTGGCATATGTACTATAAAACAAGTGAAAATAATCGTATCATTGAATTGTTAACGACAAAGATGGTAGAAAAATAAAGCAATTAGTATGTCTGTTTTTCTTAGAGATCCCGAAAGTTGAAGTCAAGGAAATGGTGTCATGTGTCATCTACTTTTACAAGCTCACAAATTGATTTACATGAAAATGTCCAAATAGCTAAAACCAAATTAAGTTTCAATTATAATATGTTTTCTTTTTTTCAAGATCCAAATCCCATAAATTCAAGCCTCTTTGGTTTATATTTTGAAATGGTAACTATTTTTTATTTGAAATCAATAAACTCCAACACTACTAAATTCTAAATAAAATCTTGTTTTATGAAGATAGGCTTGCTTCACGTGTACATGTAATTATACGAAAGAAACATATTTCTTTTTAAAACATAGGGAGTATAACTGAACTGTGGCCTTTAGGTTATAATTCTCTATGTCAACACTAAGCAACACCATGGTTGTATGCAAGCTTTTCCGACATCAATTGAAAGTTTGGGGCATTTATGTTTAAATTTGTTAATATTAATTAAGGAATCGAAACTACTCCCTCCGTCCCCTATATATAGGCAGAGTTTTGAATTTTTATAGTCCCATTATAGGCGGAATACCAATTCCAAGATAAATTTTCTTCTGTATGCCCTTATTTATTGTACATTGATAATTATGTTGGGAGTGAGACAAAAGTTAAAACACAAAAGTAGATACATATTTAGGAAATCAAGATAATTTCTTAAGGTTTCCCCTATATCCCATCCCCATTTTTTCTATTTCCCATCCCTTCACATTTTCTAAAATCAATTCACTTTATAATTCTAATTTTTCCTAAGTACCACTTATAAAAATCAAAATCAAATTGACTATGACTATCACTGTTACCATTGTTACCATTTTTATTCTTCTTGTTCTTCGCTCTTCATTAAACAAAACAAAAACCTATCAGGTTATAAACCCTAAGTTCCATATTATGATTCTATTATATTACACCTATTATTTTTTTTTAATCTTTTGTCATCTAATTTATCGAGACATAGATAAATTAAATGGCCGATTAGTCAGTAAACCATTATTATGGAACCCCCACCAGTAGCACATACAGTAGGTTTTACTTGATGAATTCCGACGGACATGATCTTAATATTCAGGAAACCCACCTTCCAATCTAGCTTGAGCCCTCATTATGATAAGTTCTGACAAGCATAAGAAGATAATCAATCATAGTGGAGGAGGGTCAAATGGGCCTTGGAGTGATTTGTATTTGAAGTTAGGAGTGGAACATGGCTGATTGATGCATATATTTTTATTAATTTTCATTATAGATATGACTGTAAACACTTGTCGAACCATCTTTCATTACAGTGCTGATGTTTAGATTTTTCTTTTGTTGATACATCTTTGCACTCATAGTCGTGATCCAACTAGTACAGCGTAATCATCAATATAGTCGTGACCCCCCCCCCCTTGTCCACCATTTTTAACATTTAGCCTATATGGCACACCAAACTTTCTCCTTCTCTGTATTCATCGAAGGTGGAGACGAATTATGGAGATAAAGTACAAGAGATAGCAGTCGTGGTGGAGATGAAGATTGAAACGTAATATTTTTTCTAGGTTTTTCTTCGTTTTGTTTCTTTGTAGGGTGGTTTTATTGTTAGGTGCAAATAAAAAGTCAATGGATGGTATTTAGGAAACCTAAAATTTTGTATGGGTGTTACTTAGGATAATTGGGGATAGGAATTATGGGGATTGGAAATAGGAAAAATGGGGATTGGAAATAGGGAAAACCTTTCTTAATCTAAGAGATTTTGCAAAATCCACATATATAGGCACAAAGGGAATACTAGAAGAGTAAGAATTGCAGCCATAGATATATTTAAATTTCATGTTACCTAATCAATACTTTATCTAAGATACTAGATATTCAAAACAAACATACTTTACTATGAAGTGAAAAGGGATTATGTTCGAATTTCATTTTAAAGAAATGGATTATGTGAATAAGAAACAAAAAATCTTGTTCTCAAAAGACATGTTAGTTGGACAAAAAAAAAGCAGACAAAATTCGGTTGCCAAACATAATGTGGATAAAAAACAATACATAAGAAATGCCTCATCAACATCTATTCTCGACTTTCACGGGTTGCATGTTGGAATTACCACTTGGTTGGAGAATACTAAAATTCGGAATACTTTTTATGCTTTGATTCTCGAATCTCGATGCTATTCCAGTAATCCACTAACTGGATTGAAAGTTGTACCGATAAAAAATCCCAAGGAAGGAAATTTGTTCTGCAGAAAAGAGCAGAACAAAAGATTTAAACTTGTTATAGGATAAACTCATTGTGCATACAGTAACAACACTTAATAATTTCATTAATCATAAAATTTTATAGCCTTTTCCAATAATGAATGAGTTGGTCTGCCAAAGCACTTGCCCGGATCTTTCAATTCTACTGTACTGATAATAGTAAACTCTGGAATCCGAATATCGTCGGCCACGAGGTTGCTTCAACAATTACCGAAAGAGTACCCGCATAATTGCTTAGCCATTGAACTACTCACCTAATACTGGAACCCATTCCTCTAGTCTGTACTTTCAATCCAGCCTAGGCCGATTGTTGAGAAGGATCATTAGCTTTTTTTTAAAACCTTCGCTTATACAAAAAAGGAAATAACCATTTCACTGGATTTAACTTTCAAATTAGGGGCTAAGAAATTTGCGTATCATTGAATTTCATTTCAGTCCTCCTATCTTTTTGTATTTTATCAATATTTACTCCTCGTTTTCAATTTTCACATTTCTTTTCAATAATTGAAATTAATTAACTATTTCTGATTATTATTAAATTATATCAATTAATATACATAGTAATAAATCTTCTTCTCTCTCTCTTCTTCTTAATATTTCAAGCTCGCTAAGATTTCGGCTGTGTTTATGGTGCTCAGTCAGAACTAGGGATGGCAATTTGCCCCACCCAAACCCATCCCCGTGGGGACCCGCCCCTATGGGTTAGGGTTTTACCCGTATAAATGGGGAACGGGACGGGGTGCAGGAATCCCGAAATTAATGATGCGGGGATGGGGCGGGGATGGGATTCAAGTCCCCGCCCCATACCCGCCCCATATTTGATGTGCACTCAAGATTGGTTGTGGGATAAGATGAAAGGTAAAAGAATATTTGTTGTATTAAAGCAATTTTTACATTTAAATACTTATTTACTGATTTACATATGATACATTTTCTTTATATTTGTTAGGTGGATTAAAATCGAAGAACAGGGGAACTTTTTGGGAAGACAATGAAGAAGACCATGATGAGATGATTAACATGAAGGAAGATGGTTAATAACGAGGAACTAAAAAGAACCATAATTCTTAATTGTGGGTCAATTGTTTCCCTTTACTTTTCAGTTTAGTTGGTTATGATAAACTAAAATTTTAAAAATACACTGCATAGATTATTATTATTGTTTGAAACATTATAATTATTTTTAAATTATAATTATTTATAAAATTCTAAATATTTATTGTTGTGTTACGGTAAACTCCATGGAACCCATCCCCACGGGATTCTCCATACCCGTCCCCGCCCCATTCTTACGGGGAACGGGTAGGGGATGAGTTTTGGTTTTTTGAACAGGGTAGGGGATGGGATTCAAGGTCCCCGCCCCATACCCGCCCCATTGCCATCCCTAGTCAGAACCTGCAGCTTCCCAGCTACTTCCCCATTAACTAAACTAAAACAGCTTTCACACCGCACACATACACAAAAACACAAACAGAACCGCCTGTTTTCCACCAGCTCCCCCTGATTTCACTTACCAAGCTCTAACCTTCCTGAGATCTGTTTGTTTCTTCTTGGATCGATTCAGCATGATTTCCTTCTAAGACACTATCAGTGAGTTTTTCTTTTCCCCTTATTTATTATTTCTTATGCAGAGGAGATCCTGGTGTTGGAAAAACGTTATCTTTGAAATTTTCAGAATATTTTTTAGTTTGGTTAGTAGAATTTTGTTTCAGTTGGACTCACCACCATACAATTCATGAAAAATAAATAAAAATAGACAGGATTAGGTCTAGAATTTGGTATTTCTTACTTATATCATTTAAACATTTAATGAATTTTTTTCATAGATTGTATTTTGAATTACTGTATTTGGTGAGATTATGTGATTCATTTCTCATTTGTTCGTTTAAGAGGTGAATTTTGAAAATTGAGTGTCTAGAGAAATCTCTGAAATTCAAGGTGCCGTGAATTTAAGAAGTTTGCTGTGTTGTTGATTTTAGTGCAACAACTTAGTTGATTTACATTTGTTTTTTAATTTGATGCAGAGAGTGTTGAGATCTGTTGAGAAGTGCTGGTTTTGTTTTCCTGTTCTATTGGGATAAAATGGTTATGGACTCATGGTGGTTTCGTAATATATGGAAATCATCTGGGAAGGAGCCTGAGAAATTGATGATTGGAGTTTTAACGTTTGAAGTTGCGAGTTTGATGTCCAAAGTGGTTCAGCTATGGCATAGCCTTAATGATAAACAGGTAGTTAGATTAAGAGAAGATTTGATGAATTCAGTTGGTGTTAGAAAGCTTATTTCGGATGATGATGAATACCTTGTACAGTTAGCATGTGCAGAGATAATTGAAAACTTAGGATTTTTAGCAAGATCTGTAGCTAGGCTTGGGAAAAAGTGCGGTGAACCCATATGGCAAAGATTAGATAACGTTTTTGATGATCTTGTTAAGAATGATATAGGTAATTTTGAGTGGGAATTCACATGGAAGAAGATGGATAGGAAAGTTAAGAAAATGGGGAGATTCATTGCTCTTAGCTCGAATTTGTACCAAGAACTTGAAGTTCTTACGGAGCTTGAACAGTCTCTTAGAAGAATGCGAAACAGTGATGACCCTAATGCCGGGACTGTTCTCGAGTTCCAGCATAAAGTTGTTTGGCAGAGGCAGGAGGTCAAGAATCTACGTGAGATGTCTTTGTGGAACAAGACGTATGACTATGTCGTCCGTCTTCTAGCTAGATCACTGTTTACCATTTTCGGGAGGATCAAACATGTGTTTGGAATACATCAGACAGCTGCTATAGGGGGAACCTATGATTTGGGAGCTGCAAAAACTAATCCATTGTCCCGTAGTCACTCTGTTTCAGTGTATCCATCTGAAAATAACTTAACTAGGTTCTCTTCAGGTCCTCTTGGGAGATCAGCCACGAAATCCGGGCCTCTTAGTAGATCAATCACCAAATCAGGACCAATCTCTAGTACATATGTAACAAATATGCAAAGGCGGATGGGTGATCATTCCTCAAACCTTCGTGGGAAGCATTTGCGTTCAAAAACCAAAAGATTGCCTCCCGTGGGACCTTTCAAAGGGTGCATGATGGGTGGAGATGATACTCCTGTACTGCAGAGTTGCACACCAATAATCAATGGGTCACCTGTGTCAAGTGGTGCTCGTTCTGGAATTCTGAATGGGACGTCAGTTGAACCTGCTCTCCAAAGTAATACACTTCATTCTAACCTAATCTTTTTTAATTTCAAGTGCAGACGGTTGAATCCTCCTCCTTCAACTCTTGGTGGTTCGGCTCTAGCTCTTCATTATGCGAATGTTATCATTATCATCGAGAAGCTTGTCGCATCTCCCCACTTGATTGGTCCTGATGCGAGGGATGACCTTTATTATATGTTGCCCACAAGTATAAGAGCAGCTTTGAGAGCAAGACTCAAGTCTTACGTGAAGAGTTTGGCTTCATCTATTTATGATACCGATCTTGCACATGAATGGAGTGAAGCATTGTCAAGGATACTAGATTGGTTGGGTCCACTTGCTCATAACATGATAAGGTGGCAATCCGAACGAACTTTTGAGCAGCAGCACATGGTTTCATGGACAAATGTGCTGTTGGTACAGACCCTATATTTTGCAGATTTGGAAAAGACAGAAGGTGCAATTACAGAGCTTCTAGTGGGTCTAAATTACCTTTGGAGACTTGGGAGAGAGCTTGATGCAAAAGCGTTAATAGAGTGTGCTAGTACTGGAGCATATGATGATTATCGGGAGGCCAAAGGATAATGTTGATTCAATTGATTTGCAAATGAGTTTAATATCACCTACAGGGTGGCAAGTGACAGTACTAGACTAGAGCTGTAATCTCATGAAATGTCAGACCTAGCTCGGCTAAATGCACAATCAGGAGCAGGAAATGTCAACTTGGTCAACTGTGCAGCCCTACTGATTCTTACAGTCAAGAATTTTTGCTGGAGTTGGTGTTAAGGTTCAACGTTCAGCACTTCTGTAGGCAAGACACGAGCTTAATATCCATTTGGCCATTTCAATTGGCTTTTGTTGTAAAGCATGTCAGACCTTGTACCATTAAGTCCTCGGTTTGGTCATTTGAAATTTAATGTCTGTAAATTTATCATATAAATGCTTTTCTTAATATAGAGTTTGAGATGTTCTTGCTCATGGTTTTGTGTGGTAATTTGCTATTTATGGTTTTATGCTTTTCTTAGAATGCTAGAAACAATGACACTTATGCCAATAACCATTCCCAACTGTTGACTATCAATGCTCCAAGTTTTATGCTCTGAATTAACCGAATACAGTGACGCGTTTAGATGCGCCTAAACCTTGCTTGCACTGTCGAGTCCCTGGTCATTTCCTAGACCAACACATTAGTCATTGCGTAACCAACTTCATGTCCTTACTTCCTTCTTTAGGTTGGCATATTTGATTCCCGTACATCCAACTAACTTTAAAGCATACGTTTTGTCGTCTAAATTTGACAACTAACTTGACATACCAACGCCAATTGGTTCAACTGAGAAATGCTCTAACACCTTTAATCATGTGACAATTAGTTTCTAGGCATAAGTTTTCTGATGACTGCATCATATCTAAACACAATCCTGTTCGGCTCTATGTTCGTCAACCACATTATTGTCTTTAAAGCTATTATTCATGCTAATCACTAGGTGCAACAGGAGACCATCATTATAAAACAAAGTATCAGTCATTGGCTTCTACTTTTACTTCCCCTTTTGTGTTTCCATCTATTTAATTTGTTTGTATCTTCCATTACTCTTAAGCCGTAAATAGAAATCTTGATGAGTGAGTCCAAGTATATATATACCAACAGAAAATCACATAGACCCACCAGTTTCAAGTCAAATCTCAGTTAATCTCGTTTGGTACGGTAATTTCAAACCTGCACAAAGAACACTAATATATGAATTCTTCAATTCTTTTTACACCATACCTAAATGACAATTCCATTACTTCAGCCTAAATGTGTGCTTCTTTAAATGGGTTCTTGTGTTGAAATTTCCCCCAAGGCAAGCTCGTTACCAGAAGTTCATATATTATGATTTTTTGTATGCCTTGTTATTTTTAAGACTTGAAATGAGAAGTGTATGGAGTTACCAGGTGAAGTATTGTGGATTCATTGAGTTGGGTAATTCAATTTATCAAGTACAGTAACACAATTTTGAATCTCATGGTTAATTTACCGGGTGAACTATGAAGCACTGTAGATTGATTGAGTTGCTGGATACATTGTTTCTGTTGTTGGAGAACTAAAATAGTCCCACGTAGCTTAACTCTTTGTCTATATCCTATATATAAGGTGTGGTGCCACTCCATTCATTGCCAATTGGTTGAGTTGGAAGCTCACACACTTCTATCATGGTATTAGAGCTAGCCCCTGTATGAGACGTAAGACCCAGTAAGACCCAAGAAGGCAGGGCAACCATCATTGTCAATTGGTTTTGAGTTGGAAACCCACACACTTCTATCATCTGTTACTAAAATTAAATTTTTTTTTTTTGACCGGTCAAAGAGAAAATTCATTAAAGTGAGAGGCACTTAAGAGGGGTACCTCAACCCAATGAATACAAGCGGGACAAATAAGTGAAATGCATTTCGACAAACCCATGTTTTGTTTGCATATTATTGAAGGCTTTCTAAATCTCCCCTTTTTCCTATATGTTCTAATGATGTTATACCCACAATCCATCCTATACAAATTACTTTTGTATAATGCTGTATAAAAACTATAACGATGACATTTTGATTCCATGAGCAAGGTTTTTTTCGAGGTTTCTCTAATTTTTTTGTGTTTATATATATTATTCTTTTGATTATCTCTTTGCAAAACGACTAAAAAAATGCATCTTGCATTGTCCGTTGAGCATGGTTTTTAAAAGCGTACGCTTCGCTTCAAATTTCATCATTTCGCTTCGAAGCGGTCATGTAAAGCGCATCTTTCATGAAGCGTACGCTTCGCGCTTCAGAGCTTACGCTCCGCTTCAAATTTCAGCATTTCGCTCCAAAGCGGTCATGTGAAGTTCATGTTTTAAGGGGGAATTGAACACTCCGCCTCCCACTCGCCTGGAGTAGGTTGAACTGGTGTACACACGCTTAGTTTTTGATAAAAACTAGACTTATATAAAATTTATATAGATATTATCTTCCTAATAAATTTATAATTACTAATTACGACTAATTTATTTATAAGAAAACATCCGCTTCAAACATCAACCACGAAGCGGCGCTTCACGCTTCGACATACGCATCGCTTCACGCTTCGACATACGCATCGCTTCCTAAAAAATGAAAAATGCTTCACGCTCCGCTTCACGCTTTCAATACCTTGCCCTTGAGCATTTAACTTTTTTCGTACACAAAAACAGTTATCAGCTTGACACTACGTAGTATTGGCCACTGGCCTTATGACTTATGCAGAGGTGAACATCAAATTAGACTACACTCCCGATGTGAAGCACGCGTTAATAACCTGTAGATGTGGAAAATCCCATTACTACATCCAAAGAAGTAAATACGCAAAGAAGTAAATAAGCAAGAGACGTAGAAGAACACAAGATATACGTGGTTCGGTATGATGACCTACGTCCACGGGGTAAAAGGATGATCTTATTACTTGGTTCACGATTACAAGATGTATGCTTCTCTCAATACTCTAGGTGTGCTCTCTCTCCTTTTTTCTTACTTGCCCTTTACCTCTCTACATGGTCTCTATTTATAGTCACAGATGGTGATACATCGATACTACGGTGTTGGACCTGGTGTAGCTTCCTTGATGTTCTTCTCGGACGACCGGTGATGCTTCACCGATCTTCCCTTTTGCTCGAGTCGAGACATCTAGCCGAGTGGTGTCCTCACCCGATGTCGTTCGTTTGGTGGAGATGACCGACGTCGCCCTTTAGATTCCTGGCCGAGTCCCATTTTGACCGAGCTTTTCTTATCTCTTCACCAACTCTGTCAGTGCATTGATTATCCTCGAACCCGATGAGCATCACATCAGAACTTTTCCCCTCCTTTATGTCGACCTCACGAGCTTCCTTCATTCCTCTTTTCTCGCGCCCAGATCTGATGAGATGATTCAGTGCTTCTAGTGCTTGTTTCTCTTGGTGCGCCCTCGCCCAGGATGGTTCCACCTGTCCCTGTGGATTATTTGCACCTACATAACCAGTACTAGTTATGTTGTTGGAAGGTTACTTTTAAGAGACCATGAACCACGCAGTTAACCGCCTTACAAATCTCAAAAAAGTTATGCTATATACGTAATTCTAGAGATTTAAGTAAAGATTAATCAGCTATATTAGCCTTCTGGAAGCCACAAATTTGTTACTTGGTGAATATACATTATTGGAATTTTATGAATGGATGTTTGATATACAAAGAACATGGGAGTTGTAATATGACTAAGGTCTTGTGAAGATTATTTTAGATAATTATTTCGACCAATCCTATTCAATTGGAGAGTACAAATGGGTATGTGAAATAATGCTTTTAGGATATAACGAAGTGCTTTAACAATGTAATTGAATTCAAGGTTGGACCCATTGATTCAACCACGAACAGACAAAAAGAAGGTTTTGATGATATTTAGAGAAGAGAGAAAATAAAAAGATTTAATGTGATAATTAAGAATCAATTGATCACTACTTATAGGGATTTACATATGCTAGAGATTCCTTTTCATCACCAACAGATACCTCCAATAGGCATTAATGGTGGTGAATGGGAAAAATCACATCCGTTCAGCCTGTTTGAATACTAGAAAAGTTGAGTATGGAAACTGTTTGACTTTGTTTGTACCCCTAATATTCTACACAAATAAATGGGCTAACCTAGGCCTCCAAAGCTCCTACTAGTGGCAAAGGAGGGTTCATTGGGCCTAAGGTGCTTCCCTTGTTTACCCAAGAATGGCTAACTAGGCCTAACAAACACCTCACAAGGAATCCCCTATGCATAGGTTCAAATCAAGCAACTAGGAGCCCCATCACCTGTGCCACATCATCACTAGGCTCGACCAACCGGCGACTGCCACATCAGACGCCACGTCAGCACACGTGACACGTCATCAAAGTGCCACGTTACTAGGTGCCACGTCAGCAGGTGTAATGGTGTGGCAGGTGACACGTCAGCAGAATATGTGCCACGTCAGCAGGAATGATGACGTGGCAGGTGACACGTCAGAAGGTGTGCTGACCTGTCAACACAATTCGATACAGTCAGCAACTAACGGCGTCAGCATATTCCTAACGGCGTCGGTATCCAGTTGACGTCGTCAGCATCTGCGGCGAGTTATTGCCGGCGGCCAGCAGCGAGCGGCAATCGGGGCGATTAATCGTGGAGATTAATCGGGCGTTAATGTTTCTAATTTTTCAGTGTAGCACGCTGCAGCATAATTCGGTAGCCCTCGGATGATTCCGCCCCATTCTGCTTGCCTGACGGATTTCTGCGCCTCACTGTAAACTTTGCTTCTACAACATTCCAGCAGCCATGCAAGGGTCAATTACACTAGAGCCATGCAGCCATCAAGGCTGGCCAGTCATCACATGCGGCATGCAGGACCAGTCAATGCCAGTTATTACTAGGAGGCATGCAGGGGCCAGTTATGGCAATTAATATTTGCCATAAAATCAAAGAAAATAAACTGAAATTCGCTCATATAAATAGAGAGGTTCATAAACCCAAAATGGTATGCAATCTTCTTCACTAAAACTCCTGTGAAAAATCTCTTGCTAACTTAGGCATCGGAGGGTTTTTTGCAGGTACCCCCCATACTCTGTTCAATTGAAGATTGAAGCAGTGATCGATCTCCAGCAAAAACATCATACAAATTCGTGTTTGGGGTAGAAGAAATTTTACCATACAAACAGTGGCGCCGACCAAGGTTTTCGAGAAAAGATAATCGTGTTTTACCAATTCAAGTTATGGCAGTAATCAGACAGACTGCACGAAGGGCCGATTCTGATAGCGATTCCCACCAGCACAGGAGAGGCAATGCTGAAAGGCACGAAATCGAGGTTCAATCAGCTCCGAGTACTCCACCGGAAACCGGGCGTGGTCAAAATCGTTCGCATGAAGAGCCCTGGATCGTGATCGAGATCAAGAAAATGTTGTTAACAGATCACTGGATCGAAGACGAGATCGAGATCGTTTCCGTGACAGAAATACTGATCTAAATCGGAGAAGAGAACAACAACCAGTGATCGATAACGAAGGAATGGATGTCGACGGGGATAACCGACAAGTTCGAGGAAACAGAGGGCATGTGTTCGGCAGCCCGTCTAGGAGGAAGAACGATGGACAGGACTGCGAGATGGACGTACCCACGACTCTAAATGCGAGGAAGAATCATTGCGCAATCGGCTGGACGAGTTAGAGAAGGAAAACGCACTCCTGAGACTGGAACGTGAGAACCAATCTCGACCTAAGACAGGTAATCTGAACAAACGAAAAGGTCGTTCGGTATGGCAGCGGCTTGGAAGTCGCATTATCCCTCAGGCTTCAAACCCAAACAGAGAGGTGATCGATCTTGATCGACCGAGAGAGAAATCTCTGCCCGCCCCTTTGGAGATTTGCCTAAACGAAGGCCTCTACGACCCGGTCGGCGAGGACCCTTCCCGGCTACAACTCTGCAGAGTGTGGCCAGAACTACCACCCGTTCAAAACGTCTCAGGAATGAAGAAGATGAGGTTCAAGATTGGCACGATGATGAAGAATTTTCGCATGATTACAATGCTCGTTCGGAGCAAGGCATAGCTGGAAAAGAACCTGCTGGAACCCAGAGGAAAAGAATGGGATCTAAAACTCATATTCCAGAGGACCAAGATTATGAGCAGGGAGACAGTTCCTCGGAAGGCGATGTGGCCGCAATAACAGAAGCCCGCCTTTTCAAAATGATCGAGAAAGTAATGTCGAAAAAGCAATCCAGAGAAGAAAAGATAGACCGGTTGCATCGATCTGATGGAGCCCCTTTCAAGCTGAATATCAGAGAATTCCGACCGCCAATCAATTTTCAAATTCCGAAACTTCCAGAGTTCGACGAGAAGATAGGTGACCCAGATCAGCATGTTTTGCACTATGAAACTTCCATGACTCTGTGGCAGCACAGTGATGAGTTGATGTGCAAAATGTTTCCACAGTCACTGGCTGGAGGAGCAATAAAGTGGTTCAATAAACTCAAGGCACAGTCGATCGGTACTTACCAAGAATTGGTTGGAGAATTCTGCTCCCACTACAAGTACAGCAGACGTGATCAGAAGGGATGCCACGATTTGTTCCTTCTAGGAATTCGGAAGGAGGAAAGCATCAGACAGTTTACTCGACGCTTCAAGCAAGAGTTAGCAGATGTAGATGGTGCCAACGATCAAATTTCCATCGAAGCTTACAAGCAGGCGTACCAGCACGATCAAAGAGGTGTGTACGGTTCCTTAGTCAAGAGACCACCAAAGACTCTGGAAGGACTGTATGATCGAGTGGAAGAATATGCCCGAGTGGAGGATGATTCCAAGGCTCGAGAGACAAGATATGTTAGCAAATCATCTAATCATCCAAATGATGGGAGGAAGGACAAGTCGAAGAACCGTTCCAGCGGCCAGCACAATGATCGAGGTGAAGGCCGAGAGAAGAACCAAAGTAAACAAATGGAAATTGGATATCAGAAATTCCATGATATGAAGCTGACGCCATTGAACATACAGCTTGCAGAGTTGTATGAGAAAATCAGCAAGGATTTGAGCCCCCCTCGTCCTTTGCCAGCAGAGACACGTGATAAACGTGACAGGAGCAAATACTGCAAGTTCCATAAAGACCATGGTCACAAGACCGACAATTGCCGCTCTTTACAGATCGAGGTCCAGCGAATGATTGACGCTTGGAAGCTGCAAGAGTACATGAAAAAGGATTTTGGGAAAGGTCCTGGACAGTTTGGCACAACACATGTGATTAACGCTCGTGTGATTAACGTCAGTCATGCCAGGATCCATTCAATGACCAGGCGGGCATCGGAAGATGAGACCAGGAGAAAGCTCAGGCAGTTGAAAGAATGGTACTTGACAAACCACATCGATTTTGTCAGCGGCATTGGAGCTGAAACTAGGGAGCTGGGGTGCATAAAGATCGAGTTCTCTGAAGCAAACATGATAGGTGTTTATGCTCCACACAATGATACTATCGTTATAACTGCTTGGATTGGCATATTTCGTGTACACCGGATTCTAGTGGATACAGGAAGCTCAGTGAGCGTGCTGTTTTCAGGAGCTTATTCCTCTATGAATCTCCCACACGACTTGATCGAGGAGGATGAAAATCCAATTATCGGTTTCGTTGGCGAAGTTACAAAGGCGATTGGAAAGGTGAAGATTCCTATAACGGTGGCCGACAAGTCCATTTTGGGCACCTTCTTGTTCTTTGGATTGCCGAGCACCCTACAATGCGATTGTAGGATGAGACTGGCTGCATGAGATCGGTGCAGTCACATCATCTAATCATCAATGCCTGAAGTTTATTACCCCATAAGGAGTCGTGAAGGTTAGAGGCGACCAGATGGCCGCCCACAAGTGTCATGAGAGTGCAATGGATGAATACAAGAAGTCAGAAGTCATCGGGAACCAGATCATGCGAGTCGAGCAGAAATAGCAATTACAGAATCCTCTCCCTCCAGAATCGTATAGGGGAGAGGATGCAGCTGAACCCCCAACGGTTGAAAAACTGATCGAGGTCCAGATTGGAGATGAGGAGCACAAAACAACGTTCTTAGGGGCAGATCTGCCTGCACATGAACGTGATGTTTTGATTACATTGCTAAGGGCAAACACCGATATTTTCGCATGGAGTTTTTTGAGATGCAGGATAGATCCGAATGTAGCACCCGCGGGCTAAATATCGATGAGAAGTTCCATCCTGTTCGACAGAAAATCAGGACTATGGCGCAAAGCAAAAAAGATGGAGTTACTGCAGAAGTTGAAAAGTTATTGGAAGCAGGCTTTATTCGACCAACGCAATATCCACGCTGGCTATCAAATGTCGTACCGTTAGAAGAAGAATGGTAAAATTCGTGTGCAGTATCGATTTTCTTGATTTGAATAAAGCATGTCCGAGTGATCCGTACCGCTGCCACGGATAAGAGATTTGGTGGATGCAACCGCAGGTATGGGAGACTATCATTCATGGACGGTTTTTAAGGTATAACCAAATACCTTTGTTCGAGGATGATCAAGAGTATCTGCGTTTGTGGATGACAGAGGAGTTTACTGTTATACTGTGATGCCTTTCGGGCTAAAGAATACAGGGGCGACCTACCAGCACTTGGTAGACCATATGTTCAAGGATCTAATTGGGAAGTCGATGGAAGTATATATCGATGATATGGTAGTGAAATCTGAGCAAAAGGAATCGCATTTTCTTGATCTGCAGAAGACGTTCGATATCTTAAGACAATATCGTATGAAGCTCAATCCGGCAAAATGTTCATTCGGGCTGTCATCGGGAAAGTTCCTCGGATACTTGATGACGCACAGAGGAATTGAGGTGAATCCGGAGCAAATCAGATCCATCTGAGAAATGCCATCCCCAAGAACGAAGAAGGAGGTCCAGAAGCTAGCGGGGCGATTAGCAGCTTTAAACCGTTTCATTTCACGATCGTCGGATCGATTCAAGCCATTCTTTGATGTTTTGAAGAAAGCAGTGAATTTTGGTTGGACGGATGAGTGCGAAAAGGCTTTTGATGAGATCAAGTAGTATTTGTCAACTCCCCCAGTTTTGGTGAGTCTAAAACTGGACAACCTGTCGGAGTTTATCTGGCAACAACGGAGAACGCTGTGAGTGCAGTGCTATTTGTTACGGACCCATATGAAAAACCTGTTTACTTCGTCAGTAAATCCTTGACGGGGGCGGAGACACGGTATAAGAAAATTGAAAAGATAGCGCTTGCACTTTTCCACGCATCTCGTCGCCTCAAGCCTTATTTCCAAAGGAGGTAGATCGTAGTCTACTCAGAATACCCACTAAAGAGAATCCTGGAACGTGCCGATGATTCCAGTCGACTAGCCATATGGTCAAATTTTCTGGGGGCGTATGAGATCAAGTACGAAACCAGAACTGCAGAGAAGGGACACGCCCTGGCTGCACTTTTAGCATATTTTCCTGTGGACGATATAGAAATGGTGACTGGCGAAGAAGAGGAGCTATTTAAACCCATAGAACCAGTCACTGATCAGACTGGGGGCGAGTCCGCAATGGAAATTGATGCTCCTGAACCATTATGGACTGTATTTACTGATGGGTCATCAAATGTTGGAGGTGCTGGAGTTGGATGCGTCATCCTTACTCCCGAAGGTTCGAGGATCGAGAAAGCGACCAGGATGGGTTTCCAAGCATCAAACAATGAAGCTGCAATAATCGGTTTAAACAGTTAGATGCGAAGAACGTGAAGTAGTCGCGATTCCATGCTAATGGTCAACCAGGTTTTGGGGACCTACGAGCCAAGGAAGAGAGAATGGCCCTATATTTGGATCATATGAGAAAGTGGCAAATGAGTTCGACCAATTCTCTATTGGGCGAGACCGCGGTTGGAAAACGGGCATGCGGATGCTTTGGCATATCTTTCTTCGTGATCGAAACCGATTCCACCCGTTTCGTTGTAGTAGATTTCAAGAGTTACCTAGCATCTCCGACAGCCAATTTTTTCTGGCTCTCGAACACGCTAGTGGGGGCGAGAGGGCAGCTACATCAGCACAGGGAGATACTGAGAACATCAGAAGCAATATGGATGTTGACAGTCCAACGACAGATAATTTTGGCAATCATGTTGAAAACATTGCAGACTGGCGTTAACCTTACATCCAGTACCTGACAACCGGCGAACTCCCTGAAGATGAGAAACTTGCTGCAAAGGTGAAAAGGAATTCATGGAGATACTCAATGATCGAAGGGCTGTTATACCGCAAACCTGTAGCTTTGGAGCCATTTTTGCGATGCGTACGTACCCGAGGAAGGACAACCGATCTTCGGCGAGAGGCTTATGAGGGAATATGTGGCAGCCATTCTGGAGGGCGCAGTCTCGCGCACAGGATACTTACCCATGGGTATTTCTGGCCGTACATGCAGAAAGACGCTAAAGAATATGCGCAGAAATATGTGCCATGCCAAGAACACGCTCCAATTCCGAAAAGGCCCGCAAACGAATTACATCCAGTTTTTAGTCCCTGGCCGTTCTCTATGTGGGGATTGGACATCGTCGGCCCGCTCCCCAAATCTCCTGGAGGCATCAGATTCGTACTAACCGCTACCGATTATTTCACCAAGTGGGTCGAAGCAGTGGCACTGGTACACGTCACCAGACATGATGTGAAAAGGTTCATATGGGAGAATATCGTCTGCAGGTTCGGTATCCCAGACGTGATAATATCAGACAATGGGAAGCAGTTCGATTCAGGAGTAATCAAAGACTTTTGCAAGGGCCTGAATATTCGCCACAATTTCTCGTCTCCTTACTATGCTCAAAGCAACGGGTAGCGAAGCAACCAGTAGCGTTATTATGGACAACCTCAAGAAACTTGGCTGGAGAAGGCGAAGGGAAAATGGTGAAGAATTCCCTGGAGTCTTATGGTCCTATCGAACAACCCCGAAAAGATCTGCCGGATTTTCTCCATTTACATTGGCGTATGGGACAAAGGCAGTCATACCCACCGAGGTACAACTCAAGAGTACCAAAACTCGTGCTGTCAAATCTGGAAAAAACAACAACATACTGGCTTTGGATAAAGAGTTGCTGGAAGAACAAAGAGAAACAGCCATGCATCAGTTGGTCCGATACCAGCAGGAAATCAAGCTGAGATATGATCGCAAAGTCAGAGAACGGTCGTTCAAACCAAGGGAATATGTCTTGAAGAAAACCCAAGCAGCCACAATGGAACCGAACTGTGGGAAACTCGGAGCAAACTGGGAAGGCCCATACATAGTGGATAGACCAGCATCTTGTGGATCCTACTACTTAAGGAATCTCGACGGAACTGAGGATTTGAATCCATGGAAGCCGTGGAATTCGTTCCACTTGAAAAAGTTTTATCATTAGAAGTAGATTCAAATCTGCTTTGTCTTTCGCTCTTTTTTTCTTTTTGATGGTTTTGTCCCACTGGGTTTTCCACTCAAAGGTTTTAACGAGGCAGCTGTGGTCGAAGCAGTATGTATTTATCTTGTTATTTCAATTTAGAAATTTTAATCAACATTATTTTGGTATTCCATACTTTATCAATATTGTTCGTGTTAATTATAAGCTAATGCGGATGATCAAATCCGCAGTCAGCCCTAAATGACAAAACAGTTCAGTTCAAGTCTACTGTCAGCAACGTCTCTGACACCTCGTAGATAGGGTGAGTGCACAGTTCGAGCATTTTTACCCCATCTCAATTTTATCCCCATCGTACGGGGCAACAATAAATGTGGCGAACATTTTCATCTGCCCAGGCACGTGAAAATGTACACATCCCAAACTCTGCTCGCATCTTGAATAGCAGAATTGCCCCCTGCGCGAATTCAAGATAGCAGAAAAACTCAACTTTTCATTCCATGCGCAAGCAAAATGCAGCAGGGAGGTGCACCCCTGTGCGAGCATTGAGCAACATGACACAAAACATACGGGGGGCGAGTTATATGTCACCTCAACCATTTGGGGGCAAGATATGTAACACTCCAGCGCAATCAACACATCCCTGGGGATGAGTTGCGTAACACTCTGAACAACATGCCCGGGGGCGAGTTATGTAACTGTTTATGGGTGAAAACTATCTCTGCCGGTTTTGGTAATTTGGGGCGTGTGGATGAGAAATGAGTTTAAACCTTAAACAAATGCACTACATGGGAGTGCTTGTAGATTCGAGAAATCAATCTGTGTAAATCCGGCCTAAACCAAGAAATGGCCGTTCAAGACTTGTTTCGGTCACAAAGTGAAGGAGATGGGGTTAATCTTAGGGAGGGAAGCGAAGAAGGTGTTGAGATATTGAAGGTGTTGGCTATGTATGACTTGTATCAAAAAGCTGAACTAGATTGCAGGATGTAAGCTATCGATTAGGTGTTTGAATACGATGGTATCAACACTTGCCTCTCGTTATCTGGACTTGTTCTTGTTGTTGGAAATAGGGAGGAGAACCTATTTATACAAGTCATTTGAGCCTTATTCACGTCTCTCGTGGGAAGTGGAGGAAGTGGAGTGATGGAGTAGTAGATTTGTGTGTTGGTGTTACACGACCAGTCTTGCCCACTTTTCTTGTCGTCTCTAACCGTCCATGACTTCCTGACACGTTCTTGTGATGGCGTGTTGCACGCTGCACGGTGTAAACCGCCAGACCAATACCCCAGTATGTATCCCCCATTTTGTGACATGATTGATGTCTCGAGTGTGTGGATCGTGGGACCCACAGAAAGTAGTGTTGGAGCTGAAACGCCTTCTTTTGGAGAGAGAGCTTTGATTGGGGACGGTTGTGTCTGCTTCGACCAATATGGGGCTGGGATCAAGTGGGACCCGCCGCGTGCCTGACTGAACGTCGACCTTGTGTTTCATTTGGCCTAGCTGCTGCGTGCGCTTTGTTTTATTCGAATACCGACCTTGTAACTTTGATCAATACCGAGACTTGAAACTTGTGCAATCTGGGACTTGTGACTTGATTAATCTGGGACTTGTGACTTGATCAACACCGGACTTGAAACTTTGAGCAATACCGGACTTGTGACTTGATCAATACCGGACTTGTGACTTGATCAACACCGGACTTGAAACTTGAGCAATACCGGACTTGTGACTTGATCAACACCGGAATTGAAACTTGATCAATACCGGTGTTTGGACCCAATACCAGCCTTGTGTACTCCAACGTGAATGTGTGTTACGTCGTGTGTGACTACACATCTCACGCGTTTTTATATAAATCTTGACTCATGTCTTTTATTGTAGAATGAAGAAAAGAACTCTGTTGAGATGTCTTACGGGGATAATCTTTGGTGCCAAGTCGGGAGGTGTTGACGACTTCAAAGATATGCGAACATTGATGATGAGTTGTTCACCGCGTCCTTTCAACTATATGAAAATATCCGTTCCACAAGATAACCCTTCTCCTATCGACTTCAAGGTTTTTCATGCTCCGCTGGGCCCTCATGAAGGATGGATGAGACGTATGTTGAGCAATGAGTACATCAAAGATAACTTGACCGGAGCGCAGATTATAGATGCGGCTTGAGTGTTGAAACGGCTCGAGAGGATGTTAAAGTGGTTTCGGTGCGAACGTTGAGGTGGATCCTGGAGAGAGTGTTGAAGAAGGATTACGAAGCGAACGTGGGTCCGGAGAGAGCGTTGAGGTGGCTCTTGAATAGACCATTGAAGCGACTTCGCTAGAGGGAGCGTTGAAGTGTTTCCCTCTTGATTCGATTTACCCTTGCGAATTCCATGCTTCTTGACTGACCATCTCTCTCATTTTGAAGAATTCCTTGATGACGGTGAAGGAACTTCATCCGAGCCTCGATCCCCAAGCGTGGTTTACATGGTTTGTTCGTAGTGGTTGTTGTCGAGCCAGATATGGAATATCTTGGACATTGTTTCATCATTGTGGGAGTCGTGCATGTGGTACTGGAGTTGGAGTTGACGGACGCGCATGATGTTGTATATCGGTGGTTTTCCTCTTGCTGCTTCAAGGAACTGCTTACAGAAGGCTAAAGGTTGTATCGCCTGTTGGTGAGATATATGCCCTATAAACATTATGAGGCTCTTCATTACCGGCAGGCCTGGTTCTTTCTATCAGGGCATATGTTGTTGTAGATGAGCGTTCAACAGCTCCAGAGGATGACCAAAAGCGCGGATTCTCCAACATAGCATGATAGACATGTACCACTTTGTGCGATAAAGTGACTCGCCCGGATCTTGTTCGACCACCTGTCGATAGAGTGACTCGCCGGATCTTGCTCGATATGACGCGTGGACATCGTTATCTTCTTGAGGCTGCTACCTTGAGGTATCGGCTCTAGTGGAAGATTGCCGTCATAGAGCGTTGATACGTTGCACCGGTATTCTTTAAACCAAATGGCAGTATGGTATGGTTGCATCTACTAACATGTCGATGTTAGGTAGAGGAGGATCGTTTTTGGAGCAGCACCTGTTCAAGTCTCTGAAGTATATGCAGCACCTGATCTATCCATTTTCCTCATGTCTGAAGTACAACTGTTTAACCGACTTGGATACAGGTATGACATGTAGATGATGGGTGACCAATTTTCATCTAAATCCGACATTTCTTCGTATCTCCAAGCGAATATGTCCTGGTACTCTTTGAGAAGTTCCACGAGCTTCGTGCGTTTATCCGTACACAAGGTTGAGCTGATGGAGATAGGCCTAGGAGATTCCTCAATGATTTCAATCTCATCAGTTGTGGGGTTGGTGCCATCTTGCAGCTGTTGTGGAGCATCTAACACTTGTTCTTGTGGTTCGTTGCTGTTGTAGCATTCCATTGGGTGGAGAGACTGGGTAACAGTCTCCCCTGCTAATTGATAATGGCAGTCTCGTTATACCGTTTTCCCTTTCTGGTCACGACTCGCCACAAAAGTCCGTTCCCTCTTCGTGTGAACGTGAGTTGTGGCTTCACAGGATGGAGAAGAATGATTCGTCAGCAAAGATGCATCGTGAGTTTTAGCCCTCAATGATGCAATCCGGTCTTCTTCCTGAATTGACGCCCACGTGGGGAGTGGGACGTAACGAACTTGTCTGATTCTTTCCACGGAGCTTCTCCCGTATGTGCTGGTTTGGTTTCCCTTGAAGTCCGTCATTGTGGTAGGCTTCCGTACGACCTTGCCTGGGAGAACCTTGGATGTCCCGAGAGTCTTGAGAGTAATCACATTCGAAGACGCTCCTGTGTAGATAAGGGCCGTTTTGAACTCTGAATCCTTGATGCGTGCGGTGACATGTAGGGCACGGTCGTGACCTTCCTCTGGTTGATTGCATCAAAACGTCTCCGCGCGCTGATTCTTCAAGAGGTGTGAAAGTTCGCATAAACTTTCCACTAGAGAAACTGCTTCCCAATCCACCGGCCTATGGTTCATAGTGAAACTATTGACTTGAGGAGGATCGTTGTGAGGATCAGTCCCCAGTGTAGGATTCTTCATGACATGACCGCTCATATCTGATGTCGCTTCTTTGATCAGGTCCATGGAGGTCCGCGCCGCTGAAGTACCTTCTCCGGTGCGTTGAATGCGTTCCCTTTTTTTTTTCCTCCAGGGGCTGTCGCGATCAATTAATGTCTTAAGAAAAGTGAGTACCTCTTTTTGAGTTGCGACCATATCCGTTTGAGTCTTAGCAAGAACTTCCTGCTTCTCCATCAAGTCTGCAATGGTAATGGGGGATGGTCCTCCTCTCGTCCCTCCGGCTCCTCGTCCTGATGAAGGAGTGGAAGTTGTTGCTCTGGTGACTACCAGAGGTGTTACACTTGATGAGATGCCGGGATTCACGGCTGCTCTGGCTCTGGTGATGGGAGGTTTTACACTTACTGGAACATCTCCTGCTACGTTGGCACTGGTGGTAGAAGTGACGGCTCCATAAGATGTATTGACCACGGTAGCTCCACTGACAGGTACATCGACACCGGGAGTGTTATCCACACTAGCTCCATCAGAATTGATTCTTTGATCCAGGACACGAGTTCTACCATCTTGAAATGGATTGATGATTGAATTGGTCCTAAGATCTACCCTTTTTGAAATTGATAAAATTGAATCGGATTTTGAAGAAATTGACTTTACAACCGAGAGATTAACCTCCCGCTGTGGTCGCCAATTGTTTATGGGTGAAAACTATCTCTGCCGGTTTTGGTAATTTGGGGTGTGTGGATGAGAAATGAGTTTAAACCTTAAGCAAATGCACTACACGGGAGTGCTTGTAGATTCGAGAAATCAATCTGTGCAAATCCGGCCTAAACCAAGAAATGGCCGTTCCAGACTTGTTTCGGTCACAAAGTGAAGGTGATGGGGTTGATCTTAGGGAGGGAAGCGAAGAAGGTTTTGAGATTGTGAAGGTGTTGGCTATGTATGCCTTGTATCATAAAGTCTGAATCGGCTTGGGGATGTAAGCTATCGATTCCGGTGTTTGAATACGATGGTATCAACACTTGCCTCTGTTGTCTGGACTTGTTCTTGTTGTTGGAAATAGGGAGGAGAACCTATTTATACAAGTCATTTGAGCCTTATTCAGGTCTCTCGTGGGAAGTGGAGGAAGTGGAGTGATGGAGTAGTGGAGTTGTGTGTTGGTGTTACACGACCAGTCTTGCCCACTTCTCCTGTCATCTCTAACCGTCCATGACTTCTCGACACGTTCTTGTGATGGCGCGTTGCACGCCGCACGCCGTAAACCGCCAAACCAATACCCCAAAAGTATGTATCCCCCAGTTTGTGACATGATTGATGTCTCGAGTGTGTGGATCGTGGGACCCACGAAAGTAGCATGTAATGCTAGACTAAATAACTAAGTTATTTAGGAAGTCGATACTTGTGAAGTATCGTGTGTATTCTATCGCAGTCTTCGCATCAAGTATATTCAGCATGTATGTATGAAGCATCATTTGTTTTTTAAGGCTTAATGGAGTAAGTCACGAATTTAAGCGTCTTAAAATAGCATCATGTCCGACCATCTTGAGTGATCGTTTGGAGGCTATACGGGCAAGCCACGATTTGGCCGATCACCTCATGTGGAAGAGTGGTGGACGGTGATCGTGGTGATGCCTTGCTGGTCTCTTAACTCCTAACAGGGGCTGCTTGACCAAGTTGGTAGAGTTGGACGGACGAGATGATCCGTGACGCTCATCTGCGACCGTTGATGAAGTTTTAGGGCTTTTGAAGAGGTGTGAGGCATCACTCTTGCCTTGGTCGAAACCAAGCATGGGAGGTGTTTTGGAAAGGACCGACGTAGGGCATGCGTGATGTAGTTTTACAAGTGGTAAGTAGAGTATCGTTCGCTCGGACTCGTTGAGGTTGATTTTAAGACTTACTTAAATAAAATACTAGAAACAAAGAAAAGATTTTAACAAAGTCGAGAGATACTGGGACTTAGGATTCCACCGAACTCTTTTTCTATGGTTCAATTATTAATTCTTAGACAATAATAGCTCCAAAAACAATAACTATTGACTCTAACTCTTTGCCAAGGTAGATTTTATAAAACATTAATTTTAAATGGTAAGCATGGATTATCAAAACACCTAAGCTAAGCATAACCCATCAAACTAAATCACAACTAATTAATTTAAAATCATAATTCAAATTATTTTAATGCAAAAGTCGTAAAAAAGAATTAAATAAAGTTACCACAGTGATGAGAATTGGCTTCCTCCGTCATCCCAGCGATGGGATTTAGCTCCTCATATCGAAAACCCGCACAAAATAATAATCCATAGATCAAATAGGTGTTTTATTGAAGAAATTGTATAAAACAGAGATTTGTAACGCTGTATTGGTGTTACAAGCGTCACTGTTACAGGTTTTTAAGACTGTGAAAGAAACGATAGTTGATTGACACTGTCGTTGAATTTAAGACTGTTGTCGCGAGTCTGTTCTTCGTGTTCTTGTAACGACATCGAAGTGTCATCTGCAACCTTTTTTCTTCTTCTTCACCTGCTGCTGCTGCTGCAACTCCTCCTGCAGCGTGATTTATCGCCTCTGCTTCACCCCAAACTCTCCGTGTCCTTGCTCGACCTCCCCCAAGTCTATTTATACACAAAAGGTTGATTTAATCTCCACGAAATTTCCAAAATATGATTTTCTTTTCTCGGAAGTATATTTCTCCAAAAACAGATTATAAGTGGTTTTTCTTTCCTGATTTATTCTCCTCCACGTCTCTGTTTTGTTGCAACTCTTTACAGGCTTGTAATGAAATCTTCAGAGAAGATTTTCTTTCAATTTTTTACACGTAACTGCCAAAAGAAACACCGAGACCACTAACTTCCCTGTTTTGCTTCCAACCTATTTTCATCCATGTTTTCTCGAATCTAAAACATATATCTTTCCTGTTTTATCTCTACCTACTATTCCCAAGTCGTTCCCATGAATATCTCCGACCAAATCTCTTCCAAACCTTTGACAGAAAATCAACGCGGTTGAAAGATGCACTTTCCCTGTTTTGCGTCAAACCGAATATACAGCCAAATCCAGCCCATAAAAACACTTGTATTAACCCTGTTTGGCCATTATAAGTCCAGCCCAATGAAATTTTGCGATTGAATCTCCTTCAAAGTCGCTCAAAAATCCAACCCTAAAATCTGTTCATGGCTGCACATTTTCCTTAAAAATAATTATTTGAATTCTTGAAGATGAGTGCCCCTTATCCCGATGTCGGGTGCCTTTAACACCTGGGTGTCTTGGAGTGTAAATAACAATTAGGGTGCCCCTTAGTAATTAAAGCGCCCCTTATCCAAATGAGGGGTCCGAATAGTAATTTTCTCCCACGAGCGCAAATACCACTTTTCGAGCCAATTTCGCCGCAAAAGTTTATTTCTCCAAAAACACCTACAAAGACATAAAATACCAAAATAAGCGCAAAATCGAGTACTAACATTACAGAGAATTGAGATCAAAATAGACACATAAATGCGTTTATCAAATACCCCCAAACTTATTATTTGCTAGTCCCGAGAAAATCAAATCTACAGAATAAAATCCTAACTCACTGTCGCAGGCATCGTCGATTGCATTTAGCGTATGCAATAAGCCTTTAAACCCCTAGGTGTCCCTAGTGGCCGAGTTATAGTCTCGGGAGGGTTTACCAGAGATATACCCACAAAACCTTTACTCAGCACCCTAACTATTTACGAGAACCTTGGAAGGCACTAAAGAATCTCCTTGGTTGGCATACTTATTGACTACGGAGGAAGTAGCGATGCGAAATTCCAATTGTTGTACACGAGTTTGCACTCAAGCATACTAAAATTCATATATAAGTCACGAGCTCTACTCGAGATAGTTTTGGACATCATAACCGGAGTCGACCAATCACATGGATAGATTAAGAAGATGGATATAGAGAAAACGTAGATGGTTTTGATGTTGTCTAGGTGAATGATGTTTCTCATATCTCGTCAAGGCCACGCCAAAACGAACCTATCCTAATGGGTGAGATATTGGTGCTGGACTAATATCAACACACTGGCATATACAAGGGAACCAATGGTCGATAATCCTAACTCTAGGTCAACACAACTGGCATATACAAGGGTTCCAGTGGTCGACTTTATTGAATTTATTCCGGTTGGTCAGATGGTCTGGTCTCAATTTTTTTTTTTTTTTTTTATATATATATTTATCTCAATCACTCTATTTCACCCTAGCAGTGGTAACAACTTGAATCGTGAGCCCCACTTAATCACTTAGATAAACATATTTTGAAGAAAACAAAAAATAGAAGTGAAAAGGATTCAACGAGATATGGCGAAACTACCATGTTTTTTCTTTAATTCTAACACCTGAGCTCTGTGCTTTTATGAATAGACTCTTTAGATGTTTCCATCTAATCAGATTGGTTCCTCAACTCCTACAGCCAAAATGCTTCCATCCACTTAGATTGGTTAGTGCCATCCTTAATAAACATAAATTTCTAGGCTCTGGAGTTTATTTATTGCAACTAAAAAGTTTCTCCCACACCCCCAAACTTAAATCTAACATTGTCCTCAATGTTCTAAAGATGAAATTAAAAGCATGAACTAGGAGAAACTGTTACCATTTGAAGCAAAAGAGTTAAGGAAAGATATTACCGTGTCGCATGAATATTGGGTTACCTCCCAAGAAGTGCTAAGTTTAAAGTCTTCAGCCAGACTAAGAAAGGATTAGTCACCTCATAGAATCATAAAGTAATAGCCGAAATTTCTGTGGGTCATCAAAACCAAATAGAGCTATCACAAATAAAAGGAATCTGCAACATGCCAAGAAAATTAACAAATGAAGCACACCCTTGTCTAGTTTCCTGTTTAAGACAACTACATCTAGATGTGGTTCGGAGTTCTCGGGTTCTAGGTTTGGGTCCAAATAAAATATTTTCATGGGTTGGATTTCCTCGAAGCTAAGATCCGGTTCGAGGTTGTAAAGTCTGTAAAAACTCAAATAAGAACTTAGAAGCACATAATAATAACCTGAATAATTGCGGATCCTTAAAGTCAATCAGTTTTGACTCACACAGTTGACCACGATGAAACTGGCGGTCAATCATAAGAAAATGTGTCGATGCTAATTTCCTAAAGTACTTAGGCTCAGTCTCAAAACTTAATAATTGACACATTTGAAACTTATATGTTCCCACTGGTTGAAAAATATTTGGTGGGAAAACAAAGTCAATCTGGGTATCATAGCCTGGGCTAACCACATCAACCAGAGGATGGGTTTCTAACAACTGAACTTCTTCCTGGACATTATTAGGTTCTGGAGAACTAGTATGAAAGCAATCTGGCACAATGGTTGAAGCACATATATCAAGTTCCAAGTGAGGGATCTTTACAAGAGCTAAAGGTAAAGCACAGGGAGAATGATAATCACCCCCAAACTTAGAGTTTTGGGTGTCCCTAGATAGACTATCTACAATTTCCCTAATTTCTAGATCATCGGAATCCTGAAAATGGTCAATTGCTTCGCGTAGATTATACTCAGGTGATGCATCCTCATACATGTTTAAAAGCTCTACGAGTTCATCTTCTTCGTCTAAGACTGTTGTTTCTAAATCTGTAGACTCTAAAATATTATTCTTAGAATAAACTCGTTCCTCTAAGCCAATATCGGCCCGTAATCAAAAGGAAATACTACATCGTCTAAAACATGGAGTATCTCTAGTCAAATCCTCGTCCTTTTGAATAGGTGAATAATTATTAAAATTATTTGGATTTGAACTAGAAATATTATCATTATAAAGCTCAATTGGAGTAACAAATTCTTGATTACTATGCCTATCAGATTCTTGATCAACACTATCCTCATCGTAATCATCATAACATGAAAATGGTTGAACCTCTTCTAAACAAGTAGTGTTACCAATTCTAACCTCGTCATCTTGATTATGCGAATAACTATTCTCATTTTTAAGGCTAAATTGGTAATCAAGATTATTCCGAGCAATTCTTTCGTTCGTCTCTAACAAAACCCTAGTTTTCTCAGCTATTATCTTGAGAGACTCTTCTAGAGGACGAATAGGACCAGAAGGAACACCCATCAGTTTGAGAGACTCTTCTATAGGACGAGTAGGAACGGAAGGATCATAATAAGGACTAGTTTTCAACTGTTTAATTAAGTCGTCCAAAGACGAGGAACTAGTACTGTAATATTCCTTATTTTCTTGCTCGTATGGCCTGTGCACGTGCGAATAGTAATTGGGCTCACCGTGGTATGAACCATAACCTTGAAAAGGTTGGTGCTCCCAACCAGTATGCACACTGTGGTCAAAGTAATAATGTCCATTTTGAAAATCAGTCGGATATTCATTGTATTGGCTATTGTAATACCAGTTCGACATTATTTTGTGCATGTGCAAATGCAAGGTCGACTAAAATGGGTAGGCTCAGGTTACCACATCAAAATATACCCAAAGGTACGAGGCTGAGGTTTGTGGACTTTCACTGGTAACTCCCATAAGGCCCAAGGCACGGGTTCAGCTTACTAATCCACGAGTTTTCCTAAAATCGGTAGTCTGACGATGCAATTGGTGTGTGCACGTGTTATATTTCTTTTTTAATAAATAAATAATAAAAATAAACAAACAATATATACAAGTCCAAAAGAAATATAGAAAAAACTAACAAAAATAATATCTCCGGTTTTCTCCTTCTTTTTTTTTGGCAAGTTCGACTTTCCACTTTCCGTTTCAAGCAAAACCTGCACAACAAAAACAAAAACACCAAAGACGTAAAATAGAACAAAAAATTAAATAAAAATAAAATATATACAAAACCTAAAACCTAAACCTAAATACAAGTCCGCGTCGGCGGCGCCAAAAACTGATGTAGTTTTACAAGTGGTAAGTAGAGTATCGTTCGCTCGGACTCGTTGAGGTTGATTTTAAGACTTAATTAAATAAAATACTAGAAACAAAGAAAAGATTTTAACAAAGTCGAGAGATACTGGGACTTAGGATTCCACCGAACTCTTTTTCTGTGGTTCAATTATTAATTCTTAGACAATAACAGCTCCAAAAACAATAACTATTGACTCTAACTCTTTGCCAAGGTAGATTTTATAAAACATTAATTGTAAATGGTAAGCATGGATTATCAAAACACCTAAGCTAAGCATAACCCATCAAACTAAATCACAACTAATTAATTTAAAATCATAATTCAAATTATTTTAATGCAAAAGTCGAAAAAAAAATTAAATAAAGTTACCACAGTGATGAGAATTGGCTTCCTCCGTCATCCCAGCGATGGGATTTAGCTCCTCATATCGAAAACCCGCACAAAATAATAATCCATAGCTCAAATAGGTGTTTTATTGAAGAAATTGTATAAAACAGAGATTTGTAACGCTGTATTGGTGTTACAAGCGTCACATTACAGGTTTAAGACTGTGAAAGAAAACGATAGTTGATTGACACTGTCGTTGAATTTAAGACTGCTGTCGCGAGTTTGTTCTTCGTGTTCTTCGTGTTCTTGAACGACACTTGAAGTGTCGTCTCGCAACCTTTTTCTTCTTCTTCACTGCTCTTCGCAACTCCTCCCTGCAGGCGTGATTTATCGCCTCCGCTTCACCCCAAACTCTCCGTGTCCTTGCTCGACCTCCCCAAGTCTATTTATACACAAAAGGTTGATTTAATCTCCACGAAATTTCCAAAATATGATTTTCTTTTCTCGGAAGTATATTTCTCCAAAAACATATTATAAGTGGTTTTTCTTTCCGATTTATTCTCCTCCACGTCTCTCGTTTTTTTGCAACTCTTTACAGGAATGTAATGAAATCTTCAGAGAAGATTTTCTTTCAATTTTTTACCCGTAACTGCCAAAAGAAACCCCGAGACCACTAACTTCCCTGTTTTGCTTCCAACCTATTTTCATCCATGTTTTCTCGAATCTAAAACATATATCTTTCCTGTTTTATCTCTACCTACTATTCCCAAGTCGTTCCCATGAATATCTCCGACCAAATCTCTTCCAAACCTTTGACAGAAAATCAACGCGGTTGAAAGATGCACTTTCCTGTTTTTGCGTCAAACCGAATATCTGACCAAATCCAGCCCATAAAAACACTTGTATTAACCCTGTTTGGCCATTATAAGTCCAGCCCAATGAAATTTTGCGATTGAATCTCCTTCAAAGTCGCTCAAAAATCCAACCCTAAAATCTGTTCATGGCTGCACATTTTCCCGCCAAAAATAATTATTTGAATTCTTGAAGATGAGTGCCCCTTATCCTGATGTCGGGTGCCTTTAACACCTGGGTGTCTTGGAGTGTAAATAACAATTAGGGTGCCCCTTAGTAATTAAAGCGCCCCTTATCCAAATGAGGGGTCCGAATAGTAATTTTCTCCCACGAGCGCAAATACCACTTTTCGAGCCAATTTCGCCGCAAAAGTTTATTTCTCCAAAAACACCTACAAAGACATAAAATACCAAAATAAGCGCAAAATCGAGTACTAACATTACAGAGAATTGAGATCAAAATAGACACATAAATGCGTCTATCAATGCGTGTAGACGGCATGTCGGTGTACACGTCCGTACCTCACTGTCCCATGAAGGTGCGATCTAGGCCACTCAATTTGACCGACAAAGAGGAGCGGTTGAGATCGATTTGCAACAGAAATCTGGTGCTGCAAAAGCCACGCATCATGCCTATTTCGGGCGCGCGCTTCAAGACGACCAAGCCTGGTCGGTTCCGGCCGATTGATTCGGCGTGTGGATGGTAGGCTGGTGTTCACGCCTGTACTTCATTGCCTCATAAAAACGTGATCTAAGCCGCTCAATTTGTATGGAGAAGTTGAGTGGTCGAGATCAGTTTACAATTAGGAGGTGCGACCACGCCTGGTTTGAGCGTGCGAATCGAGGTGTACAACCAAGTTTGGTCTTGGCCGATCGGGTGTGGAGATAGGTGGGCCCGCAGTGATCATGTTGATACTTACCGGACCTGCTTAGTTTATTCCTGGACCCTTCATACGAGCAGGAGAAAAGGGACGCTCGTGATCGCGACACAAAACCTAATCAGGTTTTGCCGGCCGTGTGTCATACCCAGTTTGGGACGCACGAATCAAGACGACCAACCATAGTTGGTCCTGACCGTCGATCAGTATGTAGGCGGGCCACGGTGTTTGTGTTGACATGCTCGGGGCCCTTTGAATCTACATCTACACCCTCCATCTATGCCTGCGAAGATGGATGGTTGAGACTATTTTGCGATACATGTAATGTGCCGCAAACCCTAATTTAGGGTTTTCCGTCCATACTGGTTTGGTTTGGACGGTTTGGCAAACTATGCCACCGTTTTGAGGAGGCCGACCATGCGGGCCTGCGTTGGGTTGGTGGTGAATATTGCAATACCTGCTTGGGGTCATGGATTTAATCTAAGCCATCCAATCATGCTGGTGAGGTTGGATGGTCGTGATCGTTTCTGAGACCGATATGGCAGATTCAGTTCAAACATGCTCAATCGGGCTAGTATAACACACCGAAAGTTGTAGCCTGTATGGGTATTTCGTACATGTTTTATTATTAATGCTTGGAGATTCGTGTTGCTCTCGAGAACAACACTCGGTCGTCATCCGCACCGGTAATGAGAGTACATGTGAAATACGAGGCTGGTCATGCATTAATTAATAATGATGTAAATTCACAGGGTATATGGGATTGTTGCTACATGCTCCAACCTTGATGAATTTCGTGTATTTAATTCACAGATTGCTGGGATTGTTGCCACATGCTCTATTCTAGGTGAATTAGTAAAGTGGAGAAGTATTCATCACTTATCAGTGGCTTTATCCTTTGCAGGATGTCAACGCATAATTTTGGCCTTTACAATTTTAGCCTTAAATGAAAATCCACCATCAACAGTAACACTCCAGAAAAATGCAAAATCAGAGGGGAACCCAAAATTCTTAACCCATAACAGGTTATGGATTAAGAGGGGGCGATGTTTGTGCCCCTAATATTCTACACAAATAAATGGGCTAACTCAGGCCTCCAAAACTCCTACTAGTGGCAAAGGAGGGTTCATTGGGCCTAAGGTGCTTCCCTTGTTTACCCAAGAATGGCTAACTAGGCCTAACAAACACCTCACAAGGAATCCCATGTGCATAGGTTCAAATCAAGCAACTAGGAGCTCCATCACCTGTGCTACATCATCACTAGGCTCGACCAACCGGAGACCGCCACATCAGCACACGTGACATGTCATCAAAGTGCCACGTCACCAGGTACGATGACATGGCAGGTGACACGTCAACAGAACTGGTGCCACGTCAGCAAGAAAGTCGCCATGTCAGCAGGTGTACTGACCTGTCAGCACAATTCGATACAGTCAGCAACTAACGGCGTCAGCATATTCTTAACGGCGTCGGCATCTAGTTGAAGTCGTCAGCATCTGCGGCGAGTTATTGCCGGCGGCCAGCAACGAGCGGCAATCGGGGCGATTAATCGCCGATTCAATTAATCGGGCGTTAATATTTCTAATTTTTCAGTGTAGCACGCTGCAGCATAATTCGGTAGCCCTCGGATGATTCCGCCCCATTCTGCTTGCCTGACGGATTTCTGCGCCCCACTGTAAACTTTGCTTCTACATCATTCCAGCAACCATGCAAGGGTCAGTTACACTAGAACCATGCAGCCATCAAGGCTGTCCAGTCATCACATGCGGCATGCAGAACCAGTCAATGCCAGTTATTACTGGGAGGCATGTAGGGGCCAGTTATGACAATTAATATCTGCCATAAAATCAAAAAAAATAAACTGAAATTCGCTCATATAAATAGAGAGGTTCATAAACCCAAAATGGTATGCAATCTTCTTCACTAAAACTCATGTGAAAAATCTCTTGCTAACTTAGGCATCGGAGGGTTTTTTGCAGGTACCCCCTACTCTGTTCAATTTAAGATTGAAGCAGTGATCGATCTCCAGCAAAAACATCATACAAATTCGTGTTTGGGGTAGAAGAAATTTTACCATACAAACAGACTTATAAGTCAAAAAGTCAATAAGCAAGTTTGGCAACATAACAAAGATAAAAGCTAGAATATGTTCCTTACTGTAAAACTATCTATGCTTACAAGACGGGAGTGTTTGGTGTGTCACGCAACGGCTAGGATATATCCATTTTTCTAACTGGTGGTTAGGATCATTCCTACCCCTCCTGAGTTTAATCTTATAATTTAAATCCAATGGTGGTCAGATGTATTAGCGCAAGCTTTTATACATGCCCCACCGCTCTTAAATTCCTCGATGATACTCTCTCATTTATTCTACATAAAATTCTTAATCTCCCACAAAGAAGATCAAGCGAACGCCATTCGACGGTTTGCCCTCTTCAACTGTTAACCGAACAAACAATGTTAAGCAACCTTATGATGTCCCACCATTACCGGGTTGCCATTAAACCCTCAAAATTTTAAAACCCCTGAATCTCATAATAATTTCAGGTAATGTGCATGCGTTTGTTTTCGTTTTTAATTTTGTCGATTAAGGTATACGAGGCTTCGCACATCCTTTGGGTTTCTCACATCCTTCCAAGAAGCATAAAATAATAATAAGAAAGAAATCTAATCCCAATGGATATAGATTAGACAAGTTGCAAAGTATCTAACGATCTTTGAAATATTATTTTTCACTTTCTTCAAAGGTATTCGCCGTTTTTTTGAATTTTTGATTACCAACATAATTTTCACGTTTTATTTATTGGGTAATTGATTGATGATCTTCATTCATATACCTTCGCTTCTGATTTTGGTTTAGTGTGAATCTACTAAGAATAAACCTCTAAGATTTTTGTTTATTCTGATTTACGTCGCCGGTTTGCGTACGTTAACAGCAGCAAGATGTCCAGCTTCATTGGCGTGTTGTCTCGGATCCATGGCTTCACAACCAATTTAATTAAGGAGAGCTTCGTTCCCTCAAATCCAACTAACAATTCAAACCTTTTTTAAGTTTACTTTCGATGAATTGGTGGTGTTAATCATTTCTTTATTTGATCTCCATGTAGTTTCAATCCATGTAACAGTCACATAATTCAAAGCACGACATCCTAGGTTGTTTATCATCTATAAATTCAACGATATTGTGAATCAAATAAGTTTTGGGTGGCTTTTGGTATTTTCTTCTTCTTCATTGGAGACCAAAGATTTGAATATTTGGAAAGATGGTATTTGAATGTTCAAACAGGTATGTTGTAATTTTGCAAATTTTATAGTATGGTATCACATGTTTAAGGGATATTCCCTTAATTTAGTCAACAATAATGTGTTCTGAAATAAAGAATTTTAGTTGTCGATTTTTCTTCTTCTTAATAATCGTTACCTTTGCGTATAGGATGTTGTTGATTAGGAAAATTTGAACATGGATAGAGTCGTAGAGAATTGGAGGATGAATCTCATGTTATCATCGATTTTTTCTCAATTCTTACAGAGCTGTTTATAAGTCATTTGGTGTGCAACATATCTTGAATGGTGTGAGCTTTAAGAAAATTGTTTTCTCATTAGTTTGGGGAATCTGGGTTTACAATGTTTCTATTGAGCTTTAAGGTCATGTTTCTATTGATGCCACCTTTTTTATGTCAATTTACTCTACTTATATTATTCAAATAAACTATGTTAGCTTCATTGATAAAATTCGCCACGATTCCAATGTTGAAATCTTGAACTATCCTTCATGACTAAACTGAAATATCCTTCAAATTGTGAAAAACCATGTTATACTTCATTGCTTCATCGAGTTGTAGTGTCGTCTCATTATTCAAGAACTGGAAAATCTGTTAGTAGTCTGTGCTTAACTGAATGATGATTAAAGGATTGTAACTTAAAAATAGTTAAGTACACCCATTTAAGATCGAGTCATTTGTGTATCCAGCATTCCAGCTGATGAATCTTCATTATCCCCAGTTACAACTGATTGAGTATTGGTTGATGGAGAAATGGTTCTTTTTCTTTAGTTTTAAAAATCCTTACCTTTTTTTTATGCATATCTCTCTTTCTCTACAAGATGATTAAAACACACTGCTACCTGTTTGGACCTATGGAATAGTATATTATCCCGCGGTAACAAAATCAAGGTAGTTATTCTCTCCCTCTCATCTTAAAACATATTTTAGAATTTAAACATCTCCATCTCCATCTTCGTCCATCCTCCGCCTCTCTCCTGTAGGAATTTCCCCTCCCGTCGGGACATTTGTTAGAGCATATCTCGGTTGAACCCACCAAGCGTAAGTATGTCAAGTTTGGTTGTCATATTTTAGTGAGCCAAAACTCATTTAAAGAGTCGCTTGATTATGTACTAGAGTCAACTTCGTATAGGTTAGCTTGAAAGTATTAGGATATGAGACATTACAAGTATTACGAAGACTTGAAGAAGTGAAGAAGTAAGAAGCTACAACGACAACATTATCCTTCCACTTGAGGTTAGTGATATTTGACTTGAACTGTTTCTGTTAGAGCACTGCTCGGTCGAACTCGCATGCGTTGCTATCTCAAGCATGTTTGTCAATGTTAGTGATCAAAACTATAAGTCTTGATTTCTAGTCTACTTATAGCTAAGTCTCGGACTAGGATAGAAAGTTTAGTTGAGCTCTAAACTCCATGGCGATCATCATACAAAGACGAAGAACTACTCAAGGAACTGGTGGAACTTCATCAACTAAAAGGTATGTGGAGACTTGAACTTATCTATCACTCAAAAGTCTATCTACTCTATCTCCTATCTTGAGACAAAAGTCGTATTGCTATATAGACTATGATTATACACATTTGCTATTTCGAGCCGAGTTTATCTCGCTTATCTATTTCTAGAAATATGTGTTGGTAAGCTTTCGCTTTGGCCAAATTCATCTTTACTAGTTACGAAAGTCATATTAAGTTTCAATTACTTGAAAATTGCTTTGACGAAAAATGGTTTGTGAATAACAACTATATAACGTCCTCTAAGAATGTTTCAGTGATTGAAATGAGAGTTTAGAATATATAACCATTGTTGGATATAAACATTGTGTGATAACTCATACATGTATAAGTCCTTATTCCTTGAACCAAAGTATGCGTACTTTGTTGATCAGAAAAAACGGAACTAAAGTCCGCGTACCAGTACACGCACCATCGGAAGTTCACATCCCGTGAAAATCTGCTGGAGTTTGTGAACTGAAAATAAACTTATTCCGGGAACTTAAGTCCGCGTACCAGTCCGCGTACTTAGGTTGGTTATTTTCTAAAAACGGTTATTCGTGAACTTAAACTTATATAAACTAAGGAATGCATATTTGCAAACCGTGGCTATAAAGTTCATGAATCGATTCGAGTGAATCAAATCGTTTTTGCTTCGATTGTGTCTTGTATACTTCTATAAGATCTAAGCAATTGAACAACTCTCTAACTAGTTCATTTGAGTCATTTGAACTAGTTATGGTAAAGAAGAATATGGTTGATATGAAAGTGCTCATATGGCTAACCATTTGGTTAATTATTGTTGAACCAACTAAATGTACATGTTTGGGTACGGTTACACAAACCTAAAACGTGCATTTCATTTGTGTGTAACAAGCTAAGTTTCGATCTAACGATCGAAAGAAAGATATTAGCTTGAATCTAATCAGGTTTTCATCTAACGGTGAATATTGAATGCTTTGTTACCAAGGTAACTTAGATTGCAAACCCTGTTTTGAAAAATTATATAAAGGAGAACTCTAGCAACTGGGAAACCTAATCCCCACACCTACTGTGTGATACTAGTTGTATAAGCTAGAGTCGATTCTCCTTTAACCTTAGGTTTCTACCGATACCCTGTAGGTTAACGACTTGAAGACTTCATTGGGATTGTGAAGCCAGACCCAACTATTTTCTTTGTAGTTACGTGATCTGATCTTTCTGTTTCTATCGTACTAAGTGCAATCGTAAGATTGGCTTGAGATTGATTTCTCCGATAGGCAACATTAAAAGAAGTCACAAACATCTTCGTCTCATCGTTTGTGATTCCGCAATATCTTCTTCGCTAGTCGATTAAGATTATTGTGAGGTGATTGATAATTCTAGGATGTTCTTCGGGAATATAAGTCCGAGTTATCAATTGGTTTCTGTTCACCTTGATTTATCAAAAGACGGAACAAAAACTCGTAGGTATTTTTGTGGGAGACATATTTATCTATTACCGTAGACATTTCTGTGTGATACAAATTTGTTTATTAAAGTCTTCGACTTTGGGTCGTAGCAACTCTTAGTTATGGGTGAGATCAGCTAAGGGAATCAAGTGCGTAGTATCCTGCTGGGATCAGAGACGTAAGGAGCGCAACTGTACCTTGGATCAGTGTGAGATTGATTGGGGTTCAACTACAGTCCAGACCGAAGTTAGTTTGTAGTAGGCTAGTGTCTATAGCGTCTTAATACAGTGTGTGTTCAATCTGGACTAGGTCCCGAGGTTTTTCTGCATTTGCGGTTTCCTCGTTAACAAAACTTCTGGTGTTTGTGTTATTTATTTTCTGCATTATATTTTGTCATATAATTGAAATATCACAGGTTGTGCGTTTGAATCGATCAATTGGGAAATCCAACCCTTGGTTGTTGATTGAAATTGATTGATCCTTGAACATTGGTCTTTGGTACCGTTCAAGTGTTTTCTCTTGTATTCAATTAGACTCGCAGATTTCTATTTGCTTGAGTAAGTATTGAATCGAGAAAGTGAGATATAACTCTTTGATATACTTTTATTAAGATTGAGTTTGACTGTCTAGTTGATTCTCTTAAAAGTATATTGGAGTTAGTCCATACAGATTGCTAAGCGAAATATTGGGTGTGGTTGATGTACCCCCACTTTTTCAATTGGTATCAGAGCATGCAAACACGTTTAAAGACCTTACAAGTCTGTGTTTGTGGCGATCTGACTCTATGGAGAGGAATTCTATCTCCCTAAACGTACCACCAGACTTCGATGGCTCAAACTACTTATGGTGGAAAATTGCTATGCGTGCTTTTCTTCAAGCTCGTGATTTTCAAACATGGGTACGTGTTGTAAATGGCTATGATCCTCCGTTTAATACAGAAGGCGATGTATCTATACCTAAGGATATTGGTAGATATAGTCCAAAAAAAATTCTTGATGCAAAGCAAAATTCTGACGGCTTAAATGCTATCATACATGCCATTACCCCAGATCTTCAGCACCATGTGACTACGTGCACTAAGTCTAAAGAAGCCTGGGATATCTTAGAAACCGTATTTGAAGGAAACACCAGTGAGAAAGAAGCTAGGCTTCAAAACCTAAATTCTGATTGGGAAAACCTTCGTATGGCAGATGAAGAAACATTTGATGAGTTTAATCACAAAGTGTCTGAAATTGTTAATGCATCTTTGCATTGGGTAAGACCATTCCTGAAAAAGGACATTGTGATGAAAATTCTCAGATCGCTGCCATCTAGATACGATTTTAAGAAGCATGCCATCGTTGAAGGAAATAATCTCGCAACGCTGTCCAGAAATACTCTGGTTGGGAAGTTAAAGATATTTGATCACGAGCATACGTCCAAGTCTAGTAAGGATGTTGCTTACAAAGCACTAAAGAACACTAAATCACTTGATAAAAGTAAAAGTGTTTACATCTCTGAAGATGATCTTTCTGAGGCTGATTCATCAGATGAAGATTGTCACACTCTGTTCCTTTTCTCGGGTTTAACAGACCCATTAATAAGTTGAATTCTGAGTTTAGAATGCCTAGAACTCAAACACTCGATTGTTATAAACACTTTTAGGTTGCCTGAATAAGAAGTGTTCTTATGCCTTTAATAATTTTGGGTGCCCTAATTATAAGTGACAGATTTCTTAGTGGTGAGTTTGTATTAATCTGAATTCTGGGTGCTTTCATGACCATCCATGCATGGTGCACTTTTTTTTTACTCGATTAATAAAATTAAAAATAAACGAAAACTGTACAGGGACTAGATCAAACCAGCGCTAGCCGTGAGGCCACCACTAGTCCAACCTATTTGAATCGAAAGTATACCTCTCCAGGACATTCTACAGAAAGAAGAAAGCCTGGCCTACCCTCATAAAATTCAAAGATATCTTCAGCCAACAAACATGCTTGTTTGGCTAAAGAATTAGCAGAAAAATTAACTTCCCTATAGTTATGAACATAGCGAATATTATTATAAAAAGTCTTCGCAATCTTCCACTTCTGAACTAGTTGCCAAGGCAACTCACCCTTCTGAAAAGCTTGAATGCAACTCATCGAATCTGAACGAATGCAAATGTTTTTAACATTCCACCTCTTTGCCATCACACCATAAATAACAACACACACTTCCGCATAATAATTAGTTTGTCACCCAAGGCCAACTGAAAGAACTCCAAGAACAACTTCATTAGCATCTCTAAATGTGACACCAGCACCAGCTTGGCCTGGGTTACCGCGAGAGGCCCCATCATAGCAAATCATTATTTCATCAGGATTAGGAGGGAACCAACTAACCTCTTTTGGAGTAGAAAACTTGCTCGATCTATGTTGCACCCTGAAATAATTCAAGATGCGAAAATCTTCTTGCGTATTATACATATGGCCCTTCATTCTAATCGAGTTATCACGAATAACTTGATAAACTCTTCCTTTAAAACCAAGCCAATGCATCTTAAAATCTTCAAAAAACACCTTGTTGCGCATCTTCCAAAGTTCTGTGATAATTGCAAGATTAACAACTAGCCACAGATCCTTTATCATCCTACTACTACCTTTGGAAACCTTGTAAGAGGCCACCGGATCTTCATTGGGTTGCAGCTTAAAAATGTTGGCCGCCCAAGCCCAAATTCTCTTAGCAATTCTGTAATGCCAAGTTATATGGCTAATAGTTTCGCTACTCTTCCTACACAGGCGACACATTGTAGGCATACTCCCACCTGTTTTCCTAATAATATTGTCTTCACTTGCATATCATTGATTGTTCCAAATCTTCCAATATTGTGCACTCAAAGTAGGATGTACAACCTGCCTAGTGAACAAAGTCGCAATAGGCAGCACTTCAGCTGGCGCCTTAATAGCAGCCTTTGCAGACTTGACTGAAAAAACGCCCTTACTATCAAGATACCAAATTTTGAAATCATCTCCACCAGAAATAAGCGGCAGATTCTCAAGATCAATATCACAACGAATCATTAATTCCCTCAATCGCGGAGGTATGGCCCAAGCACCATCAACAATAATATCACTCACCTTTGCCGTAAAATCGTTTGGACCTTTGGAAAAGATTCCAAGCCGCTTCGCAATAGAAAAATCCCCACACCAATTATCAAAAAATAAGGAAGTATTAGCACCATACCTATAATTGATCGAGTGTGCGATTGCACAAAGTTGTAAACCAATCTGATCACTGGGAAAACCGAGGAACCCAATTTATAATTAATCAAGTTGCCATTTAACTTGAAGTATTTCGCCCTCAAGAATCTGGTCCAAATCTTGTCTGAATCCCGAATAGAAACCCCCAACTTCATAAGCATAGCCCTATTAACATACAACAACTTCTTAAGGCCAAGGCCACCTTCACGCCTCGAGCAACACAAATCATCATAAAGAACCGTAAAATATTTACGTTTCTCAGCATCACCAGACCAAAGAAAATTTCTAATGGCCCTCTCAACCTGCTTTATTACCGTGCATGGCCACTTGTAAACAGCCATGGAATGAAGCACATAGCTAGATATCACTGACCTAATCAAAACAAGTCTTGCCTAAAAGGATAGAAGCTTACCCTTCTAGCCGGCCAACTTTTCCATAATTTTCTCCACCACTTGACGAACATGAATGTGACGAACAATACTAGGCTTCAATTGAATTCCCAAGTATTTGTCCGGAAAAAATGCTCTTTCCAATCCTAAATAGTTTGCTATAGCAATAGCACGAGAGCCAGTGCCACCTTCATAATAAAACTTACATTTGGCATAACTTACATATTGGCCAGAAGCACGTTGGTACATTCCCAGCATATTCTTCAAATTTTGCAAACTATGAAGATTACCTCTGCAGAAAATAAGAATATCGTCTGCAAAAAGTAGATGCGTAGGGGCCACACCTTTCTTGCTAACCATAGAATGCATACTTCGCCTTGCAAATAATTTTGAGAGATTGCGACTTAAAACATCTTCAATAAGAACAAAAATCAAAGGTGAAAGAGGATCACCTTGGCGCAAACCTCTAGATATGCTAAAGAAACCTTCAGGGCTGCCATTTATCATCACAAAAATCCGAGCCGAATTCAGAATACTAAGGATCCAAGAACACCACTTTTCGGAGAATCCATATTGCCTAAAAACTTCAGTGATGAACTCCCAACTCACCGTATCAAAAGCTTGCACAATATCCAGTTTGAGGCCAACATTACCATGTTTCCTTTCCGTGCTAATCTCATTGATCAACTCAGACGCCAAAGCTATATTTTCATGAATATTTCTTCCCTTCATAAAAGCTACTTGTTCTTCAGAAATCAACTTATTAAGCACCGTACCAAGCCTGGTAGCCAAAACTTAGTGATGATTTTGAAGAAAAAATTACTCAAACCAATTGGCCGATAATCCTTGATAGCATCAGACTTGCTATTTTTAGGAATGAGAACTAGAAAACTTGAATTAATACCATTGGGAATTTTACGCATGGCCCAACAGTTTGCAATGGAATTAAAAAGATTTGTAGAAATAATGTTCCAGCATTGTCTATAGAAAGAACCTGTAAAACCATCTGGACCAGGTGCAGAATCTGCTCCCAAATCAAAAACAACCTCTTTAACCTCCTCCAAGGATGGAATAGCATCCATGAAAGCACATTCAGCGGCATTTATTCTCTCATATTCAATATCAAACAGCCTTGGATCAATATTAACATCACCACCATTGAATTTTGCTTGATAATGATTTAAAATGTAGTCCTTTATCTCATCCTGCAAAAACAAGTAGTGTTAGTCGTAGTTTTAAGTTCTGAAATCGTATTTTGACTCCTCCTCATACGAATGCTATTATGAAAAAATCGGGTATTTTTGATCTCCATCCTCCAACCAAGTTACACGCGACTTCATCTTAAGCATAACTGCCAACTCCGTTCTCACATCATCAATAGCTTTCTTAGCATCTGCCACCTTCACAAATTGCAATTCACTACCATGATCAAAGTCCAAAAGATCATTCTCAGCTTCAAGCTTTAATTCAGCTTGCTTCAAACGAAATTGAACTTCACCAAAAACAGTTCTATTCCAAATCTTCAACGCCTCTTTCAACCTTTTTAATTTAGCCGTGAACATAAAAGGAGGCGCACCACTAAGTTGTATATTCCAACAATCTTCAACCTGCTTCATGAAACTTGGATGAGACAACCACATCTTGAATCCTAAAAGGCGCCTAGCCAGCCTAGGATTCTCAAAAGCAAACCAAAAAGAGGAGAGTGATCCGAGCAAATTCTAGGGAAAACCTTATACCTCCAATTCTCATATTTGTAGAGCCAAGCGTCGTTTACAACCACTCTATCATGCTTCGAAACAATTCTTTGGTTGCCACTACGATAATTAGACCAAGAATATTTTTTCCCAATAGCATCAGCCTCAACCAGCCCATTGTCTGAAATCCAACTTCTAAACTCATTCACATAAATTTCCTTTATTGGCCTACCACCCTTCTTCTTATCTAATCGTAAGATGCAATTAAAATCCCCCAACACCAACCAAGGAATAGATATAAAACCTAAACCCAACTGACGCCAGAGTCGTCTTCTTGCAACCGGATCAAAAGAAGCATGCACCGCCGTAATGAAATCTCCCTCAACATTCGAAGTAATTGCCTGCTTTGAAGAAGATAAAACATCCGGCCTTATCAAGGAATTCCTCCACAAAATCCAGAGATTACCTTTTTTTTTTTTTTTTTTTTTTCCATCAGCTTCATTTGTGATAACATCTTCACAAAAGTTCACTAAATTTAACTTCCTAACAAAATGCGTAGTGCAAAAAACATGCGGTTCTGCAATACAAATTATGTCAGGGTTATGCAAGTGATAAAGCTCAGTCAACTTGGCCCTTGCACCATCCTTAGCCAAGCCTTGAGCATTCCAATAGAAGACACGCATTAAGTAACTGATAAATTAGAAGGGCTTGCTGAACCCTTTTCATCATCTTTGCGTGTTCTACTTCGACCTCTTCTACCAATTTGACATGCCTCCTCATTTGTCTTAGATGTCGTTTGAGTATTCTTCTTCTTAGGTGCAACTTTCACACCCTTATCTCCCTTCTTGGCCAAAGCATCTAACTTATTCTTTTCAGCTCTTTCCCTCTTCAAGCGGTCTTCCTCATCCTTAGCAGCATCCCAATCCAATTTTGCAGCCTCAATCTCCACCATTCCAGTAGATATTGCTGTTGCTACAGGATCAGCTTGAGTCTCAATAAAAACGTTCCCAACCTCTTCCTCGGTCTCATCAGTTCCAGTATCAAACATATTTGAAGTCTCAAGAGGCTCCGTCATGCTGGCTGGGCATTTCTTCTAGCTGTTCTAGTAGGGAACTAAAACCATCTTCTCCAGCTGGCTCCATAACATAGTTTGCAGGTAGATCACCCATTGCAATATCTTCAATACGACCAATGCCCCCAGCAAGGACTCCGACATCTTGCACTTGTTCCTCGGAATGTTGCATCTCGGCATGTTGCACCTCGGCTTGTTGTTTCTCAGATTGCTGCATCTCAGCCTCAGCTTGATTTTTCCGTTTCATAATTAATCTTCTCATATTTTGTAACTTGGCTAATGCCACTTCATGCTCATGCTTAGCCAAATCCGCAGCCTTAGCCATATCATTAGCTATTTTTTTGCTCATCATAATGAGCATAAAGCTCTTGTTCTTCCTTGTCCAGGTCAATTGCATCTGAAGCAGAAGTTCCATTCTGCTATGACTCAGCTGCTAAAGTATTATTCGGAGCATGAATAGATTGCGCTTCTGAGTTACCAGGTTGCACAACCTCGTCATTCCGGACTGTATTATCATTCGCCACACTAGTTGCCGGGCTAGAAATAATTGTGTGAACGCCAGCAAATTTAACGCCACCAATCAATAAATCTTCAGGCTTCTCCTTTGAAGCATCCTCGTCGTCTCCCTTGTCTGGCGAAGCGTTAGAGTCATCCCCGTTGCCGTTTGGCTTATTCGCATCATCCCCTTTGCCATTCGGCTTACTCGCATCATCCCCTTTGCCAAGCAGATTTTTCTTATCAAATTTCCTAAAATTCCAATATTTTAGCTCATCCATCGCAGCCTGAAGAGCCGCCCACTTTTCTTCATCTTCTTCAACATCCTGCTTCTTCTTAAGTTCATTGTATTTTTTAGTTCTACAATTTTCCTCAACATGGCCAACTGATTTACAATACTCACAAAATCCCGGCATGTTCAAAATCTCATAATCAAGATAAAAACCTTCAGGCTGATCTTCATCATCAATAACAATGTTATTAAGAGGCTTCGAAAAATCAATATCAATAAGAACCGCTGCAAAATAACCATATTCATGTTTTAGGGTTCTCGGATCCACTACAACAGGCTTGCCAAGCCCTCGAGCAATCCTAAATAGAATTTGTTCCTCCCAATACTCAAGGCGGAGTTTCTTAAAACGCACCCAAATAGCTGCTCTCTTCACCGTCTCCAACTCTGGATTAAACATTGGCGTCCATGGCAATACCTTTAATTGTTGTTCCTTAATCTTCCACGGCCCTTCATAGCTAATTCGCTTCCGATCAGCTTCATTAAACTATTTAATAACAAAATATCCTTTAACCCAAGGAATAAATTGAACCTGACCTGATAACTTCCATTGATTGCATAAAATTTGCTTAACTTCATCAAACTTCAAACCTAGAGTTTTAAAATCAAAACGACCAACAAGACTGAATTTCCAGACTTCTTTGGACCTAGTAATCACATCCTTTGGAATTTTAATCACAATCTCACCCGTTGAAGTTCGAACTGGAGGATATGATAAAGAATCCGCATCAATACTTGACATCACATGGGTGCGCTTCTTAACTATTTTTGCATATGAACGATTGTCTGAACTAGTTCGCGGATTGCTAACGCCATTATTAGAGTTTCCAAGCTCGGCCGTATTAGGGTTTCCTTTTTTTGGCACATAAACTCTCCTCGTCCTTGATTTAGAACGATTTTTATTCCTAAACTGATTTGTTCTAGCAAAAACACGGGATTGATCATAAAGATCAGGTGGAACTGGTTGATTTTGCGCCATGGATTGACGCAAAATCGTTGAGAAAGAGAAAACGTGAAAGGAAAAAGATGGGAGAAAAAACCGGAGCTAACCGGCCAAACCCTAGGTTTTCGTTTTTTTTTTAGGGTGCACACGCGTAGCTTCAAGGGAACATTTCTAAAATTCTAAAAATAAAACCATAAGGATAGGGAGAAACTCGGTACTAAGAGCAACTGCAGTGGTGCGAGTATAACCAAAGATTAAAGACTAAAAAAAACGACCAAATTTGGGTTTAGTCCGTAGTGTGACGCTACGGTAGAAGACTAAATTTGGTGGAGCGTACATTATAAGTTCGCCTGATGGGGCCGAGATCATGTTCATGTAATAAAGAAAAAGAAAAAAAAATATGGGGCGGAGGTATAAAGCACGCCCCACACTAAAGAAAAAAAAAGAAAAAAATGGGGCGGAGACTTTATTCACGCCTGGTGTGGGGCGGAGACTATATGCACGCCTGGTGTGGGCGTGAAGTTTATGCACGCCTGGTGTGGGGCGTACATTATACGTTCGCTCGACTATATTTGGTTTTGGTCTTGGTCCCAGACCAAATATAGTTCGGGATTTGGTCTTGGTACGGATTTTAATCGATAGTCTATCGCGCGTTTTTTGACCAAATATTTGGTTATACTCGCCCACTGTGGTTGCTCTAACGGTTTTATCTTCTCCTTCCTCTTTTCTTATTTCCCTTTCTTTTCTCTCGGGTGATTTCCCTCGTCCCCTGAAAATTCAGAAAAATTGAAGAAAACATGAAAAGTTAGTAATCTCTGTAGGCGTGCAATCACATCTAGTTGCCGAAGGCGTTCATGCATCTTTGTTGGATTAGAAATGGGAAGAGGAATTTCTGTTCTTCAACCTGAGAATTTGATTTGAGGCAAGTAATTTTCAATTAATTGATTCAAATGATTCTCATCAATATTCCTGACACTAAAAATGCTTGATTAGGTATTTCAACATAAATTCTTTCTTGAATTGAAATTGATGAAAACTAGGGTTCATATTAATTTTGGGAATTCCCCCTAAATTTGTTAGCAACGGCTGATTCGTGTTAAACACTTGCATGGGTTTGTTAAAAATTACTTAATATGTATTCAGTGATGGTAATGAGATTGGTTTCTCATGCATTTGAGAACTCATAGATTGATAAAACTTAATTTTTGTGGATGATTTAAGGGTGTTTGAAGAAATGACTGAATGAAATGTTTCTTTATGTCTATTTGGCTTTACGAGCTCCGGTGATTTGGAGGTCAATCAACAAGCAGTTTTGATGACCAAGAGGGAACTAATTCTGGAAGGTAAGTGTCTTTGTGGACATCATAGACGGAAGAGTATGGTATCCATGGATATGATAATCATGTTTTCTATGACCTGAGTTATTAATTTTAATCAACTGAGATTAGATTAATTGTTAATGAACTTGAGTGGTCCTAGTAACATTTGTACAAAACATAATGTTTCCCAATTAAATTCATAAAATGACGCTTCACTTTTTGGTGACTGTGTGTACAAATGTGAATATATGTCAAATGAAAATAGTAGCCTTGTATCTGTCCACTTTGATTATCAGCACATTGGCATACTGGACGGATGTAAAAAGTTAATATAAATGATATATTCTTGGCATGCTAATCTTCGTGTACTGCTGTCTTGATTAACTGATTTGATCATTGTGGCTATGTCTTATGTGTGTAGGATTGCATTGTACCGGACCTTTACGCTTGCCATTTATATGAAATCCCTTCACTAGCTTGTTAATATGAAAATGATTGGAATCTAGTCTTAGATATTTGGACCATTCGGTACAGGCTAGCAGTAACTAATTTTCCTAGAGAACATGTTTCCTATAAGTTAGGCTAATTAAGATTAAATTAAACTGTGCATGGAAGTCATTTCATATCCTTACAAATTGGTTGGTGGAAGATATATTAAATTAACTGTGAATGGAATTCTAGTTATGTACGTAGATCCTAAATTTGTCATGTGAGCTTTCTCTAATCCTGTACTTCTTTTCTGTTTTAACATATTTCACTTTTGTAATGATAATGAGAGAAGATCATTACTTATAAAATGTCATTTACACCCTCTAGGGTCGGTTAGATGGAAAGTAAGAGAATCTAGTCGACTAATAGGGAGTTCAAGTAATGTTTGGCAGTAGCTTGCCTTTGTGTGAGGGTCGAGCCCCGTATATTTTTCTTAATGATAGTCACATTTTGTGGTATGCCGTTAGGGATTTTCACTAGTCTTCGTAATGTAGTTCACTACTTTATGTAAAGATCCAGCAAATGCGTTTGCAGAAAATAAGAAATTATGAGCATGTTATGGACCTACACTAAAATGCAATACTAGTGCGCCACACTTAGTGCTGGTTATTTTGTAGTTCTTGTGACATTTCTTCTTGGCAGATGTACTATCTAGCCTTAGATTGCTTCGGCTACCATGTTAGACTAATGATTTAGTCTTCTTCTTAATTTAAGTCTATGACTCTTTTTGTATTCTTAGTTGTTCATTGTGCAATTGTAATGACGATGCCTATGGCGGTATCTGAGTTAGCACAAAATCCATGGGAATGCATATTTTATTCTAGTACCTACTCGTTTGCGATCTTGTATTTACAGGGGCATTTTGCACTGCAGTATATAGCTCATACGCTAACGACGTTTAGATTAAGATTGTTATATGTGAACTTTCATGTCGCTGATTGGCTGCTATAATACTTAGTTTCATATACTTGAAGTACAACAGGTGTGTACTCTATGTACTTGGTACGTTTTCTTGACCATATATACGTATTACCTCTCATTGTGAAATTATATTCAAGTTAGAGGTGGAGAACTTGATTAATGGTGGCCTTTTCTTTGAATTCCAAGGGAAACAACGATACCATGTGCATTAGACTAAGTAACATATATTTAATGTAAGTGGTTCCATTTGTGTAAATCTGTAGAATTTAATTAGGCCATTGCCATTGGATTTTGGAATGAGGGATTGTATACTTTCCACTTGTATATTTATATAAAGAAAGAAACTTCAATGTCAAGTTTTTCTTAAAGCTAAGGCAGTTTCACTCACTCAAGTGGATGTGCCGGTGACGTCTAGGGACTTGGCCAGTATTTGAAATCTTTTCTTTTGTTTACAATACTAACAACTGAATGGACGGTATGCCCGTGCGAGAATGAATGGTATTATTTGTTTTACTTTTCTGTCCGTTATGATACTCAGAATGTCTTCATGGTATTTTAATTATTAGTTTGGTAAATTAGCTACTGTATAACTAGCGCGTGGGAAATGCTTGTATATCTTTTGTATTTAGGGTTAAAGTTACATTCCCGTTGCGAGGAAAATGGTTTTGTTTGTGATTATCATTGCTCTCCATTATATTCTTTTGCGATTATGCACTACAAAAGATATGCCAGTTGACCTTTTATTTCTTACCATTATATGTCTAGCTTCTTTTTATTACAACGGTATTTTTATTGCCTTTTTTGGACCAGATACAAATTGGAGAATCCGTCATATCCTGTTGTTGATAGAAATGCAATATACCCGGTCTATGAACAAATTTTGAATTCATTTCTTAGTTGTTGAGATATAACCTTTATTTTATAGCTGACTTTTAACCTGAATGTGATTTACTTCTTGGGTAGAGTATTTAGGGAAATAAGGATTTGTTTTGGGTATCTTTGGCCTCAAGGTGTACTTCACCCGTAATTATTATTTATACTGCCAGTGGAATCGGTTTACTTGATAGCTGATAAGAGATAGTTGCTTCCATTATGGGTAGTTCATACTATCTAAATTAATGACAAACTACGGTCGTGCTTGATCCCTTCGAGCAACGGAGAGGGTACGTAGGCAGCCGCTATGCGGTTCAGCACAACTATGCAAGGCTGTTCATATCATCTGAAATCTATTCGGAGATGATTGCAACCCTAGCAGTTTATAAAATGTTTTGGTAAGAGGTAGTTGCAGTACTGGCTGTTTATACTACCTAATAATGAGATGATTGTTGCGTCTTCGAGATAATTCATACCATTTGATAACCATACAGTCTGTGAGACAAGAGATGATTATTACCATTCAAGGTAATTCATATCATCTGCCTCGGCTAGTGAGTTAGGCAATGGTTATTATCGTGCAAGGTAACTTATATCATCTGAAAAGGAATGGTTCTTTGCAAGGCGAGTTCATACCATTTACTGGGCCATAATTGGCACCCCCATTATATCTGGATGAATCGTCTGGGACGGTGAGATTGTCAGGCCCACTGGGGCACCCCACCTATGGGTGGCTACCCGGAAGATCGTTGCGGCAACGATGGCTGGTAACCAGAACTACCCTGACATTGGCACTTGCCATTCCTCACCCGTCTGATGCGGTGTGTGTTGTCAGGCCCACTGGGGCACCCCACCACCTCGGTGGCTGGAGGAAGACCATTGGCGCCCGGACGATGGTGGCTGGTATCCGAGAACTACTCGACAATTCTGACATTTACTTGACCCTTAATCAAATTGGTCCGAAAGTTTGAAAGTCTAGTTTCTTGAGTGGCGTATCAGAGAGTCGGAGCTGGCCAAGCGGGTCGTAACCCGACCCGTTGGAAGCGAAAATTCTCTGGTCTGCTACAAAGATCTTGACAAGTCAGTCTCGTTGATCACAAGACAGTTTAGGGATCTTCTTTTGAAGAGAAGTAAACGGTTCTCCAGAGATAAATCCAAGTCATCAGATAAACCACATAATCGTGTTCCTCCTAAAAATAAGGATAATGATGAAACTGATGACGATGATATGCCTCAGTGCTTTAAGTGTAAAGGTTTTGGTCATTTTGCAAATGAGTGTCCAAATTGAAAGAAATATACTGGGAACAAGGGTCCTGGTGCAACTCTTGATGAAATGTCTGACAACTATGATTCTAATGAAGACGAAAAAATCAAGTGTTGCACTTCTTTGTGAAAATATTGATTTTGATAATTGTAGCAGTACATACATCAATTTTGATATTCTTTCAGAAGAAAACTCAACCAATCTGGAAGATAAAATTGACCTTTCTATTGGAAACTATGTGTATGACGTTTCAGGTACCACTATGTGTCTAGCAGCTTGCACATCTCAGATGCCTGAATTATATCCAAGATTGACATGCTCATTCACTCAAAGGTCATGAACTATCAAAGTGTTACAAGTAAAAACACAAATTGAGACATGTCAACAAACTTCAACGAAGAGCAAATCGATTAGCAAGCAAACTTAAACTTGCTCAAAAAACCGCTGAGGTATGTAAGATTTTATCTTCGTCTAAGAAGTTAGTTTCCAAGGATAAAACAAGACCATTAGAGAAGAAAGTATGGTCCAATCGTTTTGATAGACAGAGGTCCATGGATTCCTCTCAAAAGGAACATGGTGGACTGTTGTTCACTGCAACACAACTTGATTGTCTTGATTTGTGTATCTTGTCTCATGTGCCTGATCGAAAGAGACAAGCTTGTGCACCTTTCAGGCTTTAGGAAAAGTTTGTTTTTCTTCTTAGTTTTTTTTTTTTTGGAATTCCCAGTCTATCAATAAAGGAGGGTTATTCTCGACAATTCTACTCTTTCCAGGGTTCAGAGTTGTGCGTGCACGAACCTGTTAAAGGTTGCGTAACCCTACATTCCTTTTTCCTTTGCTGAAACTTTTTCCAAGACTACTTGTTGATTTCCTCTCACAAACCCATATTCTCATGGATACTCCAAGCATCATGTCTTCTGATGAAAAAGATGTTAATATGATTGTTAAGCCATCAATCATGAAGGAAAAATAAAAATCTACGTTGCCTCCAACTTTGAAAAGAAAAAGAAGGAATGTGAGGAAGCCAAGAGCTGTTCCTTCAAATTCTCAGAAGTTTTCTGATGTTCTTGAAGTGTTGAAGGAGACACGAAAGGAGATTCAACAGATAAAGGCTTTTTGTGCTTAAGACTCATGAGATTCAGAAAGCCCTGGTTCGACATCAGTCAAGAAGGTTTATTGATATTAACTCCTATCTTCATGAACCTTATGTCCCTATGGTTGTTGACGACAAGGAGTTCGAGGACGATAAAGAATTCTTCAAAGGTCTTAACATCTAGTAAATCTTCTGATGAGAATTTTATTTTCTTGTTTGTTTAGAAGAATAACTAGAGTTTGGAATAACCATTATTGTGATTACACATAGCTATGTCCAACGTTTTCATCTTCATATTTTTAGGTTTATTAGTTTTGTTGATGGTGGATTTTCGACAAAGGTCAAAATTGTAAAATCATGATACTGCATGTTTCTGGCACGGCTTCCGGCATGTGACGATTCATATTTTACGAGACATGATGAATATCTTTCTCAAGGCCTTCACTAGCTGAGCGTTCGATACCTCACATTTCATCATGCCCTCTATGTAGAATAACATAATTGGGCGGTTCTCCGTAAGATTGAGAGCAATAACGCCTTCAGGACGTCGGTGACTCGTTGTTCCCTGACTACATAGAGAGACCCCCCTCTACATAGAAGAACGATTGGGAGGTTCTCCATAAGATTGAGAGCAATAACGCCTTTAGGACATCGGCGACACTCACTGTTCCCTGACTATGTAGAGAGACCGTGTATAGATATAGGTGGTTCTCCGTAAGATTGAGAGCATTAACGCCTTCAGGACTTCGGCAACACTCATTTGTTTCCCGACTATGCACCTTTCGTAACGGGTATGACGCTTTAATCGGATAATATCCCTTTGCAATAGATTAATTCTACCGTGACATTCACCACTGAATTCCTAGAAGATAATCTATTTTATCTCATTATTCCGATTTCATGATCGAATCCACGGCTGATCTCATGGAATGGTAATAGATAATCTCATTACTCCGATTTCATGATCGAATCCACGGCTGATCTCTTGGAATCGTAATACAGATAGTTTCATTACTCTGATTCTGTGGTCGAATCCACGATCCCATGGAATGGTAACACTCGTTTTATTATTCCGAATTCATGGTCGAATCCACGGCTGATCCTATGGACTGATAATAAACAACTACTCATTTTTATTACTCAGTTTCATGAATCATTCTCCACTGAATTTCATGAATTAGTAATAAATACTCAACAACCGGGCATTTGGACTATCACTGAGTAGGCCCCATAAAATGGTGCAAGTGTACTCGACAATGATGCACGAACGAGCATTCGAAAATATGGACAAATAAGGAATCCTACACGGAATAGGAGAGAGAAAATATTATTAAAATAATAAAGTGGCGCCTATGGGACCGGGCCCACCGGCCGGCCGGTCACGCCGCCGTGGCCGGTCCCCCATGCCCTTTTTCCTTTATTTTAATTATTCTATTATTTTCATGAACTCATGAAAACTCCTTCATTCTAGCAATTTTCCTTGTTTGAGCAAAAATCATGGTTTCTCCATATTTTCGAGGTTTCATGAGAAATAATAAAAATAAGGAAAGGTGCTGCGGGACCGGGCAACCTATCCGGCCGGTCATTCCCTATCCGTGGCCGGTCCCACACCTTGCAATCCCTAGTCTTTCATAATTATTATTTCCCTCATCTCATGAAACTCCTCCGTTTGAGCAAAAATCATGGTTTCTTCATATTTTCTCAAATATTGCTCAAACCATGAAAAAGCCAAAACTCAAATGGTCACATGACCGACTAGCCTACTCACGCCAAATATTAAAATATCATTATTTTGATCAAACGGGCAAAGTTCTACTTGCTCGTTCGAGCAAAATCAAGAATTTCAGTCAAAGACCGAACTCTTCTGAAAATTCAAGATATTGCTCAAACACACATCAGAAAATACCGAAGCTCTCAGGACTGAGACACGGACATTGTGGTGACACGGGCATGCTTCCTTGACCGACCAAGGCCGGCCCTAAGGCTTGCAAGGAGCCGGTCCCACACATTCTTATAATTTTGACCTAATTTGCTCGATTGCTCATATTGGGCCCAAACTCTTTCCAACCAACTTGGAATTTTCTCAATCGACCATCAGCTGGTCCCATGACCACCAAGGGCCGGTTTCATTGCCTCTTGGTCGGTCCCTCATTTCTCCAAATATTAGGTTTTATTACCTAATGCTCAGACGAGCACTATTTTTAATAAATGACGAAACCGACATTTAATCATCATTCTTTCACCAACTGGTCAACTCAGAACCCTGGTATACGACCACTCTAGAAATTGGGCACCACATGGTCGTCCATTATCCCATGTGGTCGGTCCCTCCCTCACTCATGAACTATTTTTGTGGAATTCATCAATTGATCAAAAATTAGGGTTTTGAACAAACGCTCCACAAATCATCATTCTGAGCAAGTTCAAACACTAATAAATTTATGTTGATCCAGTAATCAACATTTAGATTAATTACATAATATTTGGTAGTCTGCCAATATTTTAATTAATATTTTATTGGGTCACGTTACCAATAAATAATTCGTCGAATTGAGCAATACTTGCTCGATTTCGAATATTGATCCAACTATCAATATTGAGAATTTATCAATATTTAGTAATTCGTCAAATTGAGCAATACTTGCTCAGTTACTCGAATATTGATCCATATTCAGTAATTCGTCGCAATACTTGCTCAGTTGCTCGAATATTGATTCAACTATCAATATTCAGCAATTCGTCGAATTGAGCAACTCGAATATTGATCTAACTGTCAATGTTCCGCCAATATTGATTAACTCAATATTCAACAATTCATCGAATTTATAATATTTGCTCACACGAGCAATATCTAAGAACTATACGTCTAACATGTTCAATCTATGAATCATTGAGCATTCGTCACTCATGCTCGATTCGAAAAAACTTAGACTTTAATAAGTCAACCACTACTAATCAAATACACGTCTGCTTTGCAAACTCCACGTTCGTGAGACATCAATCACGTCACATGGGGGGATATCAATTAGGGTTTTGGTCTGGTGGCATACGACACGTGGATTCATCCACAATGAGAAATGTGAGTAAGTCATGCAAACGGTTGAAGGAGTTAGCAAAGTAGTGGGTGGACGGTTAACCAAGTCTCCGCACGACATGGAACTAGTTTTACCACGATCTCCCACTTTCCCACTTTTTCACTCAAGAAACCGTCACACTTACAGGGATCAAGGTGTTTACTATCCTGACATTATAAATAAGTCTCTGGATCCACGATTGAACGACAACAATTTTCGAGCAATCACTCTCATAAATTCCATCAATCGACCAGAACTTATTCGAACTCAACAGTTCATCAATTTGCAGAAATCTTCAACACATCCACAATCCTTGATCATCATTGATCCCACACAATTCTCAGCTTCCCTCCTACAGATCAACCCATCTCTCTCTTTGTGACCGAATTGACTATGGAACAGCCATTGACTTGGTTTAGGCCGGAGTCCTACAGATTGATCTCTCGAATTCAAGCACTCCCTTTGCAGTGCATCTGTGTGAGGTTAATCAGTTTGCTCGGTTGAGGAGTCTCGTCCGCACACTCGTCTATTCACTTCCCTAAAAACCAGCAAATTGTTTTTCCCCATCTACAGACTGGCGACCACAGTGGGAGATTAATCTCTCGGTTGCAATCTCAAACTTTCATAAAATGGTTGATCTTAGGTCAGGTTCAGTTACAAATCCTAGCATCAACAACGCTAGCACTAGCAACAATGGTGGTACTCCAGAAACTATTCATGCTTCCAACATCGGTGTTGTTGATACCACTCCTCTTGAAACCAACGTAAGAAATCATCCTCTCTTCGGCCGACATCCCGAGTAAGTCAGAGAAAATCCGCACACCATAGCTGATATCATGAAGGTCCAGGAAGTTCTCGCCAAAAATCAAATTGACATGGTTGCAACACAGAAAGAGATGTGCAATTATCTCAAAACTCTCACTGACAAGATGTCAGAGAAAACTCAGGAGAAGAAGGAAAAGCCAAAGAAACATCTTCGATCGCTGATCCTGAAGTCATTCTAATCCATGTAGTAGACGATGATGAAGTCCACAAGGCTGCAGATAACCCACCAACGAAGGAACATGCAGGCTTCATCACCCGTGAAGACCTGGAACGCTTTACGGAGGATCGAGGAAAAGACAAAACACCATCTGTTCACCGTCATCAACCTCCATATCCTGATGCTACACAAAGGATCCCTCTCCCGAAAGGTTATATTCCTCCGACGTTCACACTTTACAATGGAACAGGGAATGCTCGAGAACACGTCTCTCGATTCTTGGAAGCACTAGGCGAACACGAACACAACCATGTCGTCTGTATGAAGGAATTCTCGAAATCCCTGACAGGACGAGCATACATATGGTACAACAACATTGCACCAGGGAGAATCACTGTCTGGGGAGAAATGGTTAATGCTTTCTACCGAAAATACTTCTTCGTCTCAGAGCAAATTACTCTCTCTGACTTAGGAAGAATGTCTCAGAGGAGCAATGAACATCCGAACGACTGTGAGAAAAGGTTCAGAATCCAAGCTCTGGATTGTCATGACCCGAATGTCAGTGAACAACAAATGGTGGACTTGTGCATCAACGGAATGATCCCGGTTTACAGAGTCTTGCTGGAAAATCTCCGGTTCAAGACTTTCTCAGAGCTTCATGAAGCAGCCAAACGACCAGTGACTATTGCACCTGCTTTACTGGAAAGAGCAAAGTCTGCAAGGTCGAGGAACCTCGAAGCAGCCGACGCCTAGTCAACAATCAGTATAATCTCCAGCCTTCAACAAACGTTTTTGCTAAAAGGAATGAAAGGAAAGCCGAAACACAACATCAGAGCGTTTCTCCAACATCCTAGGCTCATCTGAAGGCACAAAGAAAAGATAACCAATCCTGAAAAGCACAAACCTCGACCCGGCATCAACGAACGAGGAAATGATCAAACGGGGACTCAAACTTCCCTCTTCCCACTGAAGAAGTGATAGAGTTACTGGAAGTATGGGTTCAAGATGATGCAATCAAATTGTTGTTCATCAGAGAGAGCCAACTGAAGAAAAAATGGATAATCCAAGGTACTGTCACCTTCATAGATTCATCAATTATCCAACGAGTGCAATATTTTAGAGCACATCTTCAAAGAGAAGGTTGATCCACAATAGCTTCAACTGGGGACTGAAGGAGTAAACCTTTACACTCTCTGAACAACCATTCAAAGAAGCAGTATATCTATGAAATTACTCTATCTGTCTAAGGCACAAAGGAAAGACATGTTCACAACACCGAATTACATTGTGTCAGACGTCTGTCCATCCTGGAAATACTCCTTGAACCTTCATCCACAGACAAGGAGATGCACGACTAGCGACTGCTTACCACAATCCATCTCAGATGAAATGAATTCGGAAGAATATTGATCGATGCTGACACCGCTATCAACATCATTCCACTGAAAACCCTCAGAGCCGCAGGCATCACTCGACAAGAAGCCACTCGTGATCCCATCCCAATCAGAGACCTTGAAGGAACGCCCGGAAATACTTATGGCTACATCACTCTCAAAGTGAATATAAGTTCAACCTGGACAGAAACCAAGTTTCACATAATCAGGAAGATCCAGGATATGACATGTTCTTCAGACGAGCGTGGATCCACCCTGAAAAGATGGGTACTGACAAAGCGCCTTTGGTTGCACATCTCTCCAACGAAGAAAGTTCTGATCCAGAATATTTGGCGTATGTTCCATCATCAGAGCATTTGGAGGAATTTCAAACTTTGACGAGGTTGAAACAAGAGTCTACAAAAGATTCATAGACATTCATCAAAAGGTCCTGCACTCAGGCAAGTCTCATTCCTCCCATGTCTATGTCATTTATTTCCTCATATGCTATTCTAGCATGGGGACTCAATTCTGCTAGAATCTCTGCTATTACAAGACGCTATAAGTGGGTAATCTCACTTCAGCAATATTTTACCAAGTGGTTGAATCTGACATTTCTCCGAATCGAGCATCTCACTGAGACATTCATTACTGAGAGGATGTACGAAGCATGACAAAAAAAACTTTGGGCATTTCTCCATAGCCTTGTAGGAGTGTCCATGTGTGCCAAAAAATCATAAATCTCTGATGTCCTCGTAAGTGTTGAATCCCACTACCACAACGAAAGGAATGCTGAATCGACAGAAGATACTCAGGGCCGAGACGATCAAACCTAAGACATTCGATGCTTAAGGGATATGACGCTTCAACGCTCAAGCATCTAAGAAGCCTTCAAATTGTACTCCCAATCAAAGAGTAAACCTTCGATAATGGCGCCTCTGGATTCAACACAAATATCTCGACGCTGATTCAACACCAACACGATCAAAGTGTAACAAAACTACAATCAATAAGTCTTTACTATTCCATGATAAGACTTTTTGAAAGCAGATGCAACATCATTCATACGCGAATGGCACTAACTCCTTCAACATACTCTGGGAAACCTGAGGTGATTCCGTGAAACTTCATCAACGAGACTTCTCTACATCACAAGCCCCTGCACGACTGAGGAACTTCTTCTCTTCACTGATCACACAAAATCATGGTTCTAGCCTTTTCTTTCTCTAGAGCAACTTCGAACCGGTATCAACAAGGATATCTGGAGGAACTCCATCCATGGTATCGGCATCAACAAGAATTTATGGAGAAAATTCAATGGTGATCTCAGCATCAACAACAGTCTCATGAGAAACATCCGGCTTCATCAATTATCTATTCTCTGAAGTGTTAATCGATGGATCGTACTTCTCAAAGAACTAATGATTTATATCAAGATGTGTAGACATGATAACATGTTCACATGAAAGTTTTACCAAAGCTTGCACGACTGGCGGGCACAATCCAAAGTCTTATACAAGATGTTCTCATCACCTCTACAAATGAGATACAACACACTTCAGGCCATGGGTTTACAAAAAAGTATCAATGGGTGAGGAATGTGACAATGATTCCTCAACAAAAGATGGTCGGCAACTCCAAATTGAGTGATTCTTTTCTCATGTGATAACTCAGTCTCTTAGCTTCAAAATTTGGTGTCAAGCATCAAATTCCTACGGCTTCCAGAGCATAAAACATGCAAGCATCAATTCTTATACGGGATTCATAACCTCTACAGTCGATCGATGTCCACCAGGTCTTTTCGCTGAGTCCTTCATCAAGTCCAAGACTCGTAGCGCCGGGCTCTTCCGTGCTAATCATTCATCGTAAAAGGAATGCTACCGCCGGGATGCGCAACCATGGTCATTACATCATCCTCTCTTGAGAGCAACCTCAGTTATGGTCCCGTGACCAGGGTTTCAGAAGTGATATTTCTACGACTGACAGAAACAAGATGGCACTGCAAGCACCATGCTCATGTATCAATCAAAGGTTCCTAATCTCAAATGAATCAATGAAATTAAAATCCTTCATCAAGCGTTCAAGACACAAGCAAATTGTCTAAAGATAGAAAAGAAACGTTTCTGACAAGAAGACTCGTATGAAGTGATGTTACATCGCCACTGTACAAAGCGAAGAGCTGGGAGCAATTGGTAAGGAATATAGGGTTGAGTCATGTAATTATGTTCTTATGGATGTCCTCTACAACATATCCAAAATTCACATCAATTGGATAAACGAGCAAAGAGATGTGGCCAAAACATTGGACTACATGCTAGCTGAAATTTTTTTGGAAGTCTCCTGGAACTTTACTGTTTCGCCTATTTCGGCCCCTAAACATGCTCAAAACTCAAAAATCTTCTTTCCTAAGGCTTGGAAATTTCCTGGGCATGAAAAAACATGGGTAGATCACGAAAATCCGATATCGGACGAAGATTCTACAGCGTTTTTACTGAAAGACTGAAGTCTGGATTTTTCTGGTGACGTATTTCGGCAAAATTTCTCATTCGTTCATGTGGGCTCTCATTTGTTCATCCCCAAATCATCAATTTCATAATTCTATGAAGAAAGTACAGGGGAATATTTACTTGAGGGGTCCCTAAGCCGTTCAGAGGGTCAATATTGCCGGAATCACCATTAGTAGCATTATTCCTTCATTTGGTCATGGGTTTTGAGAATTCTCCGTCTCACCATTCTCTAAGGAAGAATGAGCATTGTCAATACTTTGTTCATCCACGAAATATCCTCCTGGATACATCAACAACAATTATTAATATTTCATTCAAGGAGTGTTATGAACGATGATACGAAATATACACTAGAAGAGAGTACTTGTTAGTGACCATCCAACTTCACCGGCATGATTGGATGGCCCAGATCGAATCCATAACCCTTAAGCAGGTATTAGAGTATTCACCACCGACTCAATGCGGGCCCCGAATGGTCGGCCTCCCCAAGAGGGAAGCAACGCTTACCAGTTTGTCCAGCCAAAACAACATGGACGTGAAACCCTAAACTAGGGTTACGGCACATTACATGTGTCGCAAATCTGTCTCAACCATCCATCTTCGCAGGCATAAATGGAGGGTGTAGATGTAGATTCAAAGGGCCCGGAACATGTTAACATAAACACCGTGGGCCCTCCTACATACATGAACAATCGGTCAGGACCAACCATGTTTGGTTTTCCCAATTCGTGCGTGCAAAACAATACATGAAGCACGGCCGGCCAAAACCCTAATTAGGGTTTGTATCGATCACGAGCGTCCGTTTTCTCCTGATCGAATGAGGGGCTTAGGAGACAATTGAGCAGGTCCAGTGAGCATCAGCATGATCACCGTGGAACTATCTATCTCCTCACCCGACCGACCAAGGCATACCATGCCTGGTTTCTCCAAAACGCACGCCCAAACTAGTATGGTCGCGCTTCCCAAATCACAAACTGATCTCGACCACTCAACTTCTCCAGACAAATTGAGCGGCTTAGATCACGTTTTTATGAGGCAATGAAGTACATGCGTGAACACCAGCCTACCACCCACACTCCGAATCAATCGGCCGGAACGACCAGGCTTGGTCGTCTTGAAGCGCGCGCCCGAAATGGGCATGATGCGCGGCTTTTGAAGCACCAGATTTCTGTTGCAAATCGATCTCAACCGCTCCTCTTTGCCGGTCAAATTGAGTGGCCTAGATCGCACCGTTGTGAGACAGTAAGGTACGGATGTGTACACCGGCATGCCGTCTAAACGCATGCCCGGTCGGTCCTTTCCAAAACACCTCCCATGCTTGGTTTCGACCAAGCTGAAGAGTGATGCCTGCGCACCTCTTCAAAAGCCCTAAAACTTCATCAACGGTCGCAGATGAGTGTCACAGATCATCTCGTCCGTCCAACTCTACCAGCTTGGTCAAGGAGCCCTGGTTAGGAGTTAAGAGACCAGCAAGGCGTCACCACAATTACCGTCCACCACTCTTCCACATGGAGTGATCGGTCAAGTCAGGGCTTACCTGTATAGCCTCCAAACGATCACTCGAAGATGGCTGGACATGATGCTATTTTAAGACGCTTAAATTCGTGACTTACTCCGGTAAGCCTTAAAAACAGCAATGCTTCATACATGCTTGAATATACTCTATGCGATACACACGTAGAATACACACGATACTTCACAAGTATCGACTTCCTAAATAATTTAGTTATTTAGTCTAGCATTACATGCTACTTTCTGTGGGTCCCACGAACCACACACTCGAGACATCAATCATGTCACAAACTGGGGGATACATCCTGGGGTATTGGTCTGGCGGTTTACAGCGTGCAGCGTGCAATGCGCCATCACAAGAACGTGTCAGGAAGTCATGGACGGTTAGAGATGACAGGAGAAGTGGGCAAGACTGGTCGTGTAACACCAACACACAACTCCACTACTCCATCACTCCACTTCCTCCACTTCCCACGAGAGACGTGAATAAGGCTCAAATGACTTGTATAAATATGTTCTCCTCCCTATTTACAACAACAGTTCAAGTCAAGACAAAACAAAAACCAAGTGTTAATACAAAACGTATTCAAACACTCATAGCCTGCTTGCATCAATCGTAAGCCTGCTCACCTTTCTGTTACAAGTCATAAACAAGCCTACACCTTCACAATCTCAACACCTTCTTCGCCTCCATCCCTAAGATCAACCCCATCTCCTTCACTTTGTGACCGAAGCAAGTCCGGGAACGACCATTTCTTGGTTTAGGCCGAGTTGTATGCAGTTGATTTCTCGAATCACAAGCACTCACCGCGTAGTGCATTTGTTTAGGGTTTAGATTCATTCCTCATCCACACACCCCAAATTACCAAATCCGACAGGAATAGTTTTCACCCATAAACAATTGGCGACCACAGCGGGAGGTTAATCTCTCGGTTGTAAAGTCAATTTCTTCAAAATCCGATTCAATTTCATCAATTTCAAAAAGGGTAGATCTTAGAATCAATTCAATCAAAGCATTTCATCTCAAGATGGTAGAACTCTCAGTCCGGATCAAAGCAATCAATCCTGATGGAGCTAGTACGGATAACACTCCCGGTGTCGATGTACCCGTCAGTGGAGCTACAGTGGTCAATACATCTCGTGGAACTATTACTCCTATCACCAACGCTAGCAGAGCAGGAGACATTCCAGTGGGTGTAACGCCCCCCATCACTAGAGCCAGAGCAACCGCAAATCCCGGCATATCCTCAAGTGTAACGCCTCTAGTGGTCACCAGAGCAACAACTTTCACTCCTTCATCAGGACGAGGAGCCTAAGACACAAGAGGAGGACCACCGTCTATTACCATTGCAGACTTGATGGAGAAGCATGAAATTCTTGCTAAGACTCAAACGGATATGGCCGCAACTCAGAAAGAGGTACTCACTTTCCTTAAAACTTTAACTGAACGATTGCCACAAGATTCACGGCAACCCTTAGAGCCAGCAAGAGATGCCTTCAATACATCCAGAGAAAGCATTTCCACTCGTACCCACATGAGTGAAGAAGCTCGTGTTGCTCCTGAATGCCCAAGAGAAAGGGACCAGCCATCCAACTTCATCACACGTGAGGACCTGGAACGACTTCTCCAAAACCGAGGCAAAGGAAATCTGATTGACGCACACCAACATCAATTGCCGTACCCTCAAGATATGCAACGAATCCCTCTTCCAAGAGGATACACATCTCCTCAGTTCTCCCTCTACGATGGTATTGGTAACGCTCGTGAGCACGTTTCTCGATTTTTGGAATCCTTGGGAGAGCATGAGTACAATCATGTTCTCCGCCTGAAAGAGTTCTCGAAATCACTTACGGGAAGGGCGTACACCTGGTACAACAACATCACACCTGAAAGCATATCCAATTGGGGGTAGATGGTCGGTGCTTTCTACAGGAAATATTTCTTCGTGTCCGAGAAGATCACCTTTTCAGATCTAGGGAGAGTCTCTCAGCGGAAGAACGAGCATCCGAACGACTTCGTTAAGAGGTTCAGAACTCAAGCACTAGATTGTCATGATCCGAACATCACTGAACGTCAGTTGGTGGAGCTATGCATCAACGGGATGATACCCATATACCGCGCTTCACTAGAGAATCTGGGCTTTCAGACATTCTCTGAACTCCATGAAGCTGCCAAATGTTCAGCCACAACCGCCCTAGCGTTGTTAGAGAGGACCAGGGTTGTTCGAAATGAAGATCCACGTGAGAGTCGAGGAAGCAGGCGCCTCACAAACAAACAATACAACAATGGTCCTTCTGTGAGCGTGGTAGGCGAAGGAGGAAAAAGGAAAGCTTCAGCAACAGAACAACAACCCAAGCGTGCGGCTCCAGCGCACATGACTTCTTCTCAAAAGGGAGCGGGCAAGACTCCTGCACAAGACACCGAAGATACAGGTTTCCCGATCCCCATGAATGAAATAGTGGAACTCTTGGAGGCGTAGATTCAAGACGACGCCATCAAGCTGCCTCCTATCAGACGTCCACCAACTGAGAAAGATATGGCGGATCCTAAGTACTGTCGCTACCATAGGTTCGTTCACCATCCAACCAAAGATCAGAAGCAGTCTGAAATAAATCTTCGAGAGAAAATATAGAGACAGGAGAACTCCAGCTTGGAAACGAAGGTGTTCGTAGAAACCCTCTTCCTGTCAGGAACTGCATGATTTCTGGGGATTCCGTTCGCAAGACTGTACAATCTATGATGGAACATTTATGCGAGATCTTGTACTTTTCCAAAGCACAGCGTCAAGACATATTTGCATCCCTCAACCGTATTGTCTCAGGCAAACGCTTGTATCTGGAAGAGGAAGCGGTCTCAAAACCCCAGTCCTTGCTGGAAGATGCAAGCAAGGGAAATTGGGGACTCTTAACTGTTGCCCATTTGAAGGACATCGAGTTCGATAACACATTGATAGATACGGCCTCTGAATTCAACATCATCACTCTCCAGACCTTAAAAGCAGCAAAAATTTCAAAACAGGAGGCCACTCGCAACCCAATCGTGATTAAGACTCCAGAAGGAGAACTCAGAGATGCATATGGATACATCGATCTTGAAGTAAAATTGGGCGATGCCTCGACACAAGCAAAGTTCTACATATTCAGAGAGCATTCGAATTACGACATGATCCTAGGACGCTCTTGGGTACACGACAACAAGACAACACTGGGAATTTGCCCTCTACCGGTTACGACACCTGGAAGGATCTCTAACAAGCCGTCTGGACCTGAAGGCTGTCCGTTGCCGCACCTGCAGCTTGCCAATGCGACACAATTTCCTAGAGAGAGCCCATCAGCATATATTAAGAGGTTCCGAGCTCAAGTAAGTCTCATCACGCAACCCTCCTTGCAACCAATCACTCCTCACTCTGATAAGTCCTGGGGACTGGCTCCAACCAACAAACCAAACCCGGCTAAGAGATGTGAATGGGAAGCCGACCCCTTCAAACGTTTTATCAAGAGCGTAGAGGCTTTCTTGGTCAAAGACGATAAGGCCAAGGTCCGGATATCTGCACGCCTAAACCCATTTGGAATTGGAGATCTGGTGACGAAGACGACTGCATTCAAGGTTGGGAACATGACAGTGAAAATGACCACTCCACCTGACTCACCCACCGAAAGAGAAGATGAACCATACCTGGTAGCATATGTTATCCTAGGCGGCTACTGAAAGCTCATCAACGCTGATAAACTAGAAGGCATAACAATTCACTCACAATGGCTCAAACCCTACCAAACTTAAGATGATGTGCTACCACTTTCCAGCGTCCTCCACACTTTAAACGCTGTGCTATTTCCTCCAGCGTGTTTTCTTTTACAATTTCATATCATATTTGTAATTCCTCCAGAAAATGATTGCAATACTTGCATTCATAGCTAGGGTTTCAATTTTCAATTTTCAATTTAATTGAAGCATTATTTCCATCTGAGAACCTCTCTACCCCTAAAAACACAAAGTCCTGAGTCAACCTAAATCAACCCACTAGAGAAAGGAAGGAAACCCTAAGCAAACATCTCATGTGAAGAAGGAAATAAAATGTGCGCACAAAAGGAAAATGATTTGAGCCATCTGCCCCATCAAGACCAAGGAAGATCTCACGTCAGGAGAACACATAGATGCAATCTTAACAAGAGGTCATGACATAAACCTTTATTCAAGATAAGCAAACAGAAGAAAAGATCTTGAACTCAGCCGCCACTGAGTACAAGAAAGAGGTTCAAAAAATTATGGGAATACACTTGAAAAAGAGAAAAAGAAGTGTTTATGGGTGAAAACTACTCCTGCAGAATTTGGTAATTTGGGGTGTGGATGAGGAATGAATTTAAACCTTTAAACAAATGCACTGCGCGGTGAGTGCTTGTAGATTCGAGAGATCAATGTGCAAGTCCGGCCTAAACCAAGAAATGGCCGTTCCGGACTTGTTTCGGTCACAAAGTGAAGGAGATGGGGTTGATCTTAGGGAGGGAAGCGAAGAAGGTGTTGAGATTGTGAAGGTGTTGGCTTGCTTATGACTTGTAATGAGAAAGATGAGCAAGCTCACGGTTGATGCAAGTGTGCTCGGGTGTTTGAATACGATTTGTATTAACACTTGGTTTTTCTGTCTCTCGTACGAACTTGTGTTGTTGTTTGAAATAGGGCGGAGAACCTATTTATACAAGTCATTGAGCCTCATTCACGTCTCTCGTGGGAAGTGGAGGAAGTGGAGTGATGGAGTAGTGGAGTTGTGCGTCGACCCGGTCTTGCCCACTTCTCCTGTTCATCTCTAACCGTCCATGACTTCGACACGTTCTTGTGATGGCGCGTTGCACGCTGTAAACCGCTTGAGCCAATACCCCAGTATGTATCCCCCGAGTTTGTGACATGATTGATGTGCGGAATGTGTGGATCGTGGATCCACGAAAGATAGCATGTAATCTTTGAATTGAATATTGTGTTATTCGGGAAGTCGATAGTTGTGAAGTATCGTGTGTATTTTATGCGGAGTCGCATTATGGTGTGGTAAAGTGATGGGCAATGACGCCTCACTAACCAAATAACTCTTGACCAGGGTTGTATAACCAAGTTTGGTGAAGTTGGACGGATGAGATGATCTTTGAGACACTCATCTGCGACCGTTAATGAATATTAGTTTTTTTTTGAAGAGGAGCGCAAGCATGACTCTTCACTTGGTCGAAACCAAGCATGGAAAGGGATTTGGAAAGGACCGACTAGGGCATGTGTGTAGACAGCATGCTTGGTGTGCACATCCATACCTCACTGTCCCATGAAGGCGCGATCTAAGCCACTCAATTTGACCAGGTAAAGTTGAGTGGTTGAGATCGATTTTGCAATAGGAGTTTGATGCCGCGCGCCATGCTCTTTTCCGGCGTGTTTTTCAAGACGACCTAACTTGGTCGGTCTTGGTCGATGGGTTTGACGGGAAGATGGCAGGGTGGTGATCATGCCTATACTGACTATCCCATGAAAACGTGATCTAAGCCATTCAAATCATCCGGTGAAGTTGAGTGGTCGAGATCGATTTGCAATTTGGGAAGTGTAACCACGCATGTTTGGGCGGGCGTTTTGGATTAGCCGGGCATGATATGCCTTGGCCGACCGCATGAGGAGGTAGATGGGCCCACGGTGGTCATCTTTGGTATGACCGGCCCTTGCTTAATCTAATCTGTGACCCTCCATTCGTGCAGGAGAAGATGGACGCGCGTGATGGCTTGAACCCTAATTTTGGTTTTCAAAGCCGTGCGCCTCCTCTTGTTTGGGTGACGATTTTGTCACGGCCAAACATTGTTGGTCTTGACCGATTGGTCAAGTGTGTAGGAGGGCCCACGGTGATCGTGTTGACATGCTCTGGGCCCTTTGAGTCTACATCTACACCCTCCATCTATACTGCGAAGATGGATGGTTGAGACCATTTTGCGACACATGTAATATGCCGCAAACCCTAATTTAGGGTTTTAGTCCATAATGCTTGGTATGAACGGTTTTTTGGCAGGCTAGGCCAATGACCGACCATGCGGGGTCGGCCGTGGGTATTCCATACCGCTTGGGGGTGATGGAATTGATGCGGGGTCATCCAATCATGCTTATGGAGTTGGATGACTGCGATCGAGATCATATCCGTGCGTCGATACTGGTCGGTCAGGATGCTCAATCGGGCTAGTATAACACACCGAGAGGGCTCAATCGGGCTAGTATAACACACCGAGAGGGCTCGGGCTAGTATAACACACCGAGAATCGGCTGTACGGGTATTTCGTACATGGTTTCATTATAGTGCTTGGAGGTTCGTGTTATTCTCGTAAGAGTAACACTCGGTCGTCATGCCACACCGATAATGAGTACTTTGGAAATACAAGGCTGATATGAAATTCACAGGAAGGGATTGTTGCCACATGCTCCAACCTGGAGGAATGTCATGAATTCACGAGAATGGGATTGTTGCTACATGCTCCATTCTTGGTGAATTAAGTGAGGAGTATCCAACACTTATAAATGGCTTTATCTTTTACAAGATGTCGGCGCATGATTTTTTCGGTTTTTTACAAATTTAGCCTTAAACGAAAATCCACCATCAACATTAAGTCCCCCCGCCTAGCACATAATGGTTACACTATTGTGTGGTAGGCATGAGATGGTGGCATACATAAACGTAAGAATACAAGATAAAGAAAGTCTACCGGAGGGGTTCCTACCGTGGGTAATCCTCCATACTGTGTGGTCACAGGTCTTGATGACCGGCTTCCTCCCTTAGGTGCTTGAGCTAGGGTAGGATTCTTCTTCACTGGAACTCCGGGCGTGGGTGCTTTACACACCTAGGTTGAATCGCTAGAATCCGGATGACCTTCGATTCTCGATTAGGGTTCACAAGAAAACCCGACTCGGTCGGTGTTGAATCCTCATTCATCGGGCGTAAGTAATCATTTTAGGGTTTCCTCGGCATATGTGCAGTGTAGAGAATTTTGAACCATTTTTACGTTTTTTGCGGTAGAGCTTCCTTGCTAAAGTTTTGTTTCCCCATCATGTCTAACAACGAGTGGGTCGTCTTCTTCATACCATCCGGGATCTTCCGTTAAACGTGTACGACTGCGTCGAGCTTCATGATCGGTCCCCGTTCGTGTTCTCCGAGTCAAGAAGATCATACTAGGTTTGTCTTTTCTTCCTTTTCGAACCATTGTTTGTTCTTCATAAAGGTCGGGTAAATAATCCTTTCATTCTTGCGAGAGATATCCTAGGAACATGTGTGACGATCGTTGATGACGATGACTTAACCACTCCTCTTCCTTCAAACTCAAATACGCTTACCCCGTGAACCTTGAAGACGCCGACTTGGGTATCTCATCTTATGAATATCCAAATGCAGGTCTTTCATTCGATGTCCGCATGAAATGTTTATCCTCCACCTACCGAGATGTCGGTGGATTCCTGGTGCGGAAGGAGTTTGTGCCTTTGTACACAAATTTATGGAGGAAGTACGGCCATATCGCAACCGAGAAACGTGGTCCGACATTTGTTCCTCTGTTTTGGTCACCGCATGATAAACCGCCTTCTTCCCATGATTGCTGAGATGGAGAGTATTTCTATCCGCAACGTTCTTGAATCAAGCCTCGAAAAGTGGGAGAATATGGTATCTACCTCGTGAATCCATGGAGTTCAACGTGGGCTGGTTGCGGCGGCGTCTTGATATCATCAAGGTTGATCGAGCTGGTATCCTTGTAAGTGTTGTTCCTGCCTGCGAAGGCTATTTTGGAAGAGGAGAAGGCTGGCTACGAGAATCGGAGAAGGTAGAGCGGGGCGTGCGGGACTTGAAGAAAAGAACGGAAAGATATCACGCTATCTTTGGAGATGATGCTCTCAAGGAACTATAATCTTCTAGACGGCCTCTTCGAAATGACGTTTGTGTCAAAAGTTTTTAAACCTCTTTGCGGAATAAACTTCATTGGTTTTTGATTGGTGAAACAGGTTTTTTCATTGACACATCTCTGAATATAATTGATGATTCAAACATGTAATGAAAATAAATGCCTGTATTGTTGACACAGTAGACAGTGGTCAGGCATGATATGCCTTGAGCCACTTTCCATTGATAACTGCTTCCAGCTCGCCCCCGTCTACCTTAATGATCTTGTAGTAGCCGGTATTGTAAGCCTTGGTGACTGCGTAGGGACCTTCCCATTTTGGTGAGAATTTTGGTGCAGACATGTCTTGTTGGATGTGTTTGGCCGTTTTCAGAACCAAATCTCCCACTTTGAAAACGCGTGGTTTCACAATTTTGTTGTATGCCCTGGAAATCCGATTCCTGTACACCCGAGCGTGTTCTTCTGCTTTATTCCTTCTAAAATCCAGAGTGTCTAACTCTGCTATTCTAGAGTCAGAGACTTCAGCCTCGTTCCAATGGATCCGGTTCTGCTTTGCAATCTGGATGATGGGACTCTGATCTCTGCTGGGAGAATTGCATCCGCTCCGTAGACAAGTGAGTACGGTGAAACCCCAATGGAGCTTCTGGGTGACGTACGGTACGCCCATAGTGCCATTGGCAACTGATCATGACATTCCCTAGGATTGTCGTGTACCGTTCGGCTGATGATCCGGATCAATGTCTTGTTGGTACTCTCAGCTTGCCCGTTACCTTGAGGATAGTAGACGGTGGAGAAGACCTATTTAATGCCATACTCCTCAAGTAATTCCCGTACCTGCTTGTTGGCGAAGGGAGTGCCATTATCAGTGATGATGTGCTTGGGCACGCCAAAACGACAAATGATGTATTCTTTAATGAAAGCCGCAATTGTTGCTCCTGTGGTTCCTCGTAGGGGAATGGCCTCTACCCATTTGGTGAAGTATTTCGTCGCGGTTATGATGTACTTGTGCTTCTTCGATGATGGTGGATTGATTTTCCCGATAATGTCCAGTCCCCAGCTGTAAAACGGCCATGGGCTTCTTATAGAGTGCAGTGGGGTAGAAGGCGCATGAACAAGGTTCCCATGGATTTGGCACTTGTGACAGCTTTGAACAAAAACGGCTGCATCGTCCTCCATGGTCGGCCAATAGTATTTCTCATGTATTTGGAGAAACAGTTTCCTCTTCCCTTGATGTTCTCCTTCGTGTGTCTGTTTCGAGAATGACTGGGATTTCTTCTCGGCCGGGCATCGCGATAGATAACCCCGAAGCTCTTGCAATACAGATCCCTTCATGGAATATGAACCGCTTGGCTCTTTGCTTCATCTTAATGGCGTCCTTTTGACCGGCGGGAATTATCCCATCACGGAGATAGCTAATGTAGGGTTCTCTCCGGTCCCGGTGCGGTTCACATTAAAAATCTCCAATTGGTGTGGTGGTGCACGGCAATTTGGGCAGGACTTCAAGTAGTCTCGGATTGAGCCTCCATCTCGGCCGTAATAACCCAGGCGTTGAAGTCGCGGCAAAGCGTTACCACCGGTGATTGTCCACAAATTTCATTGTGAATACGATCCGGTTTGTAGTTGTGCTTCGTCACCTCCCGGACATCTTGACGGGGAGCCATCTCGGATTCCGATAATACAGACATACCATGAAGCATGAAGAAGTTTTGCAGGGTTTTGAGACTGACCTTTCCTTGGGAGAGTGAGCTGTTGAGCTCTCGAATGATCGGAGTTCGCCAATCGTCGGTCTTGATGTCTTTGTGTTGCGGCAGCCAAGTTGATTCTACGGTTCTCCTCTTCACCGTCAGGGTTTCTTCCGCTCCTTCAAACTTCGGTTTGGAAGCCAATGTTGCTAGGCAATCGGCGTGTTTGTTGTTGCTGCGACCAACATGGGTTATGGTTGCATCGGCAAAGTAGTTTAGTAACCTCCGTGCTTCCGATCGGTACGGGGCTAGTGTTACATCTTTCAAAGTGCATATACTCCATTCATTTGATTCACCAAGTAACTTGGAATCACCTCTTATCTCCGGACATGTGACTCCTGCTTGTTTAGCTATTGAAAGCCCTATGAGGAAAGCTTCATATTCTGCGGAGTTGTTGGTGCATTCGAAGTCTAACTTGAAGGAATGTGAAAATACTTCTCGGTTGGAGAGACTAACACCACGCCTGCTCCTCCGAGTGTTCTTGCTAGGGGTAGCGGAGCCGTCAAAATACAAGAGCCACACTTCTTCTTCGAGAATAGAGACGTCGGAAATTCTCCGGGGAGTTCTTCATGTAGTCCCGTAGTGTCTTCTCCGGGAAATGCTGCCAGTAAGTCTGCAACTGCTTGGCCCTTGATAGCTCTAGGCGATGCACACGTTATGTCTAGTTCTGACATTTGGAGAAGACATTTGCCTGTCCTCCCAGTCGGGACCGGTTTGAAAGTAAAAACTTTGCTTAGGATCGGATTTAGACACGAGTATCACCCTATTAGACACAGGTAGTGCCTAAACTTACGAATGGAATGGATTAAGGCTAAACACGCTTTTCCGCTCTGGGGTATCTGAGTTCGGCGTCTCTCAATATTCGGCTGAAATAGTATATGGGACGTTCGATTCCCTCATCGTCTTCCTGAGCGAGTAAAGCCCCTACGGCGGTGTCACTGAAGGCGGTGTAGAGGACCAGTGGCTTCCCTTGTCTTAGGAGACTTCATGACGGTTGGAGATGATAGTATTCGTTGAATTTTACGAAAAGCTTCTTGTTGGGTTGCGGTCCAAACAAAACGGCTCCTTTCTTGACAAGGTGGTGAATGAGGCGGTAAGTTGGGCTAGACCGGGTATAAAACGTCGAATGTAATTCACCTTGCCCATGAAACTCGGAGTTCTTTCACGGTTCGGGGAGGCGGCATTGTGAGGATAGCTCGAGTTTTGGACGGGTCTACCTTTATTCCTTCTCGCGGTCACACTGGAATCCCAGAAATTTACCTGAAGAGACACCGAAAGCACATTTCAAAGGATTCATCTTCAACTTGTATTCTCGACACCTCTCAAACACTTGCCTCAAGACATTTGTGTGGTCTGCTCGAGCTTTTGATTTGACCACAATATCATCCACATAGTCTTCTACTTGTTTATGCATCATGTCGTGGAAGATTGCCGTCATAGCACGTTGATATGTTGCGCCGTCATTCTTTAAACCGAATGGCATAACGGTATAATAAAAATTGCCAAGAGGGGTTCGGAAAGCCGTCTTACTCGCATCGTGCTCATACATCCTTATCTGATTGTATCCGCTATAACCATCCATGAAGGAGAACATGCCGTGTCCATTTGGTAGCGTCCACTAACATGTCGATGTTAGGTAGAGGAAAGTCGTCCTTGGGGCAGCACTTGTTCAAGTCTCGAAATCTACGCAGACCGGATCTGTCCGTTTTCTTCTTTGCGGGACCACATTGGCTAACCAGGTTGGATGATGAATAGGCACGATGAAGCCAGCAACTAGCGGCTCACGAATTTCGTTCTTGATTTGGTCCTCTACTTCATGTCTGAATTGCCTCGGAGATTGCTTGATTGGCTTGGATCCAGGTATGACATGTAAGTGATGGGTGACCAATTTTTCATCCAGACCAGGCATTTCCTCGTATGTCCAGGCAAATACATCTTGGTACTCCTTGAGTAGTTGAACAAGACTCGTACGTTCGTCTCTGTGGATAGAGTCGAACTGATAGAGACCGGCCTGGGAGTTTCTTCATTCCCGATGTTAACGAGTCTCGAGCTCGTCAGTTGTGGAATTGGTTCCATCTTGTAGTTGCTGCGGGGCGTCTGGTACTTCGTCTTGCGTTTCATCATTCTTGCAGCATTCAATTGGGCGGAGAGGCTGGGTTCCAGTCTCTCCTGCTAATTGCTAACAGCGGCGCCGGTATATTGTTCTTCCCTTCTGATCACGTTTCACCTCGAAAGTGCGTCCCCTTTTGGTGTGAGCATGAGTTGGAGTCTCACCGGATAGAGATAGACGCCTCGTTACGAACGTGTCTTTGTAGTGTTTGGCCTCCAGTGGTGTAAGTCGGTCTCCTTCCTTGATTGAAGCCCACGTGGGTAGTGGGGTACACATGACTTTGTCTGATCCTCCCTGTGTGGTACCTTTTGGCTCGAACAGCTCCACTCCGCATATTGGCGCATACGGAGACAATGATGCGGGAATGCGGATGACTTTCTCGTCTAGCATGGTCTTCGAGCACTTTGGTGATACGTCGAGGAATGACCTTGTTGTCATGAAGCCATGGTCTCCCTAGTATCATATGGTAGTCGGCTCCCTTTCTATGACTTCAAACCTTGCTTTTGACCGGACAGGTCCTGCGATAAATTGATTGACATACCCGTATGTCTTTGGTTTGGTTTCCTTCGAAGTCCGTCATCGTGGTAGGCTGCCGTGCGATCTTGCATGGGTTAACCTTGGCTGTCCCGAGAGTCTTGAGAGTGATTACGTTCGAAGATGCTCTGTGTCGACGAGGGCTCTCCCGAACTCGAGCCCTTGATGTGCGCGGTAACATGTAGGGCCGGTTGTGACTGCCTCGCCATCATGTCGTCTTCCGTAAATGTGACATTGTTTACGAGATATTTCCGACGCAGCCTAAGACTTACGGACGAAGGAGTCGGGTGTGCATCCAGTGCTATTTTATTAATTGCAGCAAACGTCTCTGCCCGTTGATTCCTCGAGAGGTGCAAGAGTTCACACAAGCTTTCTACTAGAGATGCCGCTTCCTGATCCACTGGTCTCTGGTTTGTAGTAAAACTGTTGATCTGAGGGGAATTAGTCCCCGGCGTAGAAATCCCCTGAATGCTCATTTCTGACGTCATCTTGATGAGGAGATCAAGTATGCCGTTTACCGCTTCTTTGATCAGCTCCATGTTCTTCGTGTGAATCTCATGTACCCGTGCTAGTTCGCTTAATATTGGAAGTCTTCGAGTATGCCGTCGGATACACCGTTGGGAGGGGGTATCTCCGTTGGAGGAGCCACCGGGATTTGAGACTGTCGAATCGGTCCTAAGACCAACCATCTCGGAATTGATTGAACGGTATTGAAGAGATTGACTTTACAACCGAGAGATCAACCTCCCACCGTGGTCGCCAATTGTTTATGGGTGAAAACTACTCCTGCAGAATTTGGTAATTTGGGGTGTGGATGAGGAATGAATTTAAACTTTTAAACAAATGCACTGCGCGGTGAGTGCTTATAGATTCGAGAGATCAATCTGTGCAAGTCCGGCCTAAACCAAGAAATGGCCGTTCCAGACTTGTTTCGGTCACAAAGTGAAGGAGATGGGGTTGATCTTAGGGAGGGAAGTGAAGAAGGTGTTGAGATTGTGAAGGTGTTGGCTTGCTTATGACTTGTAACGAAAGATGAGCAAGCTCACGGTTGATGCAAAGCGGAGCTCGGGTGTTTGAATACGATTTGTATTAACACTTGGTTTTTATTTCTCGTCTGAACTTGTGTTGTTGTTTGAAATAGGGCGGAGAACCTATTTATACAAGTCATTGAGCCTTATTCACGTCTCTCGTGGGAAGTGGAGGAAGTGGAGTGATGGAGTAGTGGAGTTGTGCGTTGACCAGTCTTGCCCACTTCTCCTGTTCATCTCTAACCGTCCATGACTTCCGACACGTTCTTGTGATGGCGCGTTGCACGCGGCTTGTAAACCGCGAGACCAATACCCCAAGTATGTATCCCCCAGTTTGTGACATGATTGATGTGCGGAATGTGTGGATCGTGGATCCACGAAAGATAGCATGTAATCTTTGAATTGAATAATTGTGGTATTCGGGAAGTCGATACTTGTGAAGTATCGTGTGTATTTTATGCGAGTCTTGCATTATGGTGTGGTAAAGTGATGGGCAATGACGCCTCACTAACCAAATAACTCTTGACCAGGGTTGTATAACCAAGTTTGGTGAAGTTGGACGGATGAGATGATCTTTGAGACACTCATCTGCGGCCAGATTAATGAATATTAGGTTTTTTGAAGAGGAGCGCAAGCATGACTCTTGACTTGGTCGAAACCAAGCATGGAAAGGGATTTGGAGAGGACCGACCAGGGCATGTGTGTAGACGGCATGCCGGTGTGCACGTCCATACCTCACTTTGTCCCATGAAGGCGCGATCTAAGCCACTCAATTTGACCGGTAAAGTTGAGTGGTTGAGATCGATTTTTGCAATAGGAGTTTGATGCCGCGCGCCATACTCTTTTCCGGCGTGTTTTTCAAGACGACCTAACTTGGTCGGTCTTGGTCGATGGGTTTGACGGGAAGATGGCAGGCTGGTGATCATGCCTATACCTGACTATCCCATGAAAACGTGATCTAAGCCATTCAAATCATCCGGTGAAGTTGAGTGGTCGAGATCAGTTTGCAATTTGGGAAGTGTAACCACGCATGTTTGGGCGGGCGTTTTGGATTAGCCCGAGGCATGATATGCCTTGGCCGACCGCATGAGGAGGTAGATGGGCCCACGGTGGTCATCTTTGGTATGACCGGCCCTTGCTTAATCTAATCTGTGACCCTCCATTCGTACCGGAGAAGATGGACGCGCGTGATGGCTTGAACCCTAATTTTGGTTTTCAAAGCCGTGCGCCTCCTCTTGTTTGGGTGACGATTTTGTCACGGCCAAATATTGTTGGTCTTGACCGATTGGTCAAGTGTGTAGGCGGGCCCACGGTGATCGTGTTGACATGCTCTGGGCCCTTTGAGTCTACATCTACACCCTCCATCTATACCTGCGAAGATGGATGGTTGAGACTGTTTTGCGACACATGCAATATGCCGCAAACCCTAATTTAGGGTTTTCCGTCCATAATGCTTGGTATGAACGGTTTTTTGGCAAGGCTAGGCCAATGACCGACCATGCGGGGTCGGTAGTGGGTATTCCATACACGCTTGGGGGTGATGGAATTGATGCGGGGTCATCCAATCATGCTTATGGAGTTGGATGACTGCGATCGAGATCATATCCCGTCGATACGGTCAGTCCAGGATGCTCAATCGGGCTAGTATAACACACCGAGAGGGGCTCAATCGGGCTAGTATAACACACCGAGAGGGCTCGGGCTAGTATAACACACCGAGAATCGGCTGTACGGGTATTTCGTACATGGTTTCATTATAGTGCTTGGAGGTTCGTGTTATTCTCGTAAGAGTAACACTCGGTCGTCATGCCACACCGATAATGAGTCTTTGGAAATACAAGGCTGATATGAAATTCATAGGAAGGGATTGTTGCCACATGCTCCAACTGGAGGAATTTCATGTATTCACGAGAATGGGATTGTTGCTACATGCTCCATTCTTGGTGAATTAAGTGAGGGAGTATCCAACACTTATAAATGGCTTTATCTTTTACAAGATGTCAGCGCATGATTTTTTCGGTTTTTTACAAATTTAGCCTTAAACGAAAATCCACCATCAACAAGAAGCAAAGAGGTTTAGCCGTTAAGAAGAATAACCGCGCTTGCACCACCGGCGGGAGTCTGCTTCGACGCCATCACCGCTACCGCCTCTCCCTTGAGCCTCGGCTTCCGCCCGATGTTCCGCAGCAACGTTCTCCGTCCTAACATCATCGGTAAGAACAGCTTCCAAGTCTTCCCCAAAGCCCACATCAACATTAGGGTTTGCCTTGATTGCCTTCGAACACTCAGGTCCGTCTGTGTCAGAATCAAGGATTATGACACCGTCCTGGATTGGATAATCACGCCTATCTTCATCCAGGAGGCCGTTTATGCTCCACTCTCCGCCTCTTTAACCGCGCTGCAAATCTTTACGCCCTTGCGCTTCTCGGTGCTCGCAACGCTTCCTCATGCCTCCACCGTTCTTCCATGTCGATCGCAGCTGAAAGGGCACATATGCGTCCCCTGGTGATACACAGGTGCAGAACAGACATCCCCTGTATAGCATGACCAACTTTACGAAGTGAGAGATCAATTTTAGCCATTACCTCCTCGTGCGCATTAGTCTTAGGTTTGTCAACTTCGAAACTCTCTTCCGGGAGAAGTTCTGAGAATGACCATCGCCCATTTGCTTCCATGATAGGCTGCAAATAAAAAAGAAGTTATGGGCACACAAAAATATGTGTATCATCATCATCAGTCAATCGAAGATCGGATGAGTACGGAGCAATACCTGAGATACAAAAGGAATAACTATGTGATGAGAAGAATCCTTAGAATTTTTCTTTATAATCTAGCAAGTCAACATAATTCCAGGAGAAAAGGAGTCTCTACTTGCCACCTATAAAGGCTACCGATTCAAGATAGCGATCAATGATGCTTATCGGATATATTTGAGGAAAACTGCCGTGTAACAAAGGGGAGTACACCTAGTCCAAGGGATAGGCCAAGCTCTGTCCAGATAGTGCGGAGGAAACCAAAGCGACTCGCCATATCAAGTCCTGCTCCCTCCACCATCCTAATCAGGACCGACCCGGTTTTGGGATAACACCGACGATGTCGGCCTATGCGGTAAATGTATATTCACCTTAGCTTGGTCATTTCTGTATACAAACTTGTCACCATCTTATGCCTACCCCACAATAGCGTAACCATTATGCGCTAGGCAGGGGACTTAATGTTGATGGTGGATTTTTATTTAAGGGCTGAAATTGTAAAAGCTTAATTATGCGCTAACATCTTGCAAAAGATAAAGCCATTAATAAGTGATGAATATTTCTTCACCTTACTAATTCACCTAGAATAGAGCAGGTGACAACAATCCCAGCATTCTGTGAATTAAAATACACGAAATTCATCCAGGTTGGAGCATGTAGCAACAATCCCATATACCCTGTGAATTTACAGCATTATTAATTAATGCATGACCAGCCTAGTATTTCCTGTACTCAATACCGGTGTGGCATGACGACTGAGTGTTGTTCTCAGCAGAGCAACACGAATCTCCAAGCATTAATAATAAAACATGTACGAAATACCCATACATGCTACAACTCTCGGTGTGTTATACTAGCCCGATTGAGCATGTTTGAACCTGAACTGACCATATCAGTCTCAGAAACGATCATGACCATCCAACTTCACCGGCATGATTGGATGGCCCGGATCGAATCCATAACCCTTAGCGGTATTGGAGTATTCACCACCGACTCAATGCGGGCCCCGCATGGTCGTCCTCCCCAAGAGGGAAGCAACGCTTACCAGTTTGTCCAGTCAAAACAACATGGACGTGAAACCATAAACTATGGTTACGGCACATTACATGTGTCGCAAATCAGTCTCAACCATCCATCTTCGCAGGCATAGATGGAGGGTGTAGAAGTAGATTCAAAGGGCCCGGAACATGTTAACACAAACACCGTGGGCCCGCCTACATACATGAACAATCGGTCAGGACCAACCATGTTTGGTTGTCCCAATTCGTGCGTGCAAAAAAATGCATGAAGCACGGCCGGCCAAAACCCTAATTAGGGTTTGTATCGATCACGAGAGTTCGTTTTCTCCTGATCGAATGAGGGGCTTAGGAGAAAATTGAGCAGGTCCAGTGAGCATCAGCATGATCACCGTGGAACTATCTATCTCCTCACCCGACCAACCAAGGCATACCATGCCTGGTTTCTCCAAAACGCACGCCCAAAATAGTGTGGTCGCGCTTCCCAAATCACAAACTGATCTCGACCACTCAACTTCTCCATACAAATTGAGCGGCTTAGATCACGTTTCTATGAGGCAATGAAGTACAGCGTGAACACCAGCCTACCATCCACACGCCGAATCAATCGGCGGAACCGACCGGGCTTGGTCGTCTTGAAGCGCGCGCCGAAATGGGCATGATGCGTGGCTTTTGCAAGCACAGATTTACTGTTGCAAATCGATCTCAACCGCTCCTCTTTGCCGGTCAAATTGAGTAGCCTAGATCGCACCTTTGTGAGACAGTGTACGGATGTGTACACCGGCATGCCGTCTACACGCATGCCCGGTCGGTCCTTTCCAAAATACCTCCCATGCTTGGTTTCGACCAAGCTGAAGAGTGATGCATGTGCACCTCTTCAAAAGCCCTAAAACTTCATCAACGGTCGCGAGATGAGTGTCACGAGATCATATCGTCTGGTCCAACTCTACCGGCTTGGTCAAGCGACCCTGGTTAGGAGTTAAGAGACCAGCAAGGCGTCACCACAATCACCGTCCACCACTCTTCCACATGGAGTGATCGATCAAGTCGGGGCTTACCCGTATAGCCTCCAAACGATCACTCGAAGATGGCTGGACATGATGCTATTTTAAGACGCTTAATTTCGTGACTTACTCGGTAAGCCTTAAAAGCAACAATGCTTCATACATTTGAATATACTCGATGCAAATACACCACGTAGAATACACACGATACTTCACAAGTATCGACTTCCTAAATAATTTAGTTATTTATTCTAGCATTACATGCTACTTTCGTGGGTCCCACGACCCACACACTCGAGACATCAATCATGTCACAACCGGGGGATACATATCGGGGTATTGGTCTCGGCGGTTTACGGCGTGCGGCGTGCAATGCGCCATCACAAGAACGTGTCGGGAAGTCATGGACGGTTAGAGATGACATGAGAAGTGGGCAAGACTGGTCGTGTAACACCAACACACAACTCCACTACTCCATCACTCCACTACTCCATCACTCCACTTCCTCAACTTCCCACGAGAGACGTGAATAAGGCTCAAATGACTTGTATAAATAGGTTCTCCTCCCTATTTCCAATAACAGTTCAAGTCAAGACAAGACAGAAACCAAGTGTTAATACAAAACGTATTCAAACACTCATAGCCTGCTTGCATCAATCGTAAGCCTGCTCACCTTTCTGTTACAAGTCATAAATAAGCCTACACATTCACAATCTCAACACCTTCTTCGCTTCCATCCCTAAGATCAACCCCATCTCCTTCACTTTGTGACCGAAGCAAGTCTGGAACGGCCATTTCTTGGTTTAGGCCAGAGTTGTACAGATTGATTTCTCGAATCACAAGCACTCACCGCGCAGTGCATTTGTTTAGGGTTTAGATTCATTCCTCATCCACACACCCCAAATTACCAAATCCGGCAGGAATAGTTTTCACCCATAAACACCTATATGCATAACAGCATTGCTCACCCAAGGGTAAATAAGCTATTCACACTGGCATGAAGGTTCAGGGAACCCTTAGATCTCTAACGGACAGAGGAGGAAGCTGTGTACCGATATCGGGAAGGTACCTGTCGACCAACAGATCTTCGGGTTTGAAAATTCATTAGGAAAATATGACCCCATTTGGATAGCAATGTACACTGAGAAACCACAAACGTTGAGGGAGATGAGGAAGATGCAAGAGCATCACATCGCATCGGAGGAAATACAAGAGGGGGCGCAGGATAGAGGAGTAGAAGAAGCCAGCGCGGTGGTGGAACCTGTCCCTCGGAGAGATTCAAAACGATCAGAGAAAAGGCCGATGACACCACAGCGAGTCTCGGGCAAGAAAGAATGGGTCGAGAAGGGAAAGAAGCCACGTCATGAACCAAGAACTTACACGCCTCTAAACGCATCGTTGGAAGAAATATTCAAGGAAGTAGAATAGAGAAACGACATCAGGTACCCAAAGACTAGGGGAATCCAATTTTATGAGACAAGAAACCATCCCGAGTTTTGTCATTACCATCAGTATCGAGGTCACTCGACTAACAATTGCCGAGAGGTGAAAGACATTGTCCAACATCTGATCCGAGATGGGTACTTGCGACACTTTGTTAAGACCGCGCCGACGCCTACTCAGCCCGACGCCCCTGTACACCAAGTAAGGATCGATCGCGGAACCCAGTTCGCCTGCAACACCATCTCACATTCGGCAACTCAAGGGTTCGATTTAGGAACCGACATTACTTCAAGAATTCATAAGAGAGATCGAGCGGGAAAGGAGATCTTTAGCGTAGCAAAAACTTTGCCCATGGAACCCTGGATGATGCAGCTGATCACCTTCTCAGCAAAAGATGTCCCATCGAATGGCCAAGCACATGGAGATCCCCTAGTGATCACCCTACTCATTGAGGAATGGGGAGTGAAAAGAATACTAATGGACAGTGGGAGTTCAGTCGAGGTCCTCTTCTACGACACGTTTAAAAGAATGGAGCTATCTAATGACATTTTAATCCCCTCAACTTATCGGATATACGGCTTCAACGGTACAGTGACCGTGCCAAAGGGAGAAGTCACTCTCAGAGTCTCGGATGGAGAGGGATATTTGGACACACTTACCACCTTTTGTGTAGTGGATGTCGTATCGCCTTATGAGGCAATTCTCAGCAGGCCTTGGATCGCTGGCATCAAAGGGGTGGCGTCGGCATACCATCAGAGATTAAGGTTCCCATCTTATCGAGGGGTTGTAGAAGTATTAGGGGATCCCCTGGCTACAAGACAATGCATGCAGCTATATATTAAACAAAATGAAGAAAGGCGATCAAGGCAGCGCCGAGAAAAGAACAAAGCTAAGGAAGTTAAAGCAGCGGAAGAATTGGAGAAGGTACTCTCACAAGCCATTACAGCCTACGAAACAGGCGAGTAGTAGATCTTATAGAAATCAAAGGAGGCGACGTCAGTCGAAGAATCAAAGCCCGACGTCAGGCGACAGATCAACTTAGGGACCGAGGAAGAACCTAAGTTAGTAAAAATTGGAACCCTGATATCGGACGAACAAATAAAGCAGCTGATAACTCTATTGAAAGAACACATGGATGTATTCGCCGGGCAAATGCATGATATGGAGGGGATTGACCGGAGGTATGCTCACATCACCTAAGGATAGATCCCAAGTTCAAGTTGATCTGACAAAAAATACGGAGAATTGCACCCGAGCTACAAGCAGCGGTAGAGGCCGAGTTAAAGAAACTACAAGTGGCTGGGATTATTCGAAAAGCTCAATATCCACAATGGATATCTAACATGGTGATAGTCTCTAAGAGGAATGGAGGAGTCAGGATCTGCATCTACTTTAGCGACTTGAATAAAGCTTGCCCGAAGGACAACTTTCGTCTCCCCAGTATCGATCAACTAGTGGAGTCCATAGTTGGATACAAGGCGATAATACTAATAGACGGGGTACTCGGGATACAATCAAATACCCCTGGCTCCCGAGGATCAAGAACATACATCTTTCTTCACACCCAGAGGGCTATATTGTTACACTAAAATGCCATTCGGATTGAGAAACGCCGGCGCCACGTATCAAAGGTTGGTGGAGGAAATGTTCGAGGACAAAATAAACAACACCATCGAGTTTTATGTGGACGACATGTTAGTCAAAAGCAAAGTGGCAGCCAACCATATTGACGACCTTCGGTAAATCTTTCAAACCATGAGAAAATATAAGATGAGAGTGAACCCGGCCAAGTGCACTTTTTGGGTTACCTCGAGTAAGTTCCTGGAATACATAATCACTGATAAAGGTATAGAAGCCGACCCGGACAAGATTAGAGATGTTTTGGAAATGCCGTCCCCGGTGACAATAAAAGATGTACAACGGTTAAACGGAAACTTGGCAGCACTAGGGCGATTCATTTCACGGTCTTTGGATAAATGTAAAGACTTCTTCGGGACGCTAAGAAAAGGAGAAAAATTCAAGTGGAGCGAGGAGTGTGAGGAGGCATTCCAAAATATTAAGCAACATCTCGCGAGCCTACCAGTGTTACAAAGACCCGAGCCTGATGAAGTGCTTACGATATATCTCGGGGCAACGAGTTATGCCATAAGTGCGGTCTTAGTCAAAAGTGTGGGGGCAGAAGAGAAGCCTGTGTACTTCATAAGAAAAACTATGAACCCAGCGGAGAAAAACTACACCAGAATTGAGCAATTGATACTAGCCTTAGTGTTTGCAACACAAAAGCTTCGAACGTATTTCCAAACTTACAGAATTCGATTGCTTACGAAGTCTTCCATAGAATCATTGCTCGACAATGCAGCAAGTTCGGGATGGATCTCTAAATGGAGTGCTCAAATCAAACAGTTCGACATCTTCTATGAGATGAGAACGGCTGTAAAGGCACAGGCAGTGGCTGACTTTCTGGCAGATTTTCCTTTAGACGATGAGGACGAAATGGAAGACATTCCAGGCATGGAAGAAGATCGAGAAGTTCCATCCGACCTCCTTGAAACCTGCAGTCCGACGCGGTGGGAAGTCTTCGTAGACGGGTCGTCCAATAAAGATGGGTCGGGCCTAGGGATAGTCTTTACCGCACCAAAGGGGAAGAAGATGGTTCACTCCTTTAGGGTTGAATTTAAGGCAACAAACAATGTCACCGAGTACGAGGCCGTAATACATGCTTTGCGGATGATAGTAAAAATGGGGATCCACAACGTGAGACTGACTAGTGACTCTTAGCTAGTCATTAGGCAGATCAACGGAAATACGCTATACATGACCGGATCTTAAAGATTGCGAAATGGCCCTACAAAAAGTATCGGAGAGCTCGCCCAATTTTATATCGGCAAGATACCAAACATCAAGTTCCGACACATCATGTCTTCGATGCGGATGATAGTAAAAAGATAATCGACATTCCCACGTCATAAATGTATCTAATTTTATCCATGGCTCGAGAAAGGCCCGAAGATTATTTTAAGAAAGATAACTCATTTCCCACGTCCATCCTAAGAAAGATAACTCACCACGTCGAAAGATAACTCACCATCTGGTCGAAGGTATCTTTCAAACCGGCAGAATACAAGGATACCGCATTAATCATCTCCTCGTCGGTTAGGGATCCAAAATCTGGAGAAGTAAGAGCCCCTAGAGAATTGCACACTGGGCCCAAAAAAGTGAAGAAGGTAGTCCCGCCCGAGCTTAGGGAAGGAACACCAGGAGGCACAGTCCCCAACAACTCGCCCCCCAGGAGTAACATTTTCTCCACCCCCAGAAACAACATTATCTCCACCACCAGCAGACTTTTTTATCTGCTTCGACTCCTCTTCCTCGCCCACACCACCGGTCTCATCTTCCTCGTCAAAAAGATCGTCGTCATCATCATCATCACCATCAGACAACAGAAACACAATACCATCGGCAAGGGTGACACCTTTACCAGCAGACTGCTGGGGCATAACCTTCCATGGGGCAGACTCATCGACCTTCGTTTCCTTACCCTTCCCACTAGGCTTACCACCTACAATGGTAGACAAAACATCAGAAGTTTTCTGAGGCGACTTCCTCATGAAATGAGATAAAGGTAGCCGATCGTCAGGATCCTCACCATCTTTCGCTGAAGCACCTCCAGCTCCTCCTTTATCAACTTTCAACTTCTGCACGAGTCTTCGTTAGATCCATTCAAGGAAACAAATAGGGGCAAGTACATGAACTGTGAATAAAGCAGTATATTTGTTACCTTCCCTGTCTCTTCCTCGACTCCTGTGCTAGGACCTCTATCCCTCTTTTGAAGGCTGAGAGCCTCAGGTTGGCTACTTTGTGACTTGAACTACAAAATACAAAAAAATTAAAACACCATTCCACTGATCACCCGGGCCGACATCGACCAAGATTGAAAAACTTACTCGATCAACATTGACCACCCAGAACTGATAGGGCTCGGCCGGATGAGGAAACTTGCCACTAAGAAGAGGACCATGAATAGCAAGAGAAACCCGATCCCAAGCTACGTCACTAGTATGGCGGGCATGCTTATTAGTTGTCTTCCCCTTAGGATCCTCGTCCAAGAGAAGCTTCTTAAAACCCTTAGGGAGAGTCTTGTTGCGATGAGGACTAGCAACGAAGCCAGCAAGATCACCATTAGTAGAAGTCACACTCCGGTAGTTGGCAGCAAAGCTGGCGGGAGTATAGTTGCCTGCTTGGGAAGGATCATAGGTCGACCAAGAAGTGGGAGTGCCTTCACCTCGCCCTCGCCTCTCCCACTCGTTTATGAGACGAAAGGTGTTGTCATTCCATTGACTAAAGCACGAGACAGATGAATCTTTGAAAGAGCTTCGTACACGAAGGGACGGCTAGGATCGTACAGTGGAAAGCGCATCCCGAGCTCCAACTGAACCTTGGTGATGACGGTCGCCTCGGCTGAGTGAGGGAAATCATGATATCACCTTTTTTCAAAACACCTCTTTGGCCCGATAAGAGTCTGATGTCATAACCATGGAGATCAAAATCATCTTTTAACTGCTTGATGAACTGTTCATCAGTCAAGTCCTTGGCAACTCTCTTGTCATTCCTACATGAAAACGAAGGAGAATCATCAGAAAGGATAGAATTAAGGGCGCGATAATCATGATGTGAAGGACTGTCAACAATAAATAATGAGTCAATTGGAACACCATCATCATCAGAAAAAGTATAACTCACGCACCTCTTCTCTGTCATAGAGGGAGTTGAAGAATCCATGGAAGAACTGAGAAGATGACGGAAAGCGAAAGAAGAGACGAAAGAGAGCAGGGGGAATCAAAGACCACTGCAGCGGCAACAACATCAAAGAGTAGCAATGAGGTTAAGAAGAAACTAGGGTTTGGAGAAAGAAATTCGTCACAAGGATTAACTGGAGAAGTAACAGTGAAGATGAAATGGTGAATATGAAAAAGAAGAAGATATGGACTATCGGAAAGGAATCGCTATTATCTGAGAAAAGAAAAATGGAGACCAAGGGTTTAAGGGTTGAATTTATAACCCCCAACAATTGTAACCGACGAAGGAGGTAAACAGGTCATAAAGTTGAGTGTAGTGGGGAACAACTTGGCGTGAAACACGGCATGGCTAGGGACTATTTGTACGTGAAAATGGTTTCTGCTGATTTCGGTAATTTTGGGTGTACGGGTGAGAAACAATTTAAACCCTAAACAATGTACTTCAAGGGAGTACTTTATATTCGAGAGATCAATCTGTACAAGTCCGGCCTAAACCAAGAAATGGCCGTTCCAGACTTGCTTCGGTCACAAAGAAGGAGAATGGGTTGGTTTTGGGGAGGGAAGCAAGGAAAGTGATGAGAACAGAATAGTTGATTCTGATAGAGTAGTTGTGTTACTACGACTTGTATCAGAAAAGTGGGAAGGCTAACAAATGGTAAGCTAGCAAGTATTTTCTGAGTATTGTGTATTCCCGAATGAACCATGTTGTTCTGTGGAAATAGGTCAGACCTATTTATACAAGTCGAAGTGAAACGTACCCTGGTCTCATTAAGGAATGGAAAAATGGGTAAGTAAATGGGAGGAGGTGGTAACCGTATGCATGGAATTTGATGTTCCATAAAATCGTTAACTCATGGAATTGATGTTCCATAAAAACATTAACGTATGGAATTGATGTCCCGTGAACGTTTCACTTTTAACTCCCTGTATTTACTAACCGCCTCACCCTTATGACACTTCCTTATGACGGGAGTAGTGTACGCCGCACGCTGTAAACCTCCAAACCAATACCCAAAGAGGATCCCCCAGTTTGTGATATGTGTTGATGTCTCGAATGTTTTTGTGGAAAACATGTAGCATAGGGTTGCTGCCTGGCAAGTCGAGCTCGGGAGACTTGGTAGCTTGGTGACCTTCGACGGCCGAGATTTTGTATCTTAAGAGGAAAGGTAGCCGTTGATCTTTGCACGCTTTCGTTCGTTGGTGGCCGCATAGGGAAGGCCAGCATGGTGCCGCGGCTAGGTTAGCATGCCATTGGCATGGCATGGTGGCGCGGCTAGGTTGGCATGCCATTTGCGTGGCATGGAGGCGCGGCTAGGTTGGCATGGCGTGGTTTAGCGTGGCCAAACTTAGGTTTTCGGGCTAAAGGTTATCATGCGTCGTCTGGTAACCTTGGAGGGCTAGGATTTGCTCCTGGAATTGAAAGGGGACCGTCGATTGTCGCACGCCTTCATTTCGGTAGCCGCGTAGGGAAGGCCATCATGGTGGCACGGCTAGGTGCATTTGGCATGTGGGTCCAAGGGTTTGGTAAGACATTGGCACATGGTGCGGCTAGCATGGTTAGGCGCGGTTTGGCTTGGCATGTGGGGCCAAGGGTTTGGCAAGCCGTTGGCACATGGTGCGGCTAGCTTGGCTAGGTGCGGTTTGTCTTGGCATGTGGGGCCAAGGGTTTGGCAATCCGTTGGCACATGGTGCGGCTAGCATGGCTAGGTGCGGTTTGGCTTGGCATGTGGGGCCAAGGGTTTGCCATGGGCGCATGGCGTGGCTAGCTTGGATAGGGACAAGCCAAGACGTGTTTGGCTTGGCATGTGGGGCCAAGGGTTTGCCATGGGCGCATGGTGTGGCTAGCTTGGCTAGGTGCGGTTTGGCTTGGCATGTGGGGCTAAGGGTTTGCCATGGGCGCATGGCGTGGCTAGCTTGGCTAGGGCCAAGGCAAGGCGTGTTTGGCTTGGCATGTGGGGCCAAGGGTTTGCCATGGGCGCATGGCGTGGCTAGCTTGGCTAGGTGCGGTTTGGCTTGGCATGTGGGGCCAAGGGTTTGTCATGGGCGCATGGTGTGGCTAGCTTGGCTAGGTGCGGTTTGGCTTGGCATGTGGGGCCAAGGGTTTGCCATGGGCGCATGGCGTGGCTAGCTTGGCTAGGTGCGGTTTGGCTTGGCATGTGGGGCCAAGGGTTTGCCATGGGCGCATGGCGTGGCTAGCTTGGCTAGGTACGGTTTGGCTTGGCATGTGGGGCCAAGGGTCGTTTGGTAACCTCGGACGGCTAGGATTTGCTCCTGGGATTGAAGGGCGACCGTTGATTGTCTCACGCCTTCGTTTTGGTAGCCGTGTATGGAAGGCCAGCAAGGTGGCGCGACTAGGTCGGCATGTGGCCATGGCAAGGTGCGTTTGGCATGGCGCGGTAGGTGTGGCTGACATGGTTTGCCATTGGCACTGGGGTGCGGCTAGCATGGTTGGCATGCCTTGGCGCGGTAGGTGTGGCTGGCATGGTTTGCCATTGGAACTGGGGTGCGGCTAGCATGGTTGGCATGCTTTGGCGCGGTAGGGGTGGCTGGCACGGTTAGCCATTGGCACAGGGGTGCGGCTAGCATGGTTGGCATGCTTTGTGGCGGTATGTGTGGATGGCATGGTTAGCCATTGGCACATGCGGCATGAGAATTAGGGTTTTGGTCTGTCGAAACCCTAATCAGCATTAAAAAAAGGTACCCTGGTAATTTTCTCGCAGACAAAATAAAGGGTTCAATAAATGTGCTTTGTTTGGACATTATTACTCAAGTTACGTGACGTCCTTTGTCGACTAGGGTTTTACGATTTTACCCCTAAGGTAAAAACCACCATCAACAGGACGTGGGAGGCGAAGCGGTTTCTTCCCCTCGTGTCGATCACACGAGTGAAAGAAGGGGCATAAATGTAGGTGTGAATATTCCACAGATCCAGGTGGAGCAATCCTGGGTAGTGAGGCATCGACATCAGATGAAGTGTGAAGCACCAAATCATTTTACCCAGCCTTGGCGCAAGAAAAGAGACACCAAGGGAACCCGTGAAGAAAATACGTGTAAAGTTCGGAGGTGACGGAAGAGATATCCATCGAGTACAAGAGCAATAAATGCACTGACGAAGTAGTTGAGAAGATAAGGAGAATCTGGTCAAAGTAAGACTCGGCTAAGAACACCAAGGGCGATATCGGCTATACTCACCAAGCAAACAACACCGGACGAGAGGACGTCGGGAGAAGGTATCACTAGGCTCGGCCCAGTATCTCGGAAGAGATATCATCCCTGGCCCGAGAAGGATATCAAGGAAGATGTGCCACGACTTACACGGTAACTTGGATGTATCATCATGTGTAACTATAAATAGAGAACCATGTAGAGAGCTAAGGACCAAGTAATTAGTGAGGGAGAGAGAGAACATCAAGAGCTAGAGAGTGAGAAGAGAGTACTTGTTAGTGAGATATACACTTTGTAACCTTGAATCAAGTAATAAGATCATCCATTTACCCCCGTGGACGTAGGTAATCATACCGAACCACGTATATCTTGTGTTCTTGTGCATCTCTTGTTTGTTTACTTCATGGTGTGTGTGTTTATGATTCTTTGGATATAGTTGTAGAATTTTCCACATCTACACATAAAATAAAAGATGATTACCTATTTGTTGATGGGTGAAAACTACTCCTGCAGAATTTAGTAATTTGGGGTGTGGATGAGGAATGAATCTAAACCTTCAACAAATGCACTGCGCGGTGAGTGCTTGTAGATTCGAGAGATCAATCTGTGCAAGTCCGGCCTAAACCAAGAAATGGCCGTTCCAGACTTGTTTCGGTCACAAAGTGAAGGAGATGGGGTTGATCTTAGGGAGGGAAGCGAAGAAGGTGTTGAGATTGTGAAGGTGTTGGCTTGCTTATGACTTGTAACGAGAAAGATTAGCAAGCTTACGGTTGATGCAAGCGGGCCCCGAGTGTTTGAATACGGTTTGTATTAACACTTGGTTTCGTAAAATCGAACTTGTATTGTTCTCGTTATTCCTTGTGTTGTTGGAAATAAGGCGGAGAACCTATTTATACAAGTCATTGAGCCTCATTCACGTTTCTCGTGGGAAGTGGAGGTAGTGGAATGATGGAGTAGTGGAGTTGTGTATCGGTAACACACGACCGGTCTTGCCCACTTTTTCTGTTCATCTCTAACCGTCCATGACTTCCTAACACGTTCTTGTGATGGCGCGTTGCACGCCGCACGCCGTAAACCGCCGAGACCAATACCCCGCATATGTATCCCCCAGTTTGTGACATGATTGATGTCCGGAATGTGGATCGTGGGTCCACGAAAGGTAGCATGTAATCTTTGGATTGAATAACTGCGTTATTGAGGAAGTCGATACTTGTGAAGTATCGTGTGTATTTTATGCAGGTACTGCATTACGGTGTGGTAAAGTGATGGGTAATGACTCCTCACTAACCAAATAACTCCTGACCGGGGTTGTATAACCAAGCTGGTGAAGTCGGACGGATGAGATGATGTTTGAGACACTCATCTGCGACCGTTGATGAAATTAGGGTTTTAAAAGAGGTGCGCAAGCATCACTCTTGACTTGGTCGAAACCAAGCATGGGAAGGGTTTTGAAGAGGACCGACCGGGCATGTGTGTAGACAACACGCCGGTGTGCACGTCCATACTTCACTTTCCCAAGAAGGCGCGATCTAAGCCACTCAATTTGACCGGTAAAGTTGAGTGGTTGAGATCAATTTGCGATAGGAGTTTGATGCCGCAAGGAGTCGCGCACCATACCCTTCCGGCGTGTTTTCCAAGATGACCTGACTTGGTCGGTCTTGGCGGTTGGTTTGGCGTGAAGATGGTAGGCTGATGTTCACGCCCATGTCTCACCGTCCCATGAAAACGTGATCTAAGCCACCCAATTCGTCGGTGAAGTTGAGTGGTCGAGATCGATTTGCAATTTGGGAAGTGTATCCACGCATGTTTGAGCGGGCGTTTTGGATTGGCCGGGCGTGATATGCCTTGGCCGACCGCATGAAGAGGTAGATGGGCCCACGGTGGTCATGCTTTGGTATGACCGGACCTGCTTAATCTAATCTATGACCCTCCATTCGTGCCGGAGAAGATGGACGCGCGTGATGGCTTGAACCTTAATTTTGGCTTTCAAAGCCGCACGACCATGCTATTTCAGGCGGACGAATGTGTTGTAACCAACCATGGTTGGTTTTGACCGATTGGTCAAGTGTGTAGGCGGTCACATGGTGATTGTGTCGACATGCTCCGGCCCTTTGAGTCTGCATCTACACCCTCCATCTATGCCTGCGAAGATGGATGGTTGAGACCGTTTTGCGGCACATGTAATATGCCGCAAACCCTAATTTAGGGTTTTCCGCCCATAATGCTTGGTATGGACGGTTTCTTGGCAAGCAAAGGCCAATGGTCGACCATGCGGGGTCGGCCGTGTGTATTCCATACACCGCTTGGGGGTGATGGAATTGATCCGTGGTCATCCAATCATGCTTGTGGAGTTGGATGATTGCGATCGAATCATATCCGGCAAGCTAAGGACGTGGGTATTCCATACCATGCTTAGGGTGATGGAATTGATCCGTGGTCATCCAATCATGCTTGTGGAGTTGGATGACTGCGATCAGATCATATCCGGAGACTGATACAGTCAAGTCCGGATGCTCAATCGGGCTAGTATAACACACCGAGAGGGGCTCAATCGGGCTAGTATAACACACCAAGAGGGGCTCAATCGGGCTAGTATAACACACCGAGAGGGCTCGGGCTAGTATAACACACCGAGAATCGGCACTGTACGGGTATTTCGTACATGGTTTCATTATAGTGCTTGGAGGTTCGTGTTACTCTATATGAGTAACACTCGGTCTCATGCCACACCGATAATGAGTACGGGAAATACAAATTTGAATTAAGTGAGGGAGTATCCAACACTTATAAATGGCTTTATCTTTTACAAGATGTCGGCGCATGATTTTTCGGGTTTTTACAAACTCAACCTTGAACGAAAATCCACCATCAACATTAAGTCCCGCCTAGCACACAATGGTTACACTATTGTGTGGTAGGCATGAGATGGTGTGATTAAAGATAAAACTTATGAGACAATGTTAGATGTTACCAGGAGAGACGGGTCGTCCGTCCTTCGAGCATGTCACGTTCAAGAGACGTCCAGAAAAGTGTTCCCCTAGCATGATGTCGGTCTTGCTCGCCCGATCGACCTTGCTATGACTGCTTCGGTCGAGGGCTATTGCGCCTGCTTCGTTCAATCGTGGGGATGTGCCTAATCGACGACGATCGCGCCCGCTTCGTTCGTGGGGTTCTGCGCGCTGCTTGATCGAACGTGGGCTTGTTGTGTACGCTTCGGTTGAAAGTGGGTCTCTTTTGTGTACATGCTTCAAACGTCGGCCATGTGCTTCGATCAAACTTAGGCCCTCTTTGTGTGCGCTTATTATACCAGCCTTATGTCGTGATTAACACCAGCCTTTGCGACTTGAGCAATACCAGCCTTTTGACTTGAGCAATACCATACTTGAGGCTTGTACCGTCTGGGACTTGAATGATGTTTGGACTGGCCATTGTGTGAGTTGTGTCTTGCCGTGTGTGGCGACACTTCTCATATGCTTTCATACAAGTTCTAACTCCTGTCTTTTTATTTCATTGCGGTAGAAAGAATCCCTGTTGAGATGTCTTACGGAGATAATCTTGGTGCCAAGTCGGGAAGTGTTGATGACTTCAAAGATATGCCGAACATCGATGATGAATTGTTCACCGCGCCCTTTCAACTATATGAAAACATCCGTTCCACAGGATAACCTTCCTCCTATCGACTTCAGGGTTTTTCATGCTCCGCTGGGTCCTCATGAAGGATGGATGAGACGTATGTTGAGCAATGAGTACATCAAAGATAACTTGACCGGAGCGCAGATTATTGATGCAGCTTGAGTGTTGAAACGTCTCGAGAGGATGTTAAAGTGGTTTCGATGCGACCGTTGAGGTGGGTCCCGGAGAGAGTGTTGAAGAAGGATTCGAAGCGAACGTGGGTCTCGGAGAGAGCGTTGCGGCGGCTCTTGAATAGACCATTGAAGCGGCCTGCTGGAGGGAGCGTTGAAGTGGCTTCCTCTTGATTCGATTACCCTTGCGAATCCATGATTCTTGACTGACCATCTTTCTCATGTTGAAGAAGTCCTTGACTGACGGTGAAGGAACTTCATGCTGAGCCTCAGTCCCCAAGCGTGGTTTACATGGTTTGTCCGTAGTGGTTGTTGTCGAGCCAGGTATGGAATACCTTGGACGTTGTTTCATCATTGTGGGATTCGTGCACGTGGTACTGGAGTTGGAGTTGATGGACGCGCATGATGTTGTATCTTGGTGGTTTTCCTCTTGCTGCTTCAAGGAACTGCTTACAGAAGGCTGAATGTTGTATCGCCTGTTGGTGAGATATATGCCCCTACAAACATTATGAGGCTCTTCCGGCAGGCCTGGTTCTTTCTATCAGGGCATATGTTGTTGTAGATGAGCGTTCAACAGCTCCAGAGGATGACCAAAAGCGCGGATTCTCCAATATAGCGTGATAGACATGTACTTTGTCGATAAAGTGACTCACCGGATCTTGTTCGACCACCTGTCCGATGGAGTAACTCGCCGGATCTCTCTCGATATGACGGTTGGACATCGTTATCTTCTTGAGGCTTCTCCCTTGAGGTATCGGCTCCAGTGGAAGATTACCGTCATAGAGCGGTTATACGTTGAACCGGCACTCTTTAAACCAAATGGCAGCATGGTATAATAAAAATTTCCGAGAGGAGTTCGAAAAGATATCTTACTTGCATCATGTTCGTACATCCTTATCTGTTTGTAGCCGCTACATCCATCCATGGAGGAGAACATGCCGTGTCCGCTGGTTGTATCTGATCTATCCATTTTCCTCATGTATGAACTACAACTGTTTAACCGACTTGGATACAGGTATGACATGTATATGATGGGTGACCAATTTTCATCCGGCATTTCTTCATATCTCCAAGCAAATATGTCCTGGTACTCTTTGAGAAGTTGCACGAGCTTCGTGCGTTTATCCGTACACAAGATTGAGTTGATGGAGATAGGCCTAGGAGATTCCTCAATGATTTCAATTTCATCAGTTGTAGAGTTGGTGCCATCTTGCAGCTGTTGTGGAGCATCTAGCACTTGCTCTTGTGGTTCGTTCTTTGTTGTAGCATTCCATTAGGTGGAGAGACCGGGTGTGGTCTCCTCTGCTGATAATGGCGAGTGCCGGTATACCGTTTTCCTTTCCCGGTCACGACTCGCCATAAAAGTTTGTTCCCTCCTCGTGTGAACGTGGGTTGTGGCTTCACGGTATGGAGAAGAATGCTTCGTCGGCAAAGATGCATCGTGGGTACTAGCCCTCAATGATGCAAGTCGGTCTTCTTCTGAATTGACGCCCACATGGGGAGTGGGATGCAACGAACTTATCCGATTCTTTCCGCGGAGCTTCTCCCGTATGTCTTTGGTTTGGTTTCCCTCGAAGTCCGTCATTGTGGTAGGCTTCCGTACGACCTTGCACTCGGGAGAGCCTTGGATGTCCCGAGAATCTTGAGAGTAATGAAGACGATCCTGTGTAGATAAGGGTCGTCTTGAACTCCGAATCCTTGATGCGTGCGGTGACATGTAGGTCACGGTCGTAACCTTCCTCTGGTTGATAGCAGCAAAACGTCTCCGCGCCGATTCTTCGAGAGATGTGAAAGTTTGCATAAACTTTCCACTAGAGAAACCGCTTCCCGATCCACCGGCCTCTGGTTCATAGTGAAACTATTGACTTGAGGAAGATCGTTGTGAGGATCAGTCCCCAGTGTAGGAGCCTCCATGACAGGACCGCTGAACCAGAGTGAAATTATTGACTCGAGGAAGATCGTTGTGAGGATCAGTCCCCAGTGTAGGAGCCTCCATGACAGGACCGCTGAACCAGAGTGAAATTATTGACTCGAGGAAGATCGTTGTGAGGATCAGTCCCCAGTGTAGGAGCCTCCATGACAGGACCGCTCATATCTGATGTCGCTTCTTTGATCAGGTCCATGTAGGTCCGTGCCATTGAAGTACCTTCTCCGGTGCGTTGAATTCATTCCTTGTTGGCTCCGGGGCTGTTGCGGGTCATGTGGAAATCGATCGGTTAATGTCTTAAGAAAAGTGAGTACCTCTTTCCGAGTTGCGGCCATATCCGTTTGAGTCTTGACAAGAACTTCCCGCTTTTCCATCAAGTCTGCAATAATGGGAGATGGTCCTCCTCTCGCCCCTCCCGGTTCCTCGTCCCGATGAAGGAGTGGAAGTTGTTGCTCTGGGTGACTACGGAGGTGTTACACTTGATGAGATGCCGGGACTTGCAGCTGCTTCCGGCTCTGCAGTGATGGGAGGTGTTGTAATATCACTGCTGAGTGATCGAATTGATCGTTCCCATCCTCTGTACTCACGTGTTACTTGATTGATTTCTCCTTCCTCAAGCGTTTCTTCACGGCTTCGACAAGGGTCTTGAGATGTAAATCTTCCAGCAGGGATCCGTAAGCTGTGGGCTCCATTTCTTTATCCGGTAGACGTTGTAGTACTCCGGACAAGTCCTCTCCTCTGTGGAGTTGCCTCGGTTCTTCATTGTTGACTGGACCATGTTGTTCATCTTTCCTGAGTCACCTGCGGTTAAACGCTCTTTTTGCCTCTCCACCGGTAAAGGTGTGACTCCTGACTAAGGATTCAGCATTTCTTGCACTGCTTGAGTAGATGCCTGCCGATCCTTCTTGTAATTGTGATGTTATATCATTCTAAAGGCGGAATGTTTCGCTCTACCTTCGGGGTGATACGGCTTGATTTGCCAAGACATCCTCCAAAGATTCTATCTACACTTCCCATGGTATTCGAACCTTTGTGGTTTCTCGATGAGGATGCATCGTGAGCGAAAACCGAAGAATTGAGAATTCAATTTTGTGCAACCGATAGATCAACCTCCCTTTGTGGTCGCCAATTGTTGATGGGTGAAAACTACTCCTGCAGAATTTAGCAATTTGGGGTGTGGATGAGGAATGAATCTAAACCTTCAACAAATGCACTTTGCGCGGTGAGTGCTTGTAGATTCGAGAGATCAATGTGCAAGTCCGGCCTAAACCAAGAAATGGCCGTTCCAGACTTGTTTCGGTCACAAAGTGAAGGAGATGGGGTTGATCTTAGGGAGGGAAGCGAAGAAGGTGTTGAGATTGTGAAGGTGTTGGCTTGCTTATGACTTGTAACAGAAAGATGAGCAAGCTTACGGTTGATGCAAGCAGGCCCTGAGTGTTTGAATACGGTTTGTATTAACACTTGGTTTCTGTCGTCTGAACTTGTATTGTTCTCCGTTATTCCTTGTGTTGTTGGAAATAAGGCGGAGAACCTATTTATACAAGTCATTGAGCCTCATTCACGTTTCTCGTGGGAAGTGGAGGTAGTGGAATGATGGAGTAGTGGAGTTGTGTATCGGTAACACACGACCAGTCTTGCCCACTTTTCCTGTTCATCTCTAACCGTCCATGACTTCCTAACACGTTCTTGTGATGGCGCGTTGCACGCTGCACGCAGTAAACCGCCAGACCAATACCCCAGTATGTATCCCCCAGTTTGTGACATGATTGATGTCTCGGAATGTGGATCGTGGGTCCACGAAAGGTAGCATGTAATCTTTGGATTGAATAACTGCGTTATTGAGGAAGTCGATACTTGTGAAGTATCGTGTGTATTTTATGCAGGTACTGCATTACGGTGTGGTAAAGTGATGGGTAATGACTCCTCACTAACCAAATAACTCCTGACCAGGGTTGTATAACCAAGTGGTGGTGAAGTCGGACGGATGAGATGATGTTTGAGACACTCATCTGCGACCGTTGATGAAATTAGGGTTTTAAAAGAGGTGCGCAAGCATCACTCTTGACTTGGTCGAAACCAAGCATGGGAAGGGTTTTGAAGAGGACCGACCAGGGCATGTGTGTAGACAACACGCCGGTGTGCACGTCCATACTTCACTTTCCCAAGAAGGCGCGATCTAAGCCACTCAATTTGACCGGTAAAGTTGAGTGGTTGAGATCAATTTGCGATAGGAGTTTGATGCCGCAAGGAGTCGCGCACCATACCCTTTTCCGGCGTGTTTTCCAAGATGACCTGACTTGGTCGGTCTTGGCCGGTTGGTTTGGCGTGAAGATGGTAGGCTGATGTTCACGCCCATGTCTCACCGTCCCATGAAAACGTGATCTAAGCCACCCAATTCGTCCGGTGAAGTTGAGTGGTCGAGATCGATTTGCAATTTGGGAAGTGTATCCACGCATGTTTGAGCGGGCGTTTTGGATTGGCCAGGCGTGATATGCCTTGGCCGACCGCATGAAGAGGTAGATAGGCCCACGGTGGTCATCTCTGGTATGACAGGACCTGCTTAATCTAATCTGTGACCCTCCATTCGTGCCGGAGAAGATGGACGCGCGTGATGGCTTGAACCTTAATTTTGGCTTTCAAAGCCGCGCGACCATGCTATTTCAGGCGGACGAATGTGTTGTAACCAACCATGGTTGGTTTTGACCGATTGGTCAAGTGTGTAGGCGGTCACATGGTGATTGTGTCGACATGCTCAGGGCCCTTTGAGTCGCATCTACACCCTCCATCTATGCCTGCGAAGATGGATGGTTGAGACCGTTTTGCGGCACATGTAATATGCCGCAAACCCTAATTTAGGGTTTTCCGCCCATAATGCTTGGTATGGACGGTTTCTTGGCAAGCAAAGGCCAATGGTCGACCATGCGGGGTCGGCCGTGTGTATTCCATACCGCTTGGGGGTGATGGAATTGATCCGTGGTCATCCAATCATGCTTGTGGAGTTGGATGACTGCGATCGAATCATATCCGGCAAGCTAAGGCCGTGGGTATTCCATACCATGCTTAGGGTGATGGAATTGATCTGTGGTCATCCAATCATGCTTGTGGAGTTGGATGGCTGCGATCAGATCATATCCGGAGACTGATACAGTCAAGTCCGGATGCTCAATCGGGCTAGTATAACACACCGAGAGGGGCTCAATCGGGCTAGTATAACACACCGAGAGGGGCTCAATCGGGCTAGTATAACACACCGAGAGGGCTCGGGCTAGTATAACACACCGAGAATCGGCCGTACGGGTATTTCGTACATGGTTTCATTATAGTGCTTGGAGGTTCGTGTTACTCGTATGAGTAACACTCGGTCTCATGCCACACCGATAATGAGTACAGAAATACAAGGCTGAATTAAGTGAGGGAGTATCCAACACTTATAAATGGCTTTATCTTTTACAAGATGTCAGCGCATGATTTTTCTGGTTTTTTACAAACTCAACCTTGAACGAAAATCCACCATCAACATTATTCGATGACAACTGCAGATTTTTTGAACTTCCATTAACCAATCCAGACCATCCAGACAAATGTATAAGATTTTTTACGGGTTTGCAAGCACATCCCATACCTGCAATCAAACAAGAACAACCAAGCAAAGAACGTTCAAACAATTTACAAGACCCACAAATGAAGTCAAAGAGAAAATCCAAATAAATTGATCCTTGCTCAACGTTGTAAAGTGAAGAACAAAGATGAAAGCAAGTGGCGTATTAAGTTTAAAACATACGTAAACTAATTAAGCCTTCGAAACCATGCGAAAAGTAATAAAACGAAAAGAAAATGACGAAGCAAATGTATAAAACACTAGGATTATCCGGAGTTCTAAATACAAATGAAGTCTGCAAAGGAGATCCCTTCGACGTACATAGCTTGAGCATACACTAATTACATTGTGCAGCTGTAGAAAGTATACCAACAAAAGATTTTGAACTAGGAAGAAAGCTATAAGTTGGGCATCGGTGTTGCTGCCACCCTTAGAATTTGAATTAAACCCCGGACTCAAACTAACCGCTTGGGTTTCATTATCAACTTTGTGAATCTTGTCGTATTGCAACTAAGACCTAGTTTGGTATTGATGCGGCTTTTGCAAAAGCACTTTTGTTGTGTGTGTGTTGTTGTTTTGTCTTTGTGACAAAAAAGCAGTTAGACGTTTGGTAAAATATTAATTAAAGTTAAAGCTGATTAACAAAAGTAATCAAAGTGTGTTTGGTATAATATCATATTCAACCATTGTTGTTGTAGTAAATGACAGAAACAGACATATATCAGAAAATAATTTTGTTTCAATTTTATTGGGTTCAAAAATAATCAAATTTTTTACTATTAAATATAAACAAATTAATTTTAAAAAGATAAAAAATTTAATTTCAAAAAAATATAAACATATATAATATTAAATTTACTTGAACACTTTTTAATATATATATATATATATATATATATATATAATTTTCAAACAAAAAATCAAACTAAAATTAAAGTAATTATTTAATATTATTATCAACTGTGTTATTACACAAATATTTTATTATTTAATATTTGTTTTTATTTTTATTTTTGACAAACAAAATGAAATGGTATCATAAAATAGTTTGAAAATAAAATATAATAATATTTAAAGATTAAAATATAAGAAATAAAAATTGATTGTATATATATTTAAGGGTAATTTTTGTTATTTACAAAATAAAATAAGGACAAAAAAGATAAATCAAACATTAAATTTTGGTGGGACCAAAGCTTATGCTTTTGTAGCTTTTAAAATCTCTCCTCCCCAGCTTTTAAAAATTGAGGAATTTGGGAAGTGCTTTGGGTAAAAAGCACTTTGATTTTTTTTAACAAACACCAATTTCGAAAATTATTAACATATATAGGTTTTGAAAGTGTTTTTGGAAAACTAAAAGCAGTACCAAACCCAGCCTAAGTGACCCCGGAAGCCAGTCCTCGATACCCACTTTTTCTTCTCTCCTCGTTAAATTATCAAACCACAAGAGCATAAGCACTATAAAGTGTAAACACATTCACTGATAACTACAGTCCAAATAATTATACCCCCCAGTGGATTGAAAACTTTCCTCTCTGCATCATCTCTTTATGTAAATAAGACGCTCAAAGATTCGGGTTTCTTCACTAACTCCCATGAATCCTGTCAACAAACTCGCCTAATTTGATAATCACATATTCACTTATAACATCAAAGAACAATACCTAGTAAAATTAATCTAAAATCAAGAGAAGTGAAAAACCCCATGTCCTCATATTCATGAAATTAAGCAGTAAGTTGATAAAATTTCATCCTTATAACATTATGCCAGAGCACTGCTCGGTCGAACTCGCAAGCGTTGCTATCTCAAGCTTGTTTGTCAAGTTTAGGTGATCAAAACTATAAGTCTTGATTTCTAGTCTACTTATAGCTATGTCTCGGATTAGGATAGAATGTGTAGTTGAGCTTTAGACTTCACGGCGTTCATCGATTGAAGACGAAGATCTACTGAGGAGAGCTTGGAGGAACTTCATCAACAAAAGGTATGTGGAGACTAAAACTTATCTATCACTCAGAAGTCTATTCTATTCTATCTCCTATTGAGACTAAGTCGTATAACTATATGGACTTTTATATTATACACATTTGATATTTCGAGCCGAGTTTAACTCACTTATATATTTCTCGAAATATGTGTTGGAAGCTTTTTGCTTTAGCTATGTTCATCATTATTCTTGACGATTTTAGTTCGAAACAATTTATTTGTTGGAAACTAAATAATAAGTTAAAAGATGATCATGTGAAAATTGCCTTGAAACATCTTATATGATGTTGACTCAGAATATTTCGTATTGATCATTCGATCACTTGAAAATTACTTATAAGGTGATGGTATGTGTGAGGCAGCCATTGTCGTCTTCTAAGGATGCTTCAAAGATTGAAATGGGAGTTTAAAACAATTAACCTTTATCTGGATACAACACAGTATGCATACCAGTATGCAAACTGTTTTGGTATGATTCAGGTCCGGAAACCTAGTTTGCATACCGGTATGCGAACGGTTTTAACTGTTAAAGTCCGGGAACCAAATTTGCATAATAGTATGCGAACGATTCTACCTGAGTTAAGGTCCGGGACAGCAGTATGCATACCTGTTTGCAAACTGCTGGACAAGACCAAAGTGCGAAACTAAAGTTTGCGTACCCGTTTGCAAACTTAGTGGTTAAAGTTCTAAAATCGGTTAAGTATGCTTTCATACTCATGAACAAATACTATTATAAATTAAGGAATACAATCTTTGCAAATCGTGGCTTAATGTTCATGAATTGATTCTTGTATAAGTACTTTGTACAACCATTAATCAAATCCGATTTTGTTTCAATTGTGTCTTGTATACTTCTATGAGATATAAAAAATTGAACAACTCTATGAGTAACACAATTAGATTCATTTGATTATCTTTCATGATTTATTGATCATCATATTTGATCTAGAAGTGTTAGATGAATGTGGTTAATATAAAAGTGTTCAAATGGTTAACTTCGGTTAACTATTGTTGAGCCAACTCAATATACACGTTTAGGTACGGCTACCTATATTTAAATGAAGGTATATTTCATTTGTGTGTATCAATCTAAGACCATCTAACTATGGAGAGATATTGCTTTGGTTTTAAGCAAACTTCGCTTGAATCTTAAATCAGGTTTTCATCTAACGGTGAATATTGAATGCTTTGTTACTAATCTATCTTAGCTTTGATTGAAAGCAAACCCTGATTTGAAAGACTATATAAGGGAGAACTCTAGCAACTGGAAAACCTAATCCCGACACTTTCCTGTGTCCTAGTTGCGACTAGAGTCGATTCTCCTTTAACCTAGGTTTTTCAAAAACCATTATAGGTTAACGACTTGAAAACTTTATTTGGGATTTGTGAAGCCAGACCCAACTATTTGCTCTGTAATTGTGTGTTATGATCTTACTTGTTCTATCGTATTGAGTATTATCTTCTCCAAGGTTTGCTCGAGATTTATCTCCGATAGATAAGATATAAAAAATAATCACAAAGCTCTTCGTCTCATTCTTTGTGATTCCACAATAACTTATTTGACTACCATATAGTTAAGTTATTGTGAGGTGATTGATATTTCTAGGCTGTTCTTCGGAAATATAAGACCGGATTATCGATTATTTCATGTTCACCTGATTTATAAAAAGAAGGATCAAAAACTTCATAGGTACTTCCGTGGGAGACAGATTTATCTATCAGAATAGACTTATCTGTGGGAGACATGTTTGTTTATAAGTCTTCGACTTTGGGTCGTAGCGACTCTTAGTTGTGGGTGAGATCAGCTAAGGGAATCAAGTGCATAGAGTCTTGCTGGGATTCAAAGGCGTAACGAACGCGATTGTACCTTAATCGGTGTGAGACTTGGTTAGGGATCAACTACATTCCAGTACGAAGTTAACTTATAGTAGGCTAGTGTCTGTAGCGGATTAATACAGTGTGGTGTTCAAAACTGGACTAGGTCCCAGGGGTTTTCTGCATTTGCGGTTTCCTCGTTAACAAAATTTCTGGTGTTTGTGTTATTTCTTTTCCGCATTATATTTTATCTAATTGAAATATCACAGGTTGTGCGTAGTTCAATCAATTAGTAAATCCGACCTTGTTTGTTGGATAAGAATTGATTGACGCTTGGACATTGGTTTTTGATACCGTCCAAGTTATTCTCATACCAATCAGTTCACGGATTCCATCTTTTTGATTTGCTAATTGAATTGAGAAAGAGATATAACTCTTGGATATCTATCCTTGATTGATTCTGACTGTCTAGTTGATTATCTTTGAATTATATTGGAGTTAGTCCATACAGATTGCCGAATGAAATATTGGGTATGGTTGTTAGACCCCCGCTTTTTCACATTATATCAAATCAAATCATTAAATCACCTTACGTAGGGTTTTGTTCTTTTCCCTCTTTCTCCCGGTCTATGAACATAGTAAAGGATATTTTTTTTCTTCTTTTACTCGTACATTTGGGATTAAAGATTCCAACCCTGGCTTGGCTGAAGGTGTACCTAGGCTTGAAATAAAATGGGCCAACTTTTAGTACCTATTTAAACCTTTTTTTTTTTGTTTTGTTAGGGGTGGCTTAAGCCGAGGGAAGTCTGTACATACTTCCGCCCCTGAGTTTAACTTCTAATTAACATGTAGAATTTCACCATGTTATGTAGCATTTACCATGTACATTAACTTAGAAAAATAAAAATAGTATATTATTCACATGCAAAGGAAAGAACAACATCGGATTTCATAATCCAACAAACAAATAATACTGTAATGAAAGTAGCGTATGTCAAACAACAACCTCAGTTGATTACCATGTGAAATAGCCCGTGCCGTTTCGGCACGAATATTCCGTAGTTGTAATACGGAGTATAAATTTGAGGAATCCAAAATATATCAGACATCCAAATTCAACAGTAACAAGGGAAGATCTTGTGGTAAAATTACCTTTTTCTCACAGACCTTGTATTAGATGATGTGAGCCAGCGGAATTCCATGTAGCTGTGAACATGATTGCAACTCCAGTTGATCCTTTGGCGCTATGAATGGCATTATGTGCAGCATCCATGATTTCAAAGTAGTTGTAGGTTGAATTATACATCGGAGAAACAACATAACCAAGAAGGCATAACAAGTAATGAGTTATGAACGTAACTGTGATACAAATAAACTACAACCATGGTATAAAGCAAGAAAACATACGGGTACATATCACTACGGAGACAACAAAAATACTTGAAATCACGCAAAATAAAATAGAAGAGAAAAGTGTGTACTTATTCATGTTAAAGCCCTTGAATGTATAATATATAACTTTCTCCCTTGTTTTCGGGAGGTCGAATCAATCATTTAAAAACCAACCTAGTGTAAGAGCTTTACAAAGTTATTCCCAGAAAAAATAACAGATAAATCAACAACAATAGATATGTATATTTACATATATGTTAGTACCTAAAAAGTACTTCCAGGTAAAACAAATGCACCGCTTTGGTACTTTCTGTTTAGGTTCGAAAATCAAAATAGAACAGGACAAGCCTAAACCACGATAGCAGTCGTTCCGTCCGACTTCGGTCATGATGGAGAGGAAGATGGGTTTATCTGAGGGGAGGGAAGCGGAAAAGTTTGAGAAATTGGCAGTGGTATTGAATTGTGTGTGTTGGGTATTTGAGAACTATGAAGAATACACAACTTTTAGGTATGAAAGCTTATAATATTTTATGAATAGGCTAAGTGACCTATTTATAATATTTTAAGATATACAATGCCAGTCTCGTAAGTAGTGGAAGTCGTGAGTTATGGAGATGATGGGTTAGTGTGAGATAATTTAGGGAATTTTCCGGAAACCCCCTTTATGTTACGCCCACCATATCTCCAAATGTTGTAACTTCCACACTGCTTTAACTTTTCACATGGGGTGTTGCTACGGCGCATGTTGCCGTAGACCACCAGACTAATACTTCATGAGGAATACCCTACGTGATGTATTTTGATATTTCTTAGGTATTTTTGATATCGTAAGATTTCATGTAATTAAGCTAAATCGTAGCCATTGATAATGTGCCATATGTTTAGGGCGCAATCGTGCCTTGTTGTGGCATAGCCTATCATGGCCGATAATAGTGCACAGAGTCTTTCCATTGATTTGGTCTCTGCCATGATGGTCGTGAATGACGCATGGCCTTGGCCTAAGCTACCAAGGCCGAGGATGACGCACGACTATGTGTTGTGTCCTTGGCCGAAGCTGCCAAGGCCGTGAATGTCGCACAGCTACTTGTCGTGGCCTTGGTATAAGCTTCCAAGGCCGTGAATGTCTCACGGCTACGTGCCTTGGACTTGGCCTAAGATGCCAAGGCCGTTAATGTCGCATGACTACGTGTCATGGCCTAAGCTGCCAAGGCCGTTAATGTCGCACAACTATGTTCCATGGCCTTGGCATAAACTTCCAAGGCCGTGAATATCGCACGGATACGTGTTGTGGCCTTGACCTAAGCTGCTAAGGTCGTTATTATCGCACGGCTACATGTTGTGGCCTTGGCCTAAGCTTCCAAGGCTATGAATGTCGACGACTACGTGTTGCGGCCTCAGACCAAGCTTCCAAGGCCGTTAATGTCGCACGGGTACGTTCCATGGCCTTGGCCTAAGCTTCCAAGGCCGTGAATGTCGCACGGCTACATGTTATGGCCTTGGCCTAAATTTCCAAGGCCGTGAATGTCGCACGGATACGTTCCATGGCCTTGGCCTAAGCTTCCAAGGCCGTGAATAGCGCATGGCATGGTGCCACGACTTACGATGTGGCGCAATGGCGGATATGCCATAGGCCATATTTTGCCAAATTGTGTTAAGGACTTAGTCAGTTATTTTGAAGTGATTTCTTCTGAGCTATTAGTCCATTTTCTTGGCCAAAGCGTTGTAATCCATAATGTCTATTCCATGGCCTTAGCCATGCTCAAGGAACTCAGTCGCGGGAGTTTTGCGAATTGAGGCGATGCTGATATGACTATGTACCAAGCATAATATTCTTAATGACTCATTAAGTAGTGTCTAATCCTGTTCCGAATAAGACTAATGCCATGTATATGGCATAAAAGTCATGTATATTGGCGTAATCAGATAACAAGGTTTATGCTGGGCAAAGCCATGAAATTCGGCATGTGTATACACTTTCGAGATAACTTTCGGACTGCTAAGCCCGTTAGCCAAATACAATTTATTGATTCTCTTGCGGAATACAAATTATGCTTATACAGATTCAATAATTCTGGTGCCGGTCTAGGGATTATTTGTACAACTAAATCAAGGTTAATTTACTACAAATGCCCTTATCTAAAACTCACCATCAATATTAGTCCCCTGGTTAGCACGGAACAATATCGTGTTGCGTGGTAAGCATCAGCTGGTGATTAGCTTGAAATAAAATACCTTGAGAATATTTGCGAATCACTTATCTTTATCCACGACCATGTGAGACTGTCATCTCCTAAGCCCTCATGGAATTTGACTTCTACAGGCACTTGGTTGCTGGCGGGCTCGTTTATCTTCTCACGGTTACTTGGTAACGGTCGGTCTCGCAGTCCATCTTTCCTGGGAAGAAAACTTCACGTGTTTAAATTTTAGGGTTTTCACCTCCCTTTACTTACTTAAATAGATAAGTTGCACCCGTATCTATTTACTCTTTTTATCCTGTGAAGTTTGAAGCACCATCTTTCTATTGTGCGACATGTCTGGTGCTCATAGTACTTTAAATCAAGATAATCTTTCTGTAGAACGCGTTACTTGGATAGCAATCCCAGTAAGTTTCTTTGTTTAACCTTAACAATCTTTTTGATCATGATGAGTTACTGATCGCACCTTGTCTTCCTTTTAGGTTTCTCGAGTTAAAAAAGTAATGAAGAGGCGCGTGAAAACCAGGAACATCAAGGCTATGGTAAGCGAGTTTAACTCTTGATGGCGTGCTTATCTCCCAACTTGCTCATACATATACGTGTACTCTTATCAGGAGATCGAAATCGACCGCGTTGAACTCGAGGAAGATGGCTCTCCAAAAACTCCATCCAGTCGATGTGACTCTCTTATTGCTGACAAGTCGAGTCTCTTTTCTGCTTATCCCACTATTGGATTAACATTTAAAATATATATGGAGTCTATCTCTCGGAGGTACATGGAAGTTGGAGGGATCGTCGTACCTAAGGTCCATGCTGACCTTTATGAAAAAATATGGATGAAGTATGGGCACATTGCCACAACAACATTAGTGAAAAACTTATTCGCAAATATTAGTGTCTGCTGTTACCGGGTTTTTCCCGTCATTGCTGAGATGAACAATGCTTCCTTGTATGATAATACACATCCAATGATCCAGGAGTGGGAAGAGATGCTGGTTACTTGCGAAGGTCTCCAGTTTAACATCAATTGTTGCGCCAACGCTTGGAGAGAATCAAAATGGATTTCTCAGAGGCGTGCATGGGCATAGCTTCCCCTTCTTGTGATGCTTTAGATGAGAAATAAGCTTTGAAAGAAGTAACAAAGCGGGGGTATGACAACCACACTCAATAATTCGTTCGGCAATCTGTATGGACTGAGCTCCAATATAACTCCGAGATCACCAAATTAAAAGCGAGCTCTATCAAGAGATATATCAAAGAGCTTTATCTCTATTTCTCAATCCAATCAGCAAATCGAACAGATAGAAATCCGTGAGCCTGATTGATATGAGAAATAACTTGGATGGTACCAAAGACCAATGCCCAAGTGTTAATCAAGTTATATCCAACCAACAAGGTCGGATTTATCAACTGATTGAACTACGCACAACCTGTGATATTTGAATTATATAAACAAATATAATGTGGAAAACAAATAACAGAGACACCAGAAATTTTGTTAACGAGGAAACCGCAAATGCAGAAAAACCCCGGGACCTAGTCCAGCTTTGAACACCACACTATATTAAGCCGTTACAGACACTAGCCTACTACAAGTTAACTTCGGAATGGAATGTAGTTGAGCCCTAACCAAGTTTCAAACCGATTAAGGTTCAGTCACGTTCCTTACGCCTCTAGAACCACATCGGATTCTGCGCACTTGATTCCCTTAGTTGATCTCACCCACAACTAAGAGTTGCTACGACCCAAAGTCGAAGACTTATAAACAAATTTGTCTCCCACAGAATTACATATGAAGTTTTGTTCCGTCTTATGATAAATTAAGGTGAACAAGAAATAACTAATAATCCGGTCTTATACTCCCGAAGAGCAGCCTAGAAATATTAGTCACCTCACAATAACTTAACTATATGGTGGTAGAAGAAGTTACTGTGGAATCACAAAGTCTGAGACGAAGAACTTTGTGACTACTTTTTATATCTTACCTATCGGAGATAAATCTCGAGAAAATCTTAGAGAAGATAGTCCTCAATACGATAAAACAAGTAAGATCAGAATACGTAACAACAGAGAAAATAGTTCTCACATTTGTGTAAAAGTCCAAACCGGGAACCCAAAGTATGCGTACTCGTACGCGTACTGGAGGTTGTTGGAAATCCGGGTGAGTATGTGTACCCGTACACGTACTGCGGAAAGTTCACGTCCGTGAATTTCTGCTGGAGTTTGAAAGTGAAAAACAAACTCAATCTGGTTACTTAAGTACGCGTACATGTTCGCATACTTAGGTAGGTTACTTTCTAAAATCTAAGCAACCTACTCAATTGTGTATTGTATACTTCTATAAGATCTAAGCAATTGAACAACTCTCTAACTAGTTCATTTTAGTCATTTGAACTAGTTATGGTGAAGATGAATAAGGTTGATATGAAAGTGCTCATATGGCTAACCATTAGTTAACTATTGTTGAACCAACTAAGCGTACACGTTTAGGTACAGTTACTCAAACTTAAATGAAGTTACACTTTATTTGTGTATAACAAGCTAAGTTCGATCTAACGGTTGAAAGATATTAGCTTGAATCTAATCAGGTTTTCATGTAACGGTGAATATTGAATGCTTTGTTACCAAGGTAACTTAGATTGCAAACCCTGATTTGAAGACTATATAAAGGAGAACTCTAGCAACTGGGAAACCTAATCCCCACACCTCTTGTGTGATACTAGTTGTATAATCTAGAGTCGATTCTCCTTTAACCTTAGGTTTTTCACGAAACCCTGTAGGTTAACGACTTAAAGACTTCATTGGTATTATGAAGCCAGACCCAACTATTTTCTCTGTAGTTGCGTGTTCAGATCTTACTTCTTCTATTGTGATTGAGTATTATCTTTGCTAAGATTTGCTTGAGATTTATCCCCGATAGGTAAGATTAAAAGTAGTCACAAACATCTTCGTCTCATCGTTTGTGATTCCACAATATCTTGTTTCGCTACCATACGATTAAGATTATTGTGAGGTGATTGATATTTTTAGGTTGTTCTTCGGGAATATAAGTCCGGTATATGAATTGGTTCCTGTTCACCTTGATTTATCAAAAGACGGAACAAAACTCGTAGGTATTTCTATAGGAGACAGATTTATCTATTCTTATAGACTATTCTGTGTGAGATAAATTTGTTTATCAAGTCTTCGACTTTGGGTCGTAGAAACTCTTAGTTGTGGGTGAGATCAGCTAAGGGAATCAAGTGCGTAGTATCCTGCTGGGTTCAGAGACGTAAGGAACGCAACTAACTATACCTTGAATCAGTGTGAGATTGATTAGGGTTCAACTACAGTCCAGACCGAAGTTAGTTTGTAGTAGGCTAGTATCTGTAGCGGCTTAATACAGTGTGGTGTTCAAAACTGGACTAGGTCCCGAGGTTTTTCTGCATTTGCGGTTTCCTCGTTAACAAAACTTCTGGTATTTGTGTTATTTCTTTTCCGCATTATATTTTGTTATATAATTGAAATATCACAGGTTATGCGTTGAATCGATCAATTGGTAAATCCAACCTTTGGTTGTTGATTGAAATTGATTGATCCTTGAACATTGGTCTTTGGTACCGTTCAAGCAAATTATTATTTGTTTGATTGCGGATATAATTGAGAGATTGAGATATAACTATTTGATATATTTTTCTTAAGATTGAGTCTGACTGTCTAGTTAATTCTCTTGAAAGTATATTGGCCTGAGAAGTAAGATCGGAACACACAACTACACATAGTTTGAGAAATAGATAACCGAGATAAACTCAGCTCGAAATATCAAATGTGTATAATGTAAAAGTCTATATCGTTATACGACTTAGTCTCAGTAGGAGTGTTTATGGGTGAAAACTACTCCTGCAGAATTTGGTAATTTGGGGTGTGGATGAGGAATGAATTTAAACCTTAAAAAAATGCACTGCGCGGTGAATGCTTGTAGATTCGAGAGATCAATCAGTGCAAGTCCGGCCTAAACCAAGAAATGGCCGTTCCGGACTTGTTTCGGTCACAAAGTGAAGGAGATGGGGTTGATCTTAGGGAGGGAAGCGAAGAAGGTGTTGAGATTGTAAAGGTGTTGGCTTGCTTATGACTTGTAACGAAAGGTGAGCAGGCTTGTGATTGATGCAAGCAAGCTCTGGGTGTTTGAATACGTTTTTATTAACACTTGGTTTTCTCTGTCTCGTCGGACTTGTGTTGTTGTTTGAAATAGGGCGGAGAACCTATTTATACAAGTCATTGAGCCTTATTCACGTCTCTCATGGGAAGTGGAGGAAGTGGAGTGATGGAGTAGTGGAGTTGTGCGTCGGTGCCACACGACCGGTCTTGCCGACTTCTCTGTTCATCTCTAACCGTCCATGACTTCCACGACACGTTCTTGTGATGGCGCGTTGCACGCCGTAAACCGCCAGACCAATACCCCAGTATGTATCCCCCGATTTGTGACATGATTGATGTACGGAATGTGTGGATCGTGGATCCACGAAAGATAGCATGTAATGCCGAATTGAATAATTGTGTTATTCGGGAAGTCGATACTTGTGAAGCATCGTGTGTATTTTATGCGAGTGCGCATTATGATGTGGTAAAGTGATGGGTAATGACGCCTCACCGACCAAATAACTCGACTGGGGTTGTATAACCAAGTCGGTGAAGTTGGACGGATGAGATGATCTTTGAGACACTCATCTGCGACCGTTAATGAATATTAGGTTTTTTGAAGAGGTGCGCAAGCATCACTCTTGATTTGGTCGAAACCAAGCATGGAAAGGGATTTGGAGATGACCGACCGGGCATGTGTATAGACAACTGACATGCCGGTGTACGGAGTCCATGTCTCACTTGTCCCTGAAGGTGCGATCTAGGCCACTCAATTTGACCGGCAAAGAGGAGTGGTTGAGATCGATTTTCCAATAGGGAATTGATGCCGCAAAAGGCCGCGCATCATGCTTTTTCCGACGCGTTCCAAGACGACCTAATTTGGTCGGTCTTGGTCGATGGGTTTGATGTGAAGATGGCGGCCGGGTGTTCATGCCTATACCGAATATCCCATGAAAACGTGATCTAAGCCATTCAAATCATCCGGTGAAGTTGAGCGGTCGAGATCGGTTGTGGTTTGGGAGGCGTGGCCATGCTAGTTTGGACGCACGTTTTGGATTGACCAGGCATGATATGCCTTGGCCGAACACATGAGGAGGTAGATGGGCCCACGGTGGTCATGCTGGTATGACCGACCCTTGCTTAATCTAATCTGTGACCCTCCATTCGTGCTTGGGAGAAGATGGACGCGCGTGATGGCTTGAAACCCTAATTTTGGCTTTCAAAGCCGTGCGCCATTTCTTGTTTGGGTGACAATTTTGTCACGACCAACCATGGTTGGTTTTGACCGATTGGTCTAATGTGTAGGCGGGCCCACGGTGATCGTGTTGACATGCTCTGGGCCCTTTGAGTCTACATCTACACCCTCCATCTATACCTGCGAAGATGGATGGTTGAGACCGCTTTGCAACTCATGTAATATGCCGCAAACCCTAATTTAGGGTTTTAGTCCATAATGCTTGGTATGAACGGTTTCTTGGCGAGGCTAGGCCAATGACCGACCATACGAGGTCGGCCGTGGGTATTCCATACCGCTTGGGGGTGATGGAATTGATGCGGGGTCATCCAATCATGCTTATGGAGTTGGATGACTGCGATCGGATCATATCGGGACCGATACGGTCGGTCCCAGGATGCTCAATCGGGCTAGTATAACACACCGAGAGGGGTTCAATCGGGCTAGTATAACACACCGAGAGTCGGCCTGTACGGGTATTTCGTACATGGTTTCATTATAGTGCTTGGAGGTTCGTGTTACTCGTAAGAGTAACACTCGGTCGTCATGCCACACCGATAATGAGTATTGGAAATACAAGGCGATATGAAATTCACGGGAAGGGATTGTTGCTACATGCTCCAACCCTGGAGGAATTTCATGTATTCACGAGAATGGGATTGTTGTTACATGCTCCATTCTTGGTGAATTAAGTGAGGGAGTATCCAACACTTATAAATGGCTTTATCTTTTACAAGATGTCGGCGCATGATTTTTTATGGTTTTTTACAAATTTAACCTTGAACGAAAATCCACCATCAACATTAAGTCCCCTGCCTAGCACATAATGGTTACACTATTGTGTGGTAGGCATGAGATGGTGACAGTTAAAGATAAAACTTATGAGGCAAAGTTTAGATGTTACCAGGAGAGACGGGTCATCCTGTCCTTGGAGTATGTCACGTTCAAAAGGCATATAGGAGAGCGTTTCCCTAGTATGATGTCGGTCTTGCCTGCTTCGATCGACCTTGCTATGCCTGCTTCGATCGAGGGCGTGCTCCGTGCTTGCTCCGTTTGAATGTCGGTCTTGCCAGATCGACCTTGCTATGCCTGATTAGGTCGAGGGGCTATTGCGCCTGCTTCGCTCGATTGTGGGATTGAATTTCGTGAACATGATTCCCATGACATAAGAGAACCGTGTTGTGCAAATAAATATGGTTCCACCATATATGCTTGATTGAACGTGGGTCCATATCGTGTATGCCTGACTGAATGTCACCTTTATACCAGCCTCGTGCCCTTGACCAACACCGGTCTTGAAACTTAACCAATCTTAGGACTTGTGACTTGATCAATACCGGACCTTGAGACTTGAAGCTTGAGCAATACCAGACTTGAAGCTTGAGCAATACCGGACTTGTGACTCGATCAACACCGGACTTGAAACTTGAGTGATACCTGTGACTTGATCAATACCGGTCTTGAGACTTGATCAACACCGGACTTGCGACTTGATCAACACCGGTGTTTGGACCCAATACTAGCCTTGTGTACTCCAAAGTGAATGCGTGTTATGTCGTGTGTGACTACACATCTCACGCGTTTTTTACAAGTCTTTGCTCTGTCTTTTATTGTAGAATGAAGAAAAGAACTCATGTTGAGATGTCTTACGGGGATAATGCTAGTGCCAAGTCGGGAGGTGTTGAAAGCTTCAAAGATATGCCGAACATTGATGATGAGTTGTTCATCGCGCCCTTGAAAATATCCGTACCACGGGATAACCCCCTCCTATCGACTTCGGGGTTTTCATGCTCGCTGGGTCCTCATGAAGGATGGATGAGACGTATGTTGAGCAATGAGTACATCAAAGATAACTTGACCAGGCGCGCAGATTATTGATGTAGCTTGAGTGTTGAAACGGCTCGAGAGGATGTTAAAGTGGTTCTTTGGTGCGAACATTGAGGTGGATCCTGGAGAGAGTGTTGAAGAAGGATTAAGGCGAACGTGGGTCCGGAGAGAGCGTTGAGGCGGCTCTTGAATAGACCATTGAAGCGGCTTACGCTAGAGGGAGCGTTGAAGTGTTTCCCTCTTGATTCGATTTACCCTTGCGAATTCCATGCTTCTTGGTGACCATCTCTCTCATGTTGAAGAATTCCTTGATCGACGGTGAAGGAACTTCATGCCGAGCCTCGGTCCCCAAGCGTGGTTTACATGGTTTGTTCGTAGTGGTTGTTGTCGAGCCAGATATGGAATATTTTGGACATTGTTTCATCATTGTGGGATTCGTGTATGTGGTACTGGAGTTGGAGTTGACGGACGCGCAGGATGTTGTATCTCGGTGGTTTCCCTCTTGCTGCTTCAGGGAACTGCTTACAGAAGGCTGAAGGTTGTATCACCTGTTGGTGAGATATATGCCCTTGCATCATGCTCTTACATCCTCATCTGGTTGTAGCCGCTACATCCATCCATGGAGGAGAACATGCCGTGTCCATTTGGTTGAATCTAGTAACATGTCGATGTTAGGTAAAGGAGGATCGTTTTGGAGCAAAGACTGTTCAAGTCTCTCAAGTCTATGCGGCACTTTTGATCGAACTACAACTTGTTTAACCGACTTGGATCCAGGTATGACATGTAGATGATGGGTGACCAATTTTCATCTAAATCCGGCATTTCTTCACATCTCCAAGCGAATATGTCTTGGTACTCTTTGAGAAGTTCCACGAGCTCCGTGCGTTTATCCCTACTCAAGGTTGAGCTGATGGAGATAGTCCTAGGAGATTCCTCAACAATTTCAATCTCATCGGTTGTGGAGTTGGTGCCCTCTTGCAAGTTGTTGTGGAGCATCTAGCACTTGCTCTTGTGGTTCGTTGCCGTTGTAGCATTCCATTAGGTGGAGAGACCGGATATGAGTCTCCCCGCTAATTGATAATGGAAGTGTCGGTATACCGTTTTCCCTTTCGGTCATGACTCGCCGTAAAAGTTCGCTCCCTCTTCGTGTGAACATGGGTCGTGGCTTCACGGGATGGAGAAGACGCTTCGTCAAGCAAAGATGCATCGTGGGTACTAGCCCTCAATGATGCAAGCCGGTCTTCTTTACGAATTGACGCTCACGTGGGGAGTGGGATGCAACGAACTTGTGCGATTCTTTCGCGGAGCTTCTCCCGTATGTCTTTGGTTTGGTTTCCCTCGAAGTCCGTCACTTTGTGGTAGGCTTGCGTACGTCCTTGTCTTGGAGAACCTTGGATGTCACGAGAGTCTTGAGAGTAATCACATTCGAAGACGCTCCCGTGTCGATAAGGGCCGTCTTGAACTCGAATCCTTGATGCGTGCGGTGAAATGTAGGGCACGGTTGTGACCTTCCTGCGGTTGATTGCGGCAAAATGTCTCTGTGCGGCGATTCTTCGAGAGGTGTGAAAGTTTGTATAAACTTTCCACTAGAGAAAACGCTTCCCGATCCACCGACCTACGGTTCATAGTGAAACTATTGACTTGAGGAGGATCGTTGTGAACAGTCCCAGTATAGGAGTCTCCATGACATGACCGCTCATATCTCGATGTCGCTTCTTTGATCGGGTCCATGTAGGTCCGCGCCGCTGAAGTACCTTTTCAGTGCGTTGAATGCATTCCTTGTTGGCTCCGAGGGTACATTGCGGGTCTTGCGGAAATCGATCGGTTAATGTCTTAAGAAAAGTAAGTACCTCTTTCGAGTTGCGGCCATATCCGTTTGAGTCTTAGCGAGAACTTCCACGCTTCTCCATCAAGTCGCAATGGTAATGGGGAATGGTCCTCCTCTCGTCCCTCCGGCTCCTCGTCCTGATGAAGGAGTGGGAGTTGTTGCTCTGGTGACTACCAGAGGTGTTACACCTGATGAGATATCGGGATTTGCGGCTGCTCTGGCTCTCAGTGATAGGAGGTGTTGTAATATCACCGCCGAGTGATCGAATTGAACGTTCCCATCCCTCGTACTCACGTGTTCCTTGATTGATCTCTCCTTCCTCAAGCATTTCTTCACCTGGTTGAAAGGTCGATGCGGATTGAACATTCTTTCGGGCTTCGACAAGGGTCTTGAGATATAAATCTTCTAGCAGGGATTCGTAAGCTGCAGGCTCCATTTCTTTATCCGGTAGACGTTGTGGTACCCCGGACAAGTCTTTTCCTCTGTGGAGTTTCCTCGAGTCTTCGTTGTCGGCCGGACCATGTTGTTCGTCTCTCCTGAGTCCCCTGTGATTACGCGTTCTTTCTGTATCTCCACTGGTAAAGGTGTGACTCCTGACTAAGGATCCAGCGTTTCTTGCACTGTTTAAGTAGATGCCTGCCGACCCTTCTTGTAATTGTGCTGCTATTTCATTCAAAAGGCGAAATGTCTCGCTACGCTTACGGTGATACCGGATTGATTTGCCAAGACATCCTCCAAAGCATTCTAGCTACACTTCCCATGATATTCGAACCACACTGTGGTTTTAGGATACATTGCGAGATGGAAACCGAAAAATTGAGAATTCAATTTTGTGCAACCGAGAGATCAACCTCCCTTTGTGGTCGCCAATTGTTTATGGGTGAAAACTACTCTGCGAGAATTTGGTAATTTGGGGTGTGGATGAGGAATGAATTTAAACCTTAAACAAATGCCTTTGCGCGGTGAGTGCTTGTAGATTCGAGAGATCAATCGTGCAAGTCCGGCCTAAACCAAGAAATGGCCGTTCCAGACTTGTTTCGGTCACAAAGTGAAGGAGATGGGGTTGATCTTAGGGAGGGAAGCGAAGAAGGTATTGAGATTGTGAAGGTGTTGTCTTTCTTATGACTTGTAACATAAAGGTGAGCAGGCTTGTGATTGATGCAAGCAAGCTCGGGTGTTTGAATACGTTTTGTATTAACACTTGGTTTTCGTATCGTCCGGACTTGTGTTGTTGTTTGAAATAGGGCGGAGAACCTATTTATACAAGTCATTGAGCCTTATTCACATCTCTCGTGGGAAGTGGAGGAAGTGGAGTGATGCAGTAGTGGAGTTGTGCGTCGGTGCCACACGACCAGTCTTGCCCACTTCTCATGTTCATCTCTAACCGTCCATGACTTCCTGACACGTTCTTGTGATGGCGCGTTGCACGCTGCACGCTATAAACCGCAAGACCAATACCCCAGTATGTATCCCCCAGTTTGTGACATGATTGATGTTTGGAATGTGTGGATCGTGGATCCACGAAAGATAGCATGTAATCTTTGAATTGAATAACTTGTGTTATTCGGGAAGTCGATACTTGTGAAGCATCGTGTGTATTTTATGCGAGTCTTTGCATTATGATGTGGTAAAGTGATGGGTAATGACGCCTCCGACCAAATAACTCCCGACCGGGGTTGTATAACCAAGTTTGGTGAAGTTGGACGGATGAGATGATCTTTGAGACATTCATCTGCGACCGTTAATGAATATTAGGTTTTTTTGAAGAGGTGCGCAAGCATCACTCTTGACTTGGTCGAAACCAAGCATGGAAAGGGATTTGGAGAGGACCGACCGGGCATGTGTATAGACAAAGCATGCCGGTGTACAGTGCATGTCTCTTTGTCCCATGAAGGTGCGATCTAGGCCACTCAATTTGACCTAGGCAAAGAGGAGTGGTTGAGATCGATTTTGCAATAGGGAATTGATGCCGCAAAAGGCCGCGCATCATGCTTTTTCCGGCGCGCGTTCCAAGACGACCTAATTTGGTCGGTCTTGGTCGATGGGTTTGACGTGAAGATGGCAGGCTGGTGTTCATGCCTATACCTGAATATCCCATGAAAACGTGATCTAAGCCATTCAAATCATCCAGGTGAAGTTGAGCGGTCGAGATCGGTTTGTGGTTTGGGAGGCGTGGCCATGCTAGTTTGGACGCACGTTTTGGATTGACCGGGCATGATATGCCTTGGCCGAACACATGAGGAGGTAGATGGGCCCACGGTGGTCATCTTTGGTATGACCGGCCCTTGCTTAATCTAATCGTGACCCTCCATTCGTGCCGGAGAAGATGGACGCGCGTGATGGCTTGAAACCCTAATTTTGGCTTTCAAAGCCGTGCGCCATCTCTTGTTTGGGTGACAATTTTGTCATGACCAACCATGGTTGGTTTTGACCGATTGGTCTAATGTGTAGGCGGGCCCACGGTGATCGTGTTGACATGCTCACGGGCCCTTTGAGTCTACATCTACACCCTCCATCTATACTGCGAAGATGGATGGTTGAGACCGCTTTGCAACACATGTAATATGCCGCAAACCCTAATTTAGGGTTTTCCGTCCATAATGCTTGGTATGAACGGTTTCTTGGCGAGGCTAGGCCAATGACCGACCATACGGGGTCGGCCGTGGGTATATATTCCATACACGCTGGGGGTGATGGAATTGATCCGGGGTCATCCAATCATGCTTATGGAGTTGGATGAGCTGCGATCGGATCATATCCGGACCGATACGGTCGGTCAGGATGCTCAATCGGGCTAGTATAACACACCGAGAGGGGCTCAATCGGGCTAGTATAAACACCGAGAGTCGGCTGTACGGGTATTTCGTACATGGTTTCATTATAGTGCTTGGAGGTTCGTGTTACTCTGTAAGAGTAACACTCGGTCGTCATGCCACACCGATAATGAGTCGGAAATACAAAGGGCGATATGAAATTCACGAGGAAGGGATTGTTGCTACATGCTCCAACCACGGAGGAATTTCATGTATTCACGAGAATAGGATTGTTGCTACATGCTCCATTCTTGGTGAATTAAGTGAGGGAGTATCCAACACTTATAAATGGCTTTATCTTTTACAAGATGTCAGCGCATGATTTTTTCTGGTTTTTTACAAATTTAACCTTGAACGAAAATCCACCATCAACAAGGAGATACAATAGAATAAACTTCTGAGTGATAGATAAGTTTTAGTCTCCACATACCTTTTGTTGATGAAGTTCCTCAAATCTCTCCTCAGTAGATCTTCGTCTTCAATAGATGAACGTCGTGAAGTTTATAGCTCAAATACACATTCTATCATAATCCAAGACATAGCTATAAGTAGACTAGAAATCAAGACTATAGTTTTGATCAACTAAACTTGACAAACAAGCTTGAGATAGCAACACTTGCGAGTTCAACCGAGCAGTGCTCTAACAAGAAGAGTCAGATGAGATCTATAAAATGGCTAAGGCTTTACAAGCACGTTCTGTGAAGCGTGACGAGAGTCTTCCAAGGGTGTATGATCGTGATTACCCTTTACTCAAGGATATATTTTGAATAGCAATATGTTGCTATTATTTTTTTCTTTATTTTTTTTGAATAAGAGATATTCTGGGTTTTGAATTTGAACTTTTATTTATATGGTTTGATCTTGAAGTTTTAATGCAATGTACCTTAAGATTAATATGCCTTTCCATTTCCCGTTGATGACTGTTCCTTCAACTTTTCCATTCATGTTGACAATCTCGTAATATCTGCTTGCCATGGCTTTAGAAATTGCGTAAGGACCTTCCCATTTCAGAGCAAACTTTGATGCTGACATATCTTCTTAATATATTTTGATGTTTTAAGGACCAGGTCCCCTACTTGGAATACTCGTGATTTCATAGCTTTGTCGTAGGCCCTAGAGATCCTTTGCCGATAAGTTTTTGCATATTTCTCCGCCTTGGTCCGTCGAGACTCGAGAACATCCAGATCTGTTATTCATGAGTTGGGCATCTCAGATTCATCCCAATGGACCCCGCTTGCTGCTGCGATCCTGGATGATGGAATGTTGTTCTCTGCGAGCAAGATGGCATCGGCTCCATATACAAGAGAATATAGTGAAGTCCCAGTAGAGATCCGTGGTGATATCTGTATGCCCATAGTGCCATGGGTAACTGTTCGTGCCACGTCCGTGGGTAATCATAAACAATACGGCTCAGGATCTTGATTAGGGTTTTGTCGGTGCTTTCATCTTGTCTGTTACCTTAAGGGTAGTATGGCGTGGAGAATATTTGTTTTGTGCTGTATTCCTCCAGTAGCTCTCGAACATGTTTATTTGCAAAAGGGGTACGATTATCCGTAAAAATGTGTTTCGGTAATCCAAATCTGCATATGATGTATTTTTTAATGAAAGCATCTATAGTTACTCCAGTGGTGCTCCTTAAAGGTATGGTTGCGACCCACTTTGTGAAGTATTCTGTGGCGGTAATTATATACTCATGTTGCTTTAGCGACGATGGATTAATTTTGCCGATGATATCCAGTCCCCAACTGTAAAAGGGCCACGGGCTGCTCACTAGGTGAAGAGGAAGACAATGGGTGTGAATAAGATTACCATGAATCTGACATTGGTGGCACTTTTGACCAAATGCGGCAGCATCATCTTCCATTATTGGCCAATAGTATTTCTCGTGTACTTGAAGGAACAGCTTTCTGTTGCCTTGATGCTCGCCGTTATGCATCTCTTTCATTATAGTTTGAATTTCGTTTTCCGCCAAACACCGTAATAAATTCCCACCAAAACTCTTGCGGTATAATACTCCTTCATGAAAAATAAATTTCTTAGCTTTGCGGAGTAAACGCGCTGCATTTCATTTTCCCGGAGGGATAAGACTGTCCCTGAAGTGTCTAACATACGGGTCTCGCCAGTCCCTAGTGGAATGCACAGTCAGAACTTCAGTCTGTTGTGGTGGAACTTGATAGTCTGCGCAGGCTTCCTGCAATAATTGAGATTGTGTTTCCATGCTGGGCCAATAATATCCAAGACGTTGGAGTCGTCTATAGAGTGTTACGATCAAGGTGTGCCCACATGTTTCTTTGTGTACTTGGTTAAGTCGTTCTCGCGCTTCACCATCGCTTAAGCACCTTAATAGGGATCCATCTGAATTTCTGCTATATAATACTCCATAGAGTAAGAAGAAATTCCTTAGATCTTTCAGACTAACCTTTCCTTGACTGTATGAGTTGTTAAGTTCCTGAATTATGGGTGTCCTCCAGTCACTGATTTGTTCCGCGAGCAATTCATCTTTTCAGGTTGAAGGCTTCATATGTTTCTGAAAAAGCGGGGGTACAACAACCACACCCAACAATTCGTTTGGCAATCTGAATAGACAAACTCCAATATACTTTCAAGAGAATCAACTAGACAGTTAGACTCAATCTAGAGAAAAGTATATCAAAGAGTTATATATCTCTATCTCTCAATTCAATCTGCAATCAGCAAATAGGAATTTGCGAGCCCGATTGAATATAAGAGAAATAACTTGAACGGTACCAAAGACCAATGTTCAAGGATCAATCAATTTCAATCAACAACCAAATGTTGGATTTACCAATTGATCGATTTAATGCAAAACCTGTGATATTTCAATTATATAACAAAATATTATGCGGAAAAGAAATAACACAGACACCAGAAGTTTTGTTAACGAGGAAACCGCAAATGCAGAAAAACCCCGGGACCTAGTCCAGATTTGAACACTACACTATATCAAGCTTCTACAGACACTAGCAAACTACCAATGAACTTCATACCGGACTGTAGTTGAACCCTAATCAATCTCACACTGATTCAAGGTACAGTTGCGCTCCTTACATCTCTGATCCCAGCAGGATACTACACACTTGATTCCCTTAGATGATCTCACCCACAACCAAGAGTTGATACGACCCAAAGTCGAAGACTTGATAAACAAATCTGTCTCACACAGAAAAGTCTATAGGAATAGATAAATCTGTCTCCCACAGAAATACCTACGAGTTTTGTTCCGTCTTTTGATAAATCAAGGTCAACATGAACCAATTGCTATACCGGATTTATATTCCCGAAGAACAGCCTAGGAATATCAATCACCTCACAATAATCTTAATCGTATGGTAGCGAAACAAGATATTGTGGAATCACAAACGATGAGACGAAGATGTTTGTGACTACTTTTTATCTTGCCTATCGGAGAATAAATTTCGAGCCAATCTTATCGAATATGGGAGATTGTTAGAGCATTGCTAGGTCGAACTCGCAAGCGTTGCTATCTCAAGCTTGTTTGTCAAGTTTAGTTGCCAAAACTTTAATTTCTAGTCTACTTATAGCTAAGTCTCGGACTAGGATAGTAAGTGTAGTTGAGCTCTAGACTCCACGGCGTTCATCATATGAAGACGAAGAACTACTCAGGGAACTTGTGGAACTTCATAGATAAAAAGGTATGTGGAGACTTGAACTTATCTATCTCTCAAAAGTCTATCTATTCTATCTCCTATTTTGAGACAAAATTCGTATAGCTAAATAGACTTCGATTATACACATTTGCTATTTCGAGTCGAGTTTATCTCGCTTATCTATTTCTCGAAATATGTGTTGGTAAGCTTTCGCTTTGGCCAAGTTCATCTTTACTCGTGTGTTGATGGTGGATTTTCGTTTAAGGTTAAATTTGTAAAAAAACCGAAAAAATCATGCGCTGACATCTTGTAAAAGATAAAGCCATTTATAAGTGTTGGATACTCCCTCACTTAATTCACCAAGAATGGAGCATGTAGCAACAATCCCGTTCTGTGAATACATGAAATTCCTCCAGGTTGGAGCATGTAGCAACAATCCCTTCCTGTGAATTTCATATCAGCCTTGTATTTCCAGTACTCATTATCAGTGTGGCATGACGACTGAGTGTTACTCTTATAGAATAACACGAACCTCCAAGCACTATAATGAAACCATGTACGAAATACCCGTAAAGGTTGATTCTCGGTGTGTTATACTAGCCCGAGCCCTCTCGGTGTGTTATACTAGCCCGATTGAGCCCCTCTCTGTGTGTTATACTAGCCCGATTGAGCATCCGGACTGACCGTATCAGTCCGGATATAATCTAATCGCAGTCATCCAACTCCATAAGCATGATTGGATGACCCCAGATCAATTCCATCATCCCCAAGCAGGTATGGAATACCCACGACCGACCCGCATGGTCGGCCATTGGCCTTTGCTTGCCAAAAGACGTTCATACCAAGCATTATGGACGGAAAACCCTAAATAAGGGTTTGCGGCATATTACATGTGTCGCAAAACAGTCTCAACCATCCATCTTCGCGGGTATAGATGGAGGGTGTAGATGTAGACATAAAGGGCCCAGAGCATGTCAACACGATCACCGTGGGACCGCCTACACACTTGACCAATCGGTCAAGACCAACAATGTTTGGCCGTGACAAAATCATCACCCAAACAAGGAGTGGCGCATGGCTTTTGAAAGCCAAAATTAGGGTTTCAAATCATCACGCGCGTCCATCTTCTCCGGCACGAATGGAGGGTCACAGATTAGATTAAGCAAGGGTCGGTCATACCAGCATGACCACCGTGGGCTCATCTACCTCCTCATGCGATCGGCCAAGGCATCTCATGCCCGGCTAATCCAAAACGCCCGCCCAAACATGCGTGGTTACACTTCCCAAATTGCAAACTGATCTCGACCACTCAACTTCACCGGATGATTTGAATGGCTTAGATCACGTTTTCATGGGATAGTCGGTATAGGCATGATCACCAGCCTGCCATCTTCCCGTCAAACCCATCGACCAAGACCGACCAAGATGTGTCGTCTTGAAACGCGTGCCCGAACTAGGGATCTCGCGCCGGTTTCCAACTCCTTTGCGGCAACAGTTTCTGCGCAAACCGATCTCAACCACTCAACTTTACCGGTTAAATTGAGTGGCCTAGATCGCACCTTCATGGGACGGTAAGACATGGAAGTGTACACCAGCATGCCATCTACATACACGTCCGGTCGGTCCTCTCCAAAATTCTTCCATTACTTGGTTTCGACCAAGCTGAAGAGTCATGCTTGCGCTCCTCTTCAAAAAACCTAATATTCATTAACGGTCGCGGATGAGTGTCTCAAAGATCATCTCATCCGTCCAACTTCACCCGACTTGGTTATACAACCTGGTCGAAGTTATTTGGTTAGTGAGGCGTCATTACCCATCACTTTACCACACCATAATGCGATACTCGCATAAAATACACATGATACTTCACAAGTATCGACTTTACGAATAACACGGTTATTCAATTCAGCATTACATGCTATCTTTCGTGGATCCACGATCCACACATTCAGGACATCAATCATGTCACAAAGCGGGGGATACATGCGGGGTATTGGTCGGCGGTTTACGGCGTGCGGCGTGCAACGCGCCATCACAAGAACGTGTTAGGAAGTCATGGACGGTTAGAGATGAACAGTAGAAGTGGGCAAGGCGGGTCGACGCACAACTCCACTACTCCATCACTCCACTTCCCACGAGAGACGTGAATGAGGCTCAATGACTTGTATAAATAGGTTCTCCGCCCTATTTCAAACAACAACACAAGTTCGGACGAGACAGAGAAAAACCAAGTGTTAATACAAATCGTATTCAAACACCCAGAGCACGCTTGCATCAACCGCAAGCACTGCTCATCTTTTGTTACAAGTCATAAGCAAGCCAACACCTTCACAATCTCAACACCTTCTTCGCTTCCCTCCCTAAGATCAACCCCATCTCCTTCACTTTGTGACCGAAACAAGTCCGGAACGGCCATTTCTTGGTTTAGGCCGGACTTGCCTGATTGATCTCTAGAATCTACAAGCACTCACCGCGCGAGTGCATTTTTAAGGTTTAAATTCATTCCTCATCCACACCCCAAATTACCAAATTCTACGGGAGTAGTTTTCACCCATAAATAATTGGCGACCACGGTGGGAGGTTGATCTCTCGGTTGTAAAGTCAATCTCTTCAATACCGTTCAATCAATTCCGAGATGGTTGGTCTTAGGACCGATTCGACGATCTCAAATCTGGTGGCTCCTCCAATGGAGATACCCCCTCCTAACGGTGTATCCGACGGCATACTCAGAAGACTTCCAACATTAAGCGAACTAGCACGGGTACAAGAGATTCACACGAAGAACATGGAGCTGATCAAAGAAGCGGTAAACGGCATACTTGATCTCCTCATCAAGATGACGTCAGAAATGAGCATTCAGGGGATTTCTACACCGGGGACTAATTCCCCTCAGATCAACAGTTTTACTACAAACCGAGAGACCGGTGGATCGAAGCGGCATCTCTAGTAGAAAGCTTGTGTGAACTCTTGCACCTCTCGAGGAATCAACGGGCGAGAGACGTTTTTGTAATTAATAAAATAGCTACGGATGCACACCCGACTCCTTCTCGTCCGAAGTCCTAGGCTGCGTCGGAAATATCGTAAACAATGTCACATTTACGGAAGACGACATGATGGCGAGAGCGAGTCACAACCGGGCCCTACATGTTACCGCGCACATCAAGGGCTCGGAGTTCGGGAGAGCCCTCGTCGACACGAGAGCATCTTCGAACGTAATCACTCTCAAGACTCTCGGGACAGCCAAGGTTAACCCATGCAAGATCGTACGGCAGCCTACCACGATGACGGACTTGAAGGAAACCAAACCAGCACATACGGGTATGTCAATCAATTTATCGGTAGGACTGTCCGGTCAAAAGCAAGGTTTGAAGTCATAGAAAGGGAGCCGGACTACCATATGATACTAGGAGACCATGGCTTCATGACAACAAGGTCATTCCCTCGACGTATCACCGAGTGCACGAAGACCATGCTAGGCGAGAAAGTCATCCGCATTCCGCATCATTGTCTCCGTATGCGCCAATATGCGGAGTGGAGCTGTTCGAGCCAAAAGGTACCACACGGGGAGGATCGGACAAAGTCCTGTGCACCCCATTACCCACGTGGGCTTCAATCAAGGAAGGAGACCGAGCTTACACCACTTGGAGGCCAAACACTACAAAGACACGTTACGTAACGAGGCGTCCATCTCTATCCGGTGAGACTCCAACTCATGCTCACACCAAAAGGGGACGCACTTTCGAGGTGAAACGTGATCGAGAAGGGAGAACAATATACGGCGCGCCTGTTAGCAATTAGCGGGAGAGGCGGAACCCGACCTCTCCGCCCAATTGAATCTTTGCAAGAATGATGAAACGCAAGACGAAGTACCAGACGCCCCACAGCAACTATAAGATGGAACCAATTCCACAACTGACGAGCTCGAGACTGTTAACATCGGGAATGAAGAAACTCCCAGGCCGGTCTCTATCAGTTCGACTCTATCCACAGACGAACGTACGAGTCTTGTTCAACTACTCAAGGAGTACCAAGATGTATTTGCCTAGACATACGAGGAAATGCCTAGTCTGGATGAAAAATTGGTCACCCATCACTTACATGTCATACCTGGATCCAAGCCAATCAAGCAATCTCCGAGGCAATTCGGACATGAAGTAGAGGACCAAATCAAGAACGAAATTCGAAGCCGCTAGGCTGCTGGCTTCATCGAGCCTATTCATCATCCAACCTGGTTAGCCAATGTGGTCCCGGTAAAGAAGAAAAAACGGACGAGATCCGGTCTTTGCGTAGATTTCGAGAGACTTGAACAAGTGCTGCCCCAAGGACGACTTTCCTCTACCTAACATCGACATGTTAGTGGACGCCACCAGCGGACACGGCATGTTCTCCTTCATGGATGGTTATAGCGGATACAATCAGATAAGGATGTATGAGCACGATGGGAGTAAGACGGCTTTCCGAACCCCTCTTGGCAATTTTTATTATACCGTTATGCCATTCGGTTTAAAGAATGCCGGCGCAACATATCAACGTGCTATGACGGCAATCTTCCACGACATGATGCATAAACAAGTAGAAGACTATGTGGATGATATTGTGGTCAAATCAAAAGCTCGAGCGAGACCACACAAATGTCTTGAGGCAAGTGTTTTAGAGGTGTCGAGAATACAAGTTGAAGATGAATCCTTTGAAATGTGCTTTCGGTGTCTCTTCAGGTAAATTTCTGGGATTCCAGGTGACATGAGAAGGAATAAAGGTAGACCCGTCCAAAACTCAGGCTATCCTCACAATGCCGCCTCCCCGAACCGTGAAAGAACTCCGAGTTTCATGGGCAAGGTGAATTACATTCGACGTTTTATACCTGGTCTAGCCCAACTTACCGCCTCATTCACCACCTTCTTTGAAGAAAGGAGCCAGTTTTGTTTGGACCGCAACCCAACAAGAAGCTTTTCGGAAAATTCAACGAATACTATCATCTCCAACCGTCATGAAGTCTCCGGTACAAGGGAAGCCACTGGTCCTCTACACCGCCTTCACCGACACCGCCGTAGGGGCTTTACTCGCTCGGGGAAGACGATGAGGGAATCGAACGTCCCATATACTATTTCATTCGAATATTGAGACGCCGAACTCGGATACCCCCGGAGCGAAAAAGCGTGTTTAGCCTTAATCCATTCCATTCGAAGTTTAGGCATTACCTGCTTTGTCTAATAGGGTGATACTCGTGTCTAAATCCGATCCGTCAAAGTTTTTACTTTCAAAACCGGTCCCGACGGGAGGACAGGCAAATGGCTTCTCCAAATGTCGAACTAGACATAACGTGTGCATCGCCTAGAGCTATCAAGGGCCAAGCGATTGCGAGACTTGCGCAGCATTTCCGGAGAAGACACTACGGGACTACATGAAGAACTCCCTGGAAAATTTCCGGACGTCTCTATTCGGAAGAAGAAGTGTGGCTCTTGTATTTTGACGGCTCCGCTACCCCCTAGCGGTAACACTTTGGAGGAGCAAGGCGTGGTGTTAGTCTCTCCAACCGGAGAAGTATTTTCACATTCCTTCAAGTTAGACTTCGAATGCACCAACAACTCCGCGAGAATATGAAGCTTTCCTCATAGGGCTTTCAATAGCTAAACAAGCGGAGTCACACGTCTGGAGATAAGAGGTGATTCCAAGTTACTGGTAAATCAAATGAATGGAGTATATGCACTGAAAGAAGTAACACTATCCCCGTACTTTGCCGATGCAACCATAACCCATGTTGGTCGCAGCAACAACAAACACGCTGATTGCCTAGCAACATTGGCTTCCAAACTGAAGTTTGAAGGAGCGGAAGAAACCCTGACGGTGAAGAGGAGAACCATAGAATCAACTTGGCTGCCGCAACACAAAGACATCAAGACCGATGATTGGCGAACTCCGATCATTCGAGATCTCAACGACTCACTCTCCCAAGGAAAGGTCAGTCTCAAAACCCTGCAAAACTTCTTCATGCTTCATGGTATGTTGTATTATCGGAATCCAGAGATGGCTCCCTGTCAAGATGTCTGGGAGGTGACGAAGCACAACTACAGCTGGATCGTATTCACAATGAAATTTGTGGACAATCACTGGTGGTAACGCTTTACCGGCGACTTCAACGCCTGGGTTATTACTGGACAGAGATGGAGGCTCAATCCAGACTACTTCAGAAGTCCTGCCCAAATTGCCAGGCACCACCACACCAATTGGAGATTTTTAATGTGAACCGCATTGGGGACTGGAGAGAACCCTACATTAGCTATCTCCGTGATGGGATAATTCCTGCCGGTCAAAAGGACGCCATTAAGATGAAGCAAAGAGCCAAGCGGTTCATATTCCATGAAGGGATCCTGTATCGCAAGAGCTTCGGGGTTATCTCTTTGCGATGCCCGGCCGGGAGAAGAAATCCCGATCATCTTGAAAAAGAGACACACGAAGGAGAACATCAAGGGAAGAGGAAACTATTTCTCCAAATACATGAGAAATACTATTGGCCGACCATGGAGGACGATGCAGCCGTTTTTGTTCAAAGCTGTCACATGTGCCAAATCCATGGGAACCTTGTTCATGCGCCTTCTACCCCTCTCGCACTCTATAAGCGACCCATGGCCGTTTTCACTGGGACTGGACATTATCGGGAAAATCAATCCACCGTCATCGAAGCAACACGAGTACATCATAACCGCGACGGAATACTTCACCAAATGGGTAGAGGCCATTCCCCTACGAGGAACCACAGGAGCAACAATTACGGCTTTCATTAAAGAATACATCATTTGTCGTTTTGGCGTGCCCAAGCACATCATCACTGATAATGGCACTCCCTTCGCCAACAAGCAGGTACGGGAATTACTTGAGGAGTATGGCATTAAACAGGTCTTCTCCACCGTCTACTATCCTCAAGGTAACGGGCAAGCTGAGAGTACCAACAAGATATTGATCCGGATCATCAGCCGAACGGTACACGACAATCCTAGGGGATGGCATGATCATTTGCCAATGGCACTATGGGCGTACCGTACGTCACCCAGAAGCTCCATTGGGGTTTCACCGTACTCACTTGTCTACGGAGCGGATGCAATTCTCCCAGCAGAGATCATAGTCCCATCAGCCAGGATTGCAGGAGCAACCGGGATCCATTGGAACGAGGCTGAAGTCTCTGACTCTCGAATAGCAGAGTTAGACACTCTGGATTTTAGAAGGAATAAAGCAGAAGAACACGCTCAGGTGTACAGGAATCGGATTTCCAGGGCATACAACAAAATTGTGAAACCACGCGTTTTCAAAGTGGGAGATTTGGTTCGAAACGGCCAAACACATCCAACAAGACATGTCTGCACCAAAATTCTCACCAAAATGGGAAGGTCCCTACGCAGTCACCAAGGCTTACAATACCTGGCTACTACAAGATCATTAAGGTAGACGGGGCGAGCCGGAAGCGATTATCAATGGAAAGTGGCTCAAGGCATATCATGCCCGACCACCGTCTCATTGTGTCAACAATACGAGGCATTTATTTTCATTACATGTTTGAATCATCAATTATATTCGAGAGATGTGTCAATGAAAAAACCTGTTTCACCAATCAAAAACCAATGAAGTTTATTCCGCAAAGAGGTTTAAAAACTTTTGACACAAACGTCATTAACAATAAAGGAATGAAGTTTAGAAGAGGCCGTCTAGAAGATTATAGTTCCTTGAGAGCATCATCTCCAGTCTAGCGTGATATCTTTTCGTTCTTTTCTTCAAGTCCTGCACAGTCTGCTCTACCTTCTCCGATTCTGCAGCCTGAGCCTTCTCCTCTTCCAAAATAGCCTTCGCAGCAGGAACAACATTTACAAGGATACCAGCTCGATCAACCTTGATGATATCAAGACGCTGCCGCAACCAGCCCACGTTGAACTCCATGGATTCGCAGGTAGATACCATATTCTCCCACTTTTCGAGGCTTGATTCAGCAACATTGCGGATAGAAATACTCTCCATCTCAGCAATCATGGGAAGAAGGCAGTTTACCGCGGTGACCGAAGCGGAAACAAAGATGTCGGACCACGTTTACGGTTGCGATATGGCCGTACTTCCTCCATAAATTTGTGTACAAAGGCACAAACTCCTTCCGCACCGAGGAATCCACCGACATCTCGGTAGGCTGGAGGATAAACATTTCATGCGGACATCGAATGAAAGACCTGCATTTGGATATTCATAAGATGAGATACCCAAGTCGGCGTCTTCAAGGTTCACGGGGGTAGCGTATTTGAGTTTGAAGGAAGAGGAGTGGTTAAATCATCGTCATCAACGATCGTCACACATGTTCCGGTAGGATATCTCTGCAAGAATGAAAGGATTATTTACCTGACCGTTGTGAAGAACAAACAATGGTTCAGAAAAGGAAGAAAAGACAAACCGGTATGATCTTCTTGACTCGGAGAACACGAACAGGGGACTGATCATGAAGCTCAGACGCAGGTCGTGCACGTTTAACGGAAGATCCTGGATGGTATGAAGAAGACGATCCCTTTGTTGTTAGACATGATGGGGAAACAAAATTTTAGCAAGGAAGCTCTACTGCAAAAAACGTAAAAATGGTTCAAAATTCTCTACACCTGCACATATGCTGAGGAAACCCTAAAATGATTGCGGCGCCCGATGAATGAGGATTCAACACCGACCGAGTCAGGTTTTCTTGTGAACCCTAATCGAGAATCAGAAGGTCATCCGGATTCTAGCGATTCAACCGGCAGTGTGTAAAGCACCCACACCTGGAGTTCCAGCTGAAGAAGAATCCTACCCTAGCTCAAGCACCTAAGGGAGGAAGCCGGTCTGTCAAGACCTGTGACCACACAGGTATGGAGGATTACCCACGGCCGGAACCCCTCCAGGTAGACTTTCTTTATCTTGTCTTCTTACGTTTATGTATGTCACCATCTCATGCCTACCACACAATAGTGTAACCATTATGTGCTAGGCAGGGGACTTAATGTTGATGGTGGATTTTCGTTTAAGGTTAAATTTGTAAAAAAAACCGAAAAAATCATGCGCTGACATCTTGTAAAAGATAAAGCCATTTATAAGTGTTGGATACTCCCTCACTTAATTCACCAAGAATGGAGCATGTAGCAACAATCCCGTTCTGTGAATACATGAAATTCCTCCAGGTTGGAGCATGTAGCAACAATCCCTTCCTGTGAATTTCATATCAGCCTTGTATTTCAGTACTCATTATCGTATGGCATGACGACCGAGTGTTACTCTTGAGAATAACACGAACCTCCAAACACTATAATGAAACCATGTACGAAATACCCGCACTGGTGATTCTCGGTGTGTTATACTAGCCCGAGCCCTCTCGGTGTGTTATACTAGCCCGATTGAGCCCCTCTCGGTGTGTTAGACTAGCCCGATTGAGCATCCGGACTGACCGTATCGGTCCGGATATGATCCGATCGCAGTCATCCAACTCCATAAGCATGATTGGATGACCCCGGATCAATTCCATCATCCCCAAGCAGGTATGGAATACCCACGGCCGACCCGCATGGTCGGCCATTGGCCTTTGCTTGCCAAAAGACGTTCATACCAAGCATTATGGACGGAAAACCCTAAATAAGGGTTTGCGGCATATTACATGTGTCGCAAAGCAGTCTCAACCATCCATCTTCGCAGGTATAGATGGAGGGTTTAGATGTAGACTTAAAGGGCCCAGAGCATGTCAACACGATCACCGTGGGACCGCCTACACACTTGACCAATCGGTCAAGACCATCAATGTTTGGCCGTGACAAAATCATCACCCAAACAAGGAGTGGCGCACGGCTTTTGAAAGCCAAAATTAGGGTTTCAAATCATCACGCGCGTCCATCTTCTCCGGCATGAATGGAGGGTCACGAGTTAGATTAAGCAAGGGCCGGTCATACCAAAGCATGACCACCGTGGGCTCATCTACCTCCTCATGCGATCGGCCAAGGCATCCCATGCCCGGCTAATCCAAAACGCCCGCCCAAACATGCGTGGTTACACTTCCCAAATTGCAAACTGATCTCGACCACTCAACTTCACCGGATGATTTGAATGGCTTAGATCACGTTTTCATGGGATAGTCGGTATAGGCATGATCACCAGCCTGCCATCTTCCCGTCAAACCCATCGACCAAGACCGACCAAGATGTGTCGTCTTGAAACGCGTGCCCGAACTAGGGATCTCGCGCCGGTTTCCAACTCCTTTGTGGCAACGGTTTTCGCATGAACCGATCTCAACCACTCAACTTTACCAGGTTAAATTGAGTGGCCTATATCGCACCTTCATGGGACGGTAAGACATGGACGTGTACACCAGCATGCCATCTACATACACGTCCGGTCGGTCCTCTCCAAAATTCTTCCATTACTTGGTTTCGACCAAGTCAAGAGTCATGCTTGCGCTCCTCTTCAAAAAAACCTAATATTCATTAACGGTCGCAGATGAGTGTCTCAAAGATCATCTCATCCTTCCAACTTCACCAGCTTGGTTATACAACCCTGGTCAGAAGTTATTTGGTTAGTGAGGCGTCATTACCCATCACTTTACCACACCATAATGCAGTACCTGCATAAAATACACATGATACTTCACAAGTATCGACTTTCTGAATAACACAGTTATTCAATTCAGCATTACATGCTATCTTTCGTGGATCCACGATCCACACATTCCAAACATCAATCATGTCACAAAGCGGGGGGATACATCTTTGGGGTATTGGTGCGGCGGTTTACGGCGTGCGGCGTGCAACGCGCCATCACAAGAACGTGTTAGGAAGTCATGGACGGTTAGAGATGAACAGGAGAAGTGGGCAAGACTGGTCGATGCACAACTCCACTACTCCATCACTCCACTTCCCACGAGAGACGTGAATGAGGCTCAATGACTTGTATAAATAGGTTCTCCGCCCTATTTCAAACAACAACACAAGTTCAGACGAGACAGAAAAACCAAGTGTTAATACAAATCGTATTCAAACACCCCGAGCACTGCTTGCATCAACCGCAAGCCTGCTCATCTTTCGTTACAAGTCATAAGCAAAGCCAATGACTTCACAATCTCAACACCTTCTTCGCTTCCCTACCTAAGATCAACCCCATCTCCTTCACTTTGTGACCGAAACAAGTCTCGGGAACAGCCATTTCTTGGTTTAGGCCGGACTTGCCATGATTGATCTCTCGAATCTACAAGCACTCACCGCGCAGTGCATTTGTTTAAGGTTTAAATTCATTCCTCATCCACACCCCAAATTACCAAATTCTACAGGAGTAGTTTTCACCCATAAACATCGTGACGAAAGTCATGTCGATTATTTCAATAACTTGAAAATCGCTTTGATGAAAAATAGTTTATGAATAACAACTATATAACATCGTCTAAGAAAGTTTCAATAATTGAAATGAGAGTTTAACCATCTTTGGATATAAACATAGTGTGTGGCTTCACGAATCCCAAATGAAGTCTTCAAGTCGTTAACCTAATACGGTTTTTGGAAAACCTAGGTTAAATGAGAATCGACTCTAGTACGCAACTAGGACACAAGAAAGTGTCGGGATTAGGTTTTCCAGTTGCTAGAGTTCTCCCTTATATAGTCTTTCAAATCAGGGTTGCTTACAATCAAAACTAAGATATCTTAGTAACAAAGTATTTGTTAGAGCATTTCTCGGTCGAACTCGCATGCGTTGCTATATCAAGCATGTTTATCAATATTAGTGATCAAAACTATATGGATTGATAGTTTACTTATGACTAAGTCTCGGTCTAGGATAGTTAAGTGTAGTTGAGCTCCATACTCCATGGCGATCATCTTACAAAGACGAAGAACTACTCGAGGAACAAGTGGAACTTCATCCGTTCAAAAAGGTATGTGGAGACTTGAACTCATCTATCACTCAAAAGTCTACTCTATCTCCTACTCTTGAGACAATAGTCGTATAAGTATGATAGTTTTCATACATACACATTTGCTATTTCGAGCCGAGTTTACTCGCCTATCTTTTTCTTGAAATATGTGTTGGTGAGCTTTCGCTTCAACCATTTTCATCTTTACCCGTGACGAAAGTCATGATGACGTTTCAAACTTGAAAATAGCTTTGATGACGATAGTCGTGAATAACGATTGTTATAACATTATTGAAGAATGTTTCAATGATTGAAATGTAGAGTTGAGATTACCAACTATGGATATAAGCACATATAGTGTGTTCGCACATTAGTGTATAAATCCATGTGTCGGAAACCAAGTACGTGCATATGTGTGCATGCGGTATTGGTGAAGGAGACAGGTTGAGTACGCGTACCCACGGAAGTTTTCATACCGAAAATTTCTGCTGAGTTTGTAGTGACAAAACGCTTACATCATATGGATAAACAAATTACAAGAATTCATTACACATACGCTTGATTCCCAAATTCAACAGCACAATAACCTGTATACATTCAATCCATAAATGCCGTTGTTGACATTATAATAACAAAGCTAATACTCCCCCTAAAGGTAAGATAGGTAGATTTTATCAATCCGCACGCCTTTGTTATTCCTTTGTAGTCCATATAACTACAAGTATCATATGATATGCTACTCCCCCTTAGTCTATGCTTTACTCTTTCGTTAGATAAACGTTTAAGCACCAATGTCCTTTCCCTTAGTGATACCAATCAATATAAATCAATACCAGTATCACTTGTTCACTCCATATATTTCTCCCCCTTTTTGTCACAAAATTACAAAGGAACGAGCAAATAAAGGACAAACCGAAAGGATCTTACAAATCTCAAAATAGACTTGCAAACCTAGAGTTAAGCACGAGGGTTCCACACACCATTTTTGATAACCAATATCAAAACCGAAACGACAAAGTAATTTTGTTTTGATATGTTACCAAGGAAACAATTGCCCAAAGAAATTTTCCCTAATAGTTTAGCAAACCAAAAATCGACTAAGCACCTTAGTTCCTTTGCTAAACCGATTGTACAAATACAATCGCTTGTTCGATAAGACCAAAATAAAGATAACTCTATTTTTCTCATCAGGTTCTAATTATCCATATAACTTATAAACAAGACAAGTACTAGGTTAGTTAAGTAGCTGTTGATGGTGGTTTTTAAACAAAGGGTAAAATCGTAAAACCCCAAATAACCTAATGTCACCAGTGACACATTTATTAGGACATTTAATGCATGTAGTCAGTAATTAATAGGGGGTACTTTTTCAAATTAGGGTTACAACGAACAAAACCCTAATTCCCCTCCGTGCCAATGGCAAATCATGCCAGCCATACCAAACGCGCCGAAGCATGCCAACCATGCTAGCCGAACCTCCGTGCCAATGGCAAATCATGCCCGACCACACCTAGCCCAAGCTAGCCACACCTCTATGCCAATGGCAAATCATGCTGACCATACCAAACGCGCCGAAGCATGCCAACCATGCTAGCCGCACCTCTATGCCAATGGCAAATCATGCCAGCCATACCAAAAGCCGAAGCATGCCAACCATGCTAGCCGCACCTCCGTGCCAATGGCAAATCATGCCAGCCACACCTAGCCCATACTAGCCGCACCTCCGTGCCAATGGAAAATCATGCCAGCCACACCTAGCCCAAGCTAGCCGCACCTCAATGCCACTGTCAAATCATGCCAACCATACCAAACGCGCCAAAGCATGCCAACCATGCTAGCCGCACCTCCGTGCAAATGGCAAATCATGCCAGCCACACCTAGCCCAAGCTAGCCGCACCTCTATGCCAATGGCAAATCATGCCAGCCATACCAAACGCGCCAAAGCATGCCAACCATGCTAGACGCACCTCCGTGCCAATGGCAAATCATGCCAGCCACACTTAGCCCGAGCTAGCCGCGCCATGCCAAACACACTCTGCCTTGGCCCTAGCTACGCTGGCCACGCCACGCTAAGCCAAACACCCTTACCTTAGCCCTAGCCGCGCCATGCCAAAGTAGCGCCCGCACCTAGGCTTGCAAACCATGCAACCTAGGCCAAATTGGCCACGCATGCCATTGGCACATGCCAACATGCTCGCTGGTAGCTTTTACTACCAGGGCGCGACCCAAATTGGCCACGCATGCCATTGGCACATGCCAACACGCTCATTTGGTAGCTTTTTCTACCAGGGCGCGACCCAAATTGGCCATGCATGCCATTGGCACATGCCAACACGCTCGCTGGTAGCTTTTTCTACCAAGGCGCGACCCAAATTGGCCACGCATGCCATTGGCACATGCCAACACGCTCCCTGGTAGCTTTTTCTACCAGGGCGCGACCCAAATTGGCCACGCATGCCATTGGCACATGCCAACACGCTCATTTGGTAGCTTTTTCTACCAGGGCGCGACCCAAATTGGCCACGCATGCCATTGGCACATGCCAACACGCTCGCTGGTAGCTTTTTCTACTAGGGCGCGACCCAAATTGGCCACGCATTCCATTGGCACATGCCAACACGCTCGTTGGTAGCTTTTTCTACCAAGGCGCGACCCAAATTGGCCACGCATGCCATTGGCACATGCCAACACGCTCATTTGGTAGCTTTTTCGCCGGGCGCGACCCAAGTTGGCCACGCATGCCATTGGCACATGCCAACATGCTCGCCGGTAGCTTTTTCTACCAAGGCGCGACCCAAATTGGCCACGCATGCCATTGGCACATGCCAACACGCTCGCTGGTAGCTTTTTCTACCGGGCGCGCCCAAATTGGCCACGCATGCCATTGGCACATGGCAACACGCTCATTTGGTAGCTTTTTCTACCAAGGCGCGACCCAAATTGGCCACGCATGCCATTGGCACATGCCAACACGCTCATTGGTAGCTTTTTCTACCAGGGCGCGACCCAAATTGGCCACGCATGCCATTGGCACATGCCAACACGCTCGGCCGATAGCTTTTCTTACCAGGCCACGGCCCTAATGGCCAAACACGCCATTGGCACTTGCCACACACGTCACTAGCGAGGCATTGCCACTTACACTCAACGTACAACCTACCACCAAGGCATTCGCACATGCCATTGGCACATGCCACACACGCCACTAGCGACTCGGCATTGCCACTTGCACTCAAGATGCAACCCGCAACAAAGGCATTCCGCACATGCCACACGCGCCACTTGCACTCAAGGTGCAACCAACACTCGAGATATCAACACAAGGCGGGGATGCTTTCCGGGGTTTTGGTTTGGCGGTCTGGCTTGCGGCGTACATTACGCTCACATTAAGAAAGCGTGAAAAGGAATAAAGCGGTCAAATAAATGTGGAAATAATGGTGAAAACGTTTTCACCCATAAACACCATGCGGTTACCACCTCCTCCCATTATTTCACCCTTTACTCTCTTCCTTCATGAGGCTAGGGTACGTTTCAATCTCGACTTGTATAAATAGGTCTTACCTATTTCCACCAGACAACAAGTCTCGGTCAGGAGAAAAATACAATACTCTCAGAAAAGGCAACTTTGCAAGCTATCCAAAAAAGCTTTCATCTCTTGCAAGCTTCCTAAGCTTTCACTTTCTGATACAAGTCGAGACACTACTCTCTCAGAATTATTCTGGCCTCACACCTTTCTTTGCTTCCCTCCCCAAATCAACCCTTCTCCTCCACTTTGTGACCGAAGCAAGTCTGGAACGACCATTTCTTGGTTTAGGCCGGACTTGTACAGATTGATCTCTCGAATCTATAAAGTGCTCACGTGCAGCACATTTGTTTAGGGTTTAAACCAGTTTCTCACTCACCTACCGAATTTACCGAAATCGGCGGAAATGATTTTCACCTATAAACAATTGGCGACCACAGCGGGAGGATTGATCTATCGGCTACAATGTCAGACTGTCGATCTCGTTCTTCGACCCAGATGTCAAGATGGTAGGGAAGGCGACTCAATCCGACTCAACTGCCAGACAACCCGGTTACCAGTTGTAAAAACTACACCTGAAAACTGGGGACTCGCTGAAGATGCTACCCGCGATTGGGGACTTGCGACTCAATCCGACTCAACTGCCAGACAACCTGTTACCAGTTGTTAAAACTACACCAGAAAACTGGGGACTCGCTAAAGATGCTACCAGCGATTGGGGACTTGCTGGCGATTCTACCAACAAAGCCGCCTTTTACATGGAGAGGGGCGTGTTCGCAAAAAACCTCTGGAGTGAGTAAATTTAGACCAGGGCAAGATATACGATCTGTTTTTAGGTTCTTAATAAAACCGTCATACTACTTTTGCGTCTTGTGCCTATTGCTAGCACACACTTTCACAAAAGCAATATTCCTTTCACAAAACATAATCGAGTTATATTATCAAAACCATTCATCCCAAAAAAAAATCCAATATCCTCAAAAGCTACATTTGTCTATCAAAAGCAGGTCGAACTTTGAACCGGACATCCAAAGTATGTTTTTCAAAAAAAAAAAGAGAGCGAGAAGAACCTAAATGAAAGTTTAACGAGAGAAACATTCAAGGAAAATCATCCAACAGAGGTCTGCTCTTCTAGGAGAAAGTCAACTTTGCATCTTCAAGAGTCGCTCTCTTCATAGTTAACATCTAGGAAAGCTTTTCGAGTTCTACCTCCTGTCGTGCAATCTCCTCTGCAGAAAGGCTTTCGATTGATGCATCTTTCGACTTCTGGATTTCAGCAAGGCCTTCGACAAACCACGAAGCGTTGAACTCCTTTTATACACACACGTCGCGATGGTGCTCCCAGTCGGCAATAACGTCTTCAGAAACGGTGTGGCCAGTCACCTCACGCATGTCCTCAATGGAAGATAAAGCCTCTTCCACACGCTTAACCAGCGTAAATCGACTAGTGATCTTCTTGGTTGTGGCCACATGTCCATGCTTCTCCCAGATTCTGGTGTACAACGCCTCATACTTAGCCAGCACGCTGAAACCGCCAACCAGCACATGACCTGGATAAGGAACCAAGTACGGGGGATCAAAAATGGCGCCTGCGACCGGCCTCACGACGCGCAAAGGGTCTTCTTCCATGTCTACGGCAGCAACCATCAGAGAATCATCCACCGTTTGAACCACATCTGTGCCCGGCAATTGGTTAACTCCCATCTCCAAGTCACCAGCGGTGGTCGCCAAAGGCAAGTTTCCGTGTGACTCCACCCCAGAATCGTCCTCCGAACCGGATTCCTCCTGCGAACTTGAGTTAGACATTTTTCAAAAGAAGAAACGGAATAAGAAAGAAAAAGAAGCGCGAAACTCACCGAACCACTTCCCGAAAAAGAAACAGTCTTTGCGGAGGAATCACTCTCACTTGTCGAACTTTCTTCTTTCTCGACTCATCACCGCTATGAGGAGGCTCGGTCTTGCCCGGAATTCTTCGAAGAAATTGCCGTCTCCCGGCAACGTGCAAAGGAAGCGAAAGCATTAACACTACCGAAGCCCTGGAAGAAACAAGACGCATGTTTTGTGAGAAATTCACGTGTGTTGAGACAAACCAACAAGGAGGCGACACGTACACGGTTATTGGAAGAAGCCGAAAGACACGAGAGCTGCGGGAGGATCTTGTGAAACCGCCGGAACCCCTTGCCACGATTCTTCGTCCTCTGTTCCTTTGCTGGGGACTTTCCGAGTTGCCGGACAACTTTCGCTTGGGATCTCTCAACATCGGATACTTCTTCAAAAGCTGCTGGGGAAGGTTTACAACGAACATTCTCCACCACGATTTTACAAAATCTTGGATCATAATAAACTCATCGCGCCAGAACTCATTATAGCCAAAAGTCGTCGAAGTCACTCTTCCCGTTTGAAAGAAGGGAAGGCGGATACCCGGCTCAAAGGCACTGGCATTGAGGGCGGCATGCAATGAATCTTTAGGAACCACCAGCTGGTAAGCAAGAGGTAACCCTTGATCGAAACCCATGTGACAAGCGTAGCAGTCAATATTATGTGACTATTCGGAAAGACCCCATAAAGAAAGACGGCATATAGCCGGACATGCGACTTTGAATAAACAAGTTTTCACCAACACTCAAGTTGCCGTCGGAAGACAAAGACATGTTCGGAGCGAAGCAAAGGTGTCAATTTGAGTCACCGACCTATGGACCGGCTCCCATGGGCGGCCCGATTTCATGCGACTTATCTAGAAGACTAACCAAGCTCACGCCAACTCTTGGACGCCCTTTGTTCACCCATCGAAGAATTCGAGAGCCGCCCCAACTCGCGGGAATCGAAGGCATCGGTTTCGGAGCATACTTCTCAAATTGCTCCCATAGCCGGACTTTGCGAGAAAAGCAACGTGCACATATGAATCCACTTTCATGAAACCATTCGAAACTCGCATGTTCGCAACTAGGTGATCCAGATGCACATACGGGGAGCCGAGGAATAGCTTGCCAATGGGAAGAACTTCACCTTTTGCTAACTTCACGACAATCACTAGCAACTGGTCTTATTTCCTTCTTGCCAGTAACCGTCATCAAAAATGTCTCTAGACAACCGAGAGAGCCAAAAATCTTTGCAACATGAAGATCTTGCTTTTCGTTTAGGTTCCAGCTCGTCCGGAAACCATTGAGATATCCACCAGCTATAAAAGTACCTTTCATCCTCTTTCCGGACAGAATCCTTCGACTTCGCAGTGGAGTCTTTCCGAGCGTAATCTACAAACTTAGCGGCAAGGTCTTCCCGCATCTTTTCCTCACCTTCAGATAATCGGATATTAAGATTCCGATTCTAGGAAGATTGACAAACAAGAGAGCCACAATGTCCAAAGAGAAAGTTATTTCACCCCATCTACATATGATCGTATGGGTGTCCGAACACCATCCGGAGATGAAAGCAACCAAGCCCGGGATATCCTTCCTAACTGGAGATTTCTTGAAGCTCGAAGCATCAATAATCTGCGCTCGAGTCAAGTTAGTATTTATGTGCTCCCTACTCACCATGAACTCAATCCATCTATCAAAAGAACGCAATGGGCTTTGACACATCCTGAAATCAATGTTGGAAGAAAAGTATACCCCTTTATGAAGACAGAACCGTATGATGTTCTCTCAGGCGAACCGAACGTGTTCTCTTTTCATCTTCACCACCTAGGTTAACAAAATTGGCACGAAACTGGGTGATTCTTCCGAGCAGGGGCGAGGGGTCTAGCAAAGAATTCATCATCCGTGTTTGGTTTGGAACTATGAACATCCTTCGATGAGGCGAAATTTTGTTCAGGTAACATCTTGTCCGATTTCTTCATAACAGATTTAGTAACGAGATATCTGCATGCACACGAAGAAAGACGAAATTATCTCCTGACACATAATCGCACCCAACAAAAAAAAAGATGGGAGAGGGTGTATTCTCTACGGGTTCAAAACTGCACACGCAGTATTTTCTTCAGGGTTCAAAATTATACTCAGTATTTTATACGGGCTCAAGTGCGTCTGCAGTATCCTTCTTCGAGTTCAAAATTATATATGGAGCATTTTTCTACGGGTTCAAAACTGCACGCGCAGTATTTCCTTCAGGACCGAAATTCATATATGCAATATTTCCTATGGGTTCGAAGTCATATGAAGCACATATACAGTATTCTTCTTCGGGATTCATATAAAGTATTCTCTACGGGTTCAAAACTGCACACGCAGTATTTTCCTCAGGGTTCAAAATTATATACGCAATATTTTATATGGGCTCAAGTGCGTCTGCAGTATCCTTCTTCGGGTTCCAAATTATATATGGAGCACTTTCCTACGGGTTCGAATAATATATGCAGTATTTCCCTTGGGTGCATATATACAATATTTTCTACAAGAAGCACGCCAAGAAATTATATGCGCAATATCATTGCAAGGATTATAAAGAAAAACGCCTACTCTTAGGGTTTGCACCTACATGAAAAGGGAAACAAGGGAAGTACTGGAAGACATACCTGGAAGCTGGTTTTTCTTTGTAACTCTGCCGCTAGTAGGAAAGGATAAAAGGAATAAGGTGCAAGATGAGAGAAAGGGGTTTTATATATATGGGCGTGAAGATTCCGAAATAGGGAAGGATTTCCCTTTACCAAAAATCGTGCGGGCTCACAAGGACGCCCAACTTCCCAATGCCGCCCAAGTTGCACCGGTCCCACCAATTGCGCCAACTTCCCAAAGACCGCCCAAGCCACGCCAGCAAGCACGCACAGCAACTCAACTTGCGCCGGTCCCACTAGCTAGCACGCTCAGTTTCCCAACTCACGCCAACTTCCCAATGACCGCCCAAGTCGCGCCAGCAAGCACGCACAGCTTCCCCACCTTACGCCGGTCCCACCAGCTAGCACGCTCAGTTTCCAAACTCGCAACAACTTCTCAATGCCGCCCAGCTTCCTGTCTCTCACGACGCTAACTTCCCAATTGTGCCAGCCTCCCGATTTGCGCACAAGCGCCGGAGGCAAGGATTCCAAATCCTATTTATAAAAAGGTCAGACGAGCCTCCTCAATTCTCTTTACAGTTTGCTTTTGATAGTTTGTCACCATCTTATGCTTACCTCGCAACAAAGCTCTTGTTCCGAGCTAAGCAGGGGACTTAATGTTGATGGTGGTTTTTAAACAAAGGGTAAAATCGTAAAACCCCAAATAACCTAATGTCACCAGTGACACATTTATTAGGACATTTAATGCATGTAGTCAGTAATTAATAGGGGGTATTTTTTCAAATTAGGGTTACAACGAACAAAACCCTAATTCCCCTCCGTGCCAATGGCAAATCATGCCAGCCATACCAAACGCGCCGAAGCATGCCAACCATGCTAGCCGCACCTCCGTGCCAATGGCAAATCATGCCAGCCACACCTAGCCCAAGCTAGCCGCACCTCTATGCCAATGGCAAATCATGCCAGCCATACCAAACGTGCCGAAGCATGCCAACCATGCTAGCCGCATCTCTATGCCAATGGCAAATCATGCCAGCCTAACCAAACGCGCCGAAGCATGCCAACCATGCTAGCCGCACCTCCGTGCCAATGGCAAATCATGTCAGCCACACCTAGCCCATGCTAGCCGCACCTCCGTGTCAATGGCAAATCATGCCAGCCACACCTAGCCCAAGCTAGCCGCACCTCTATGCCAATGTCAAATCATGCCAACCATACCAAACGCGCCAAAGCATGCCAACCATGCTAGCCGCACCTCCGTGCCAATGGCAAATCATGCCAACCACACCTAGACCAAGCTAGCCGCACCTCTATGCCAATGGCAAATCATGCCAGACCATACCAAACGCGCCAAAGCATGCCAACCATGCTAGCCGCACCTCCGTGCCAATGGCAAATCATGCCAGCCACACTTAGCCCGAGCTAGCCGCGCCATGCCAAACACACTCTGCCTTGGCCCTAGCTACGCAGGCCACGCCACGCCAAGCCAAACACCCTTACCTTGGCCCTAGCCACGCCATGCCAAAGTAGCGCCCGCACCTAGGCTTGCAAACCATGCAACCTAGGCCAAATTTGCCACGCATGCCATTAGCACATGCCAACACGCTCGCTAGTAGCTTTTTCTGCCAGGGCGCGACCCAAATTGGCCACGCATGCCATTGGCACATGCCAACACGCTCATTTGGTAGCTTTTTCTACCAGGCGCGACCCAAATTGGCCACGCATGCCATTGGCACATGCCAACACGCTCATTTGGTAGCTTTTTCTACCGGGCGCGACCCAAATTGGCCACGCATGCCATTGGCACATGCCAACACGCTCATTGGTAGCTTTTTCTACCAAGGCGCGACCCAAATTGGCCACGCATGCCATTGGCACATGCCAACACGCTCATTTGGTAGCTTTTTCTACCAGGGCGCGACCCAAATTGGCCATGCATGCCATTGGCACATGCCAACACGCTCATTGGTAGCTTTTTCTACCGGGCGCGACCCAAATTGGCCACGCATGCCATTGGCACATGCCAACACGCTCGCTGGTAGCTTTTTCTACCAGGGTGCGACCCAAATTGGCCACACATGCCATTGGCACATGCCAATACGCTCGCTGGTAGATTTTTCTACCAAGGCGCGACCCAAATTGGCCACGCATGCCATTGGCACATGCCAACACGCTCGCTGCTAGCTTTTCCTGCCAGGGTGCGACCCAAGTTGGCCACGCATGCCATTGGCACATGCCAACACGCTCATTTGGTAGCTTTTTCTACCAAGGCGCGACCCAAATTGGCCACGCATGCCATTGGCACATGCCAACACGCCGCTGGTAGCTTTTTCTACCAGGGCGCGGCCCAAATTGGCCACGCATGCCATTGGCACATTCCAACACGCTCGTTGGTAGCTTTTTCTACCAGGGCGCAACCCAAGTTGGCCACGCATGCCATTGGCACATGCCAACACGCACCGCTGGTAGCTTTTCCTACCAGGGCGCAACCCAAGTTGGCCACGCATGCTATTGGCACATGCCAACACGCATCGCTGGTAGCTTTTCTTACCAGGCCACAACCCTAATGGCCAAACACGCCATTGGCACTTGCCACACACGTCACTAGCAGGCATTGACACTTACACTCAACGTACAACCTACCACCAAGGCATTCCGCACATGCCATTGGCACATGCCACACACGCCACTAGCAGCTCTGGCATTGCCACTTGCACTCAAGATGCAACCCGCAACAAAGGCATTCTGCACATGCCAATGGCACATGCCACACGCGCCACTAGCAACGCCACTTGCACTCAAGGTGCAACCAACACTCGAGATATCAACACAAGGCGGGGATGCTTTCCAGGGTTTTGGTTTGGCGGTCACAGCTTGCAGCGTACACTACGCTCACATTAAGAAAGCGTGAAAAGGAATAAAGCGGTCAAATAAATGAGGAAATAATGGTGAAAAAGTTTTCACCCATAAACACCATGCGGTTACCACCTCCTCCCATTATTTCACCCTTTACTCTCTTCCTTCATGAGGCCAGGGTACGTTTCAATCTCGACTTGTATAAATAGGTCTTACCTATTTCCACCAGACAACAAGTCTCGGTCAGGAGAAAAATACAATACTCTCAGAAAAGGCAACTTTGCAAGCTATCCAAAAAAGCTTTCATCTCTTGCAAGCTTCCTAAGCTTTCACTTTCTGATACAAGTCGAGACACTGCTCTCTCAGAATTATTCTGGCCTCACACCTTTCTTTGCTTCCCTCCCCAAATCAACCATTCTCCTCCACTTTGTGACCGAAGCAAGTCTGGAACGGCCATTTCTTGGTTTAGGCCGGACTTGTACAAATTGATCTCTCGAATCTATAAAGTGCTCATGTGCAGCACATTTGTTTAGGGTTTAAACCAGTTTCTCACTCACCTACCGAATTTACCGAAATCGGCGGAAACGATTTTCACCTATAAACAGTAGCATTCCTTGTTAAGGCATTCGTTTAGACTTGAATAACCGAAACCTCCACTTTGATAAGTCTAACTAAGATCAGAATTAACTTAGTTTCTCTTATCCGGAATTGAATTGGACTAAACAATTCATCCCGTAAACATTTTCTTTCGTTAATCCATAAACAATTCATACAAACCAAATAAATCAACTTGCATAATTATTCACCTCAACCAGAAGCAATTGAAACAACATAGACATTAAAGCACCGCAATTGCACCGAAATTTTGTAAGCTTAAACGATTGATACCAAACAATAAAGCAAGATAACAATAGTTTTTCTTAACCGGAAAAAATTGAATCACACATACATCCATACACAAATAATGGAATAAAACATCAATTGTACCGAAATTTTGTTAAGCAAAAGCAATAAATATACGCAATAAACTCTGGCTTTTCTTAAACAGGAAAACTATTAACTAACAAAGTCGTTACCTCAAATTTCGCATCCTCTTCTCCAATATGTTTGCATCTTCTTCCAGGGAGAATTGATATCAAAATATCATTATGTTGTCATCCTTATGCAAAACAAAAGAATAACAACAGCCAACCTTTACCAGAGAAAGGTTGAAAACCGGTTTTAACTATTGCAAGCAAAAGTTGAAACCACGAAACACATATGCTTTTATGATAAACCAAACGATTCAACATTGTGACTTTTTCACTTATTGTTTCAATCAGAACCCCTCATGATCCTTTGATAAAGCCTACCAACATGGGCTAGAACTTAATCCTGCTAAACCAAAAAGTCACCCAAACCGTAAGGGTTCACAACATATGAGATCGAATATCAATGTTAGAAAACCGAAATCATACATCCCATACACATACATAGCAATAAGATAAAGCATTCAAGCACAGGCTATGTAAACATAAACTATCACAAGAAAAATTATAAATCAAATAATTTTATTCATAATAGACTTTATTGAAAGAAATCAAAGATTGAAGTCTATTTTTCTTTGAGCAGGCGCTTAAACTTATTCATCCTTGTTATCCTCTGTTTCCATGATTTCATCAAGGTTCTCTTCAAACATTTCAAGATTGGTGGAGTGAAAACTAATCATTTGAAGATCATGAAAGTTTCTATAAGATGCCCTGCAGACAGCATGAAAAATAATTTCCTTTCGAGCAACAGAGAATAATTCCTTCAGGAGTTCTTTTCTTCCTATCAGTTCAAGACCTCCTTCACATAATCTTGTAGCCCTTACCTCAGTAAGAGAGGGCATGATTTGATATGAGCACAAGTCAAAACAGATTTCGAATCTTCCTTTATTAGAGGAATCCAAAACACTTTCCACTTCCTGGATACAATATTCTCCCATAAATTCGTTGTATGACCTTTTATTCTCAGTGAAAAGGATTATATGAATTTTTCTAGTTAATAGATCATGAAATCTACATGAGTATATCAAATCAGATATAGCATTCTTTAGATCTTTCATTGTTGAAAACCATGAAGAATTCGAGTGAGAATTGGGTTCTTATAAGATCTTAACCACTTATAAAAAGAAACCTTTATATATATAAAGATTTTCGGTAATCTTTCTCAAAAGGAAATAACTGGAATTACCCATTTTTAAACAAATTTCTATAACACACGAGTGCTTGGGTACAGAGAAATTTGTTCTTATGCAACGGTGCATTATTTTTGACTGTTCTTCCTCTTCCATCTCTTGAGATATGATATGTCATCATAATCTAAGAATGATTCAGAGAATGATCCTTTTAAATGATGAGAGACAAATCTTGCCCGTTTAAAATCATTTTTCTTATGCCCCTTTTTAAATAATTTTGGTATATACTGGGTAGACCAGGAATTAGCATAATAGTCCTTTACTCTGTTGGGTAAGAGGCAAGGATCAAGGTTTATTTTTCCCAATTCCTTTGAAACAAATCGAAGAGCATTTTGCATTTTACGAATCTTGCACAACTTCTGAACATGATTTTTAGTACCACAAGAATAACAACATTTGATATTATGAGAGTTGTAATGGTTGTAATTACCTGTTTGTGCAAGGTTGTTGAGAGTTCCTTTATATTTCTTTACTCTTCTTAGCTTTGATCCTTTTTCTTCTTCATCACTTTCCTTCTTCTGGAATGATTTATCATCAACTGTTTGTTTTTTTTTCTGCAAGATTCTTCACAATTGCATTGAGGATTTTCTTTTGGAGAATTCTCTGTTTGAGTACACAGATTTAACAAACTTAGTTTCATTATTAGGAACTACAAAATTATTTCCTTCATATCCTAAACCACGTGTGTCTCCATGGCTTCATCCTGACTCCAATAGAGAGGATAAGTTGTTAGAACTTGCTTCTATTTTTCTCATTATAGAGATTTCCTCTTTTAATGAAATATTTTCATCAAGGGTAGTGTTAAGAGTTTCCTATAAACAATTTATGTTAAAAAAAAGACCTTTTTCTTTTTCCTTGAAGCACTCTTGTTGGGAGTTCAATTTTCCTTTAGAGTCACCAAGCTCTTTTTCCAGAAGACAGATTCTTTCTTGAGATCTTTCCAGATTTTCCCCACAAGTTTCTACATGATGACGTTCAGTATTCATCCTTTTTTAGTAGTCACAAACTTGTTGTGTGAATTCTTCTTTTAGTAATTCATGCTCTTTATAGAGATTTTCAAACTTTAACGTTAAATCTCGTTCTCTTTCAAGTGTTGAGAGAAGTTCATTATAGCAGAAGAGAAATTGTTTACTCAATTCCTTTAGTTCAGAGGTTTTCACACTTGATCTTTCATTAGAGATCTCAAGAATAAAGCTCAAAAATATCTCGTTAGAGATCTCATCAATTGAGCAATCTGAGATTGAAGAACAATCTCCTTTTGAGCACATATCTTGTGAAACGTTAATTGAGCCTTTCTTTAGTTTTCGCTCTCGCTTAACTTTTCTTTGGCCCATATCTTATAGGTTGGATCGCACCAAACACAGATTGTTAGATATTTTCGTGTTTTCCTGCTCTGATACCAATTGAAAAGACGAGGGTACCCAAATATACCTTAATCTAAAACTTTTCCACCTATAAGTCCTTTCTCCGAAAGTGATTTTCTATGGACTAAGTCGAGACAATACAACTAATCGGTTCACACTTCGTGTGATCGTCTATGGATACGAGATCGAGACAATACAACAACGAAGTATGTTTACTTGATAAGAGGTTCGGACATAACCAAACATAATATGATTACTATCAAGTAAATAGGAATTAACGTTTGTGTATTTTACTTCTAATTATAATAAAAACAATTATAATTGGGGAAATAGAAAAGTAAAAGACACAACAAGAGTTTGTTAACGAGGAAACCGCAAATGCAGAAAAACCTCGGGACCTTGTCCAGAATTGAATACTCTCAGGATTAAGCCGTTATAAAATCAAACCAACTTCGTATAGTTGAGACCAAGCAACTAAACCTATAGTTCACCTAGTTCCGTCTGTATTCCCACGCCTCCAACTTATAAATAAGTCACGTACTTGGAACAATTAATTTGGTTCGTATTCAAAACAGTAAAGGAACAACAAATCTGTTTGGTAGCAACTCTTTTCAACCAAGTGATGTGAGTTCGACAAAAGGCTCTTCCGTTTATCTCAATAAACTCCCTTGTCAGGTCCTTATATCTATCTACTAACAATTACCGAAGTAATCGTCTAGATTTTGCAATCAATACCTTAAATCACAAAGAAACGTATTGATGCCGATTTACTCAACTAATCAATCCAATCTACCACAAGGATAAACCGATTATAGTTGGATCCTCTTTAACCGAAACAAGTAATGTGCACACCAAAGATTATGAACCCAAATCATAAATCTTCAAAGTCTTCTTAGATCTTCAATAAACACCTGCACACAATTTTTTAAAGGTGAAAACTGTTTATGCGGTTTTTGGTAAATTTGGGTGTGTGGATGAGAAACGAATCTAAACCCTAAACAAATGCACTGCACGGGAGTGTTTTTGATTCGAGAGATCAATCTATATAATTCTGGCCTAAACCAAGAAATGGCCGTTCCAGACTTGCTTCGGTCACAAAGTGAAGGAGATGGGGTTGATCACTCACTGTGGTAGAGTGACGGACGGTGATCACCAAGGTGCCTCATTGGTTGTTTAACTCTTAGCCTAGGCTGTCCGACCAAGCTGGCAAAGTTGGACGGACGATATGATCTGCGGCACATGTTTGCGACCGTTGATGGATTTTAGGGTTTTAGAGAGGTGCGCAAGCATCACTCTTTAGCTTGACCGAAATCGAGCATGGATAAGGTTTTTGGTGGGACCGACCGGGCATGCGTGTAGACGACGACTCTTTGGTGTGCATGTCCATACCACTTTGTCTCATGAAGGTGCAATCTAGGCCACTCAAATTGGTTGGCAAAGATGAGTGGTCGTGATCGATTTGCGACAGGAATCCATTGCCGCAAAGGATTTGGAAGCCGCGTGAGATACCACCTTCGGGCGTGCGTTTCGAGGCGCTCGGCCATGGTTATCCTAGGCCATCCAGTCACACGCACAGGTGGGCCCGCGGTGATCACGTTGATACTCTGGACCTCCTTAGTCTATATCTACACCCTCCATCCAAGCTGACGAAGATGGATGGTCGTGATCAAACTGCGATACATATGCCATGCCACAAACCCTAATTAGGGTTTTGGACCGGTCGCGTGTGCGTGACTTTAACTAAGCGGTTTGACAGGCTATGCTACTCCTTTGGGGAGACCGACCATGTGGGGCCCACGTTGGGCCGATGGTGAACATATGTGTACCTGTCCGATGGTCCTAGGCGCGATCTAAGCCATCCAAATTGGCTGGCTAAGTTGGATAGTTGTGATCGATTTAAGACACTAGTGGAATTTCCGCGACCCTTAAAAGCATCACGCCAGCCATGTTTCGAGCAAACGTTCATTGCTCTACGGTATTGCTGTGAGAAGGCCGATCGGGTAGGTGAGAAGTGGGCCCGCCAACGTGTGCGTTAGCGCTTCCCTGATCATTCGCGGGATGATCTAGGTCGTCCAACTAGGCTGGTGAAGTTGGACGGTCGTGATGATTTTAAGACTGCCTTGAACGGTCTAAGCTCGTCGAGCTTCTTCCAAAGCAACGCAACCACCCTATTTTAGGGCTGGTGTTTGACGTGCTGGGAGGAGTTCGTGTGATGTTCGAACGGCTAGGGCATAAACAGGTCCGCCGGTGGTCATCACGATGATGGCCTGCTCTTGCCAGGGTTTGGCTAGGCTTGTTAAATTACGCGGCCTACTTGTGTTGTCGTGATCGCTTCTGAGACTGATTTGGACAGTCTAGATTTTCCTAAGGAAATTAAGCATGCTCGATCGGCTAACCAAAGCGCGTCGATGCGAGACTCTCTGTCAGAGAGTGATGTAGCCTGTGTGGGTATTTCATGCATGCCTCAATATGGGCACGGAGATTCATGCTACTCTACTGAGAGTGAGCACTCAGTCGTCATGTCATGTCAATGATGAGAGTTCAGCTGAGAACACAGCATGGAAAATACTAGGCAAATCATGCATTAATTGTTAATGCTAGTAAAATTCACGAGAATATTTGGAATTCTTTGTTGCACGCACCATTTCGGGTGAATTTTGTGTATTTATTGAATTGCTTCAAATAAATAAAGTGAAGGGGTTTTTCGCACTCATCACTTCTTAATCAGCTTTCCCTTTGCAGGGTGACAACACGTAAAAATAATGGTTTTACAATTTTAGACCTGAACTAAAATCCACCATCAACATTAAGTCCTATGCCTAACACATAATGGTTGCATAATTGTGGGGTAGGCATGAGATGGTGACGCATACAACGTAAAAAGACAAGATAAAGGAAGTTTACCTGGAGGGACTCTGACCGGCCGTGTTGGCAATCATCCGCGTGAGCACGCCGGGCGCGATCACGGGCCTTGGTGGGACCGGTTTCCTCCTTTGGGTGTTTGAGCCAAGAAGGGAATCCTTCTTCTCTCGGGATTCTCCAGTTACTCGTGTATAAAAGGGTGTTAACCCTTATATTTTTCCCTTACTTCCTCTTTCTTCTCTCTTTTTTTTTTCGCTCGACCAACTCCCGTCCGTGGCCGAGCTTTGCCGCCGCCGTTCCGCCGCCGCTCATGCTCCGACGTTCGTCCGCCAACGAGGAGGTAAGTGCTTCACCTTCTTTCCTTGTTCTAACATTGCTTTTTTTTTTTTTGTGGACGTAAACCCTAGTTCTTAGGTAAACCTCTTTTACTCTTTGAGAAAGGCATTCCGTTGTAGATGAAACTTCTTTGCGAGACATATCATGATTAATTCCACCAACGGAATTGATATCAAAGCCGTCGATATTGCTAGGATTGCTTAGTAGTACAAGCCATGAATCCTACGAACGTACTTTTTTTGCTCCTTTTTCATCGTTGCATGCAAAACCTAGTCTTAGGTCGTAATAAGATCCTGGCTTAGACTTCGTGTACATGATCCCATGGATAGAACTCGTCTGCTCCTTCTCCCATAGAAAACCGTGCCACAACGCGTGCAAACCTGAATGAATGTGGTCCCCACCGTGTATGCTTCGATCAAACGTCGGCCCTGTTGTGCCTGCTTCGCTCGAACGTGGGCCCGCCGTGTGCTTGCTTCATTCGAACTCCAACGTGGGCCCCTCTGTGCTCATGCTCTTCCACGGCCAAGGGAGTATGCTTCACTGGCTGTGGGCACATATTCCACGAAAAGTTTTTTTTTTTTTAATCTATTGGCTCTGACCATTAACACCCATACTGTATCGTATGCGTGATTTCTCCCTTAATACGAAGTAATGACTCTTTTTACATTGTGTTTCATTGTAGCTATTTGAAAATGAACAAAGAGGCTCTTGTTGAGATGTCACCTGGGGATAATGTTGTTGCAAAGTCGGGAAGTGTTGACAACTCCAGAGACATGCCGAATATAGATGATGAACTATTTAACGTGCCTTTTCTGAATGTTAAGAAGCATCCTAGCCATAAGATAACGCTGCTTTCAAGTTCAGAAAATGAAGAGGTTGCTCCGTCATCTCCTCCAGCATTCGTGATGAGATTCTGCCTTCGGAAGAATGAGTATCCGCCTTCTCCTATTGATTTCAAGGTTTGTCATACTCCACTGAGCTCATATGAAGGATAGATGAGGCGCATGCTGAGCAATGAGCGTATCAAAGATAACATGACCAAATAGCAAATTATCGAGGCTGTTATGGCGTCTGCAACTCTTCACATTAAGAAAGACACTGCAGGTTTGATCACTTTTATTTCTCGATGGCGCCCCTCCACGCACATGGCCATTTGTAGATGGGGATAAATGACCATTACCCTGGAAAGCGTAGCCGTGTTGATGAATCTCCCCATCGCTGGAAGTTTTCACTATAAGTTATCTGACGCAGAGAACGCAATCCTCGATGCTATACTTCAAAAGGTGGGAGAGTATGATCAACAGAAAAATGATGTAAATGCTTTTATACTTGGTGGGTGTCTGAGTGGTCTCCTTCAAAACCAAGGCCGGGTCAAAAACTGGATGATGAACTCAGTGTAGTTGTGTTTCTGTCCTTGTGGATGTCTAGAGATATCTTTGACGACGGCTCTGGGAAGAAGACTATAATACATGACCTCGTCATGTTTGCTATAAAATTGGCAAAAGGTGTGGTTCTCCCTTTGGGCGCCTTATTCTTTGGATCATTGTATTCTCATCTGGACGCTTTGGCGATAGACATGTATGCTTCCAACGGATATAATAAAGTGGAATCACATATCCACATTGCTTTTCTCCAAGCGTGCTTGTGGGAACATTTCAAAGGTTACGCCCCTATCCCTGTAACTTCGCTCTCCGGTTTATATGGCGGTTCGAGGATACTCCGTTGGCAAAATAGGCGTCCAAAACCCAGGTCAAGACTTGTTGATTTCCTTGACAACGTGTATGCTATAGATTTCCGCCCGTGGGGACCAGTCCATTCTTCCGTGATTCAACCGGAAACCTCTACTGTCGCCTCTGACATTGTGTTGCACACCAAGGGAAAAACCATGAGCCCTGGAGAAGCTATCTTCCTACGAAGTTGTATGCCAGGATACATTCCAACCTTCTTTGATGAGCTCCTTTCTGTGGTTCCTTACAATATTGACAGAGCCGCCCGCCAAATGAGATTTGACCAGGGTGTTCCCTTCCGTCGTCCGCCAATGCCTTTGAAAGGTCTCGTCCCGTCTATTCTTAATACTGACATCTTCACACTAGAGCAGAGCCTTCCATTCCTGCCCATCGGAAGAAAGCCAGTGGTAACTAGCAGGTACAAGGATTTTTGGAGGGAGAAACTGTTAACTTTTCAGACGTTCTCGGAAGAAGTTGCATCTCCCCGTGGCGAGCCATCTCCTGAGGTTCTGAAGTGGCAGACAATTGAAGCCGCTTCCGGGTAAACGAACCAGAGCTAACACTATTGATAACTGCAGTCCCCAGGATGCAGGAGCTAGGTCCAAGAGGCAGGCGTGTGCTCCTGTGGTATTCATTTCTTCTCATATGCAGGTACCTATAACTTCTTCCCTTCAATCCTCCAATTCCATTCATCTTGAACGATCTTCACTAAGGGTCACCCTTATTCGAAATCAGGGGCTCCCGGAAGAGAATGCTTTTACGAGGCTGGCACGCGGTCGTAACGCAGCTTTAGAGAATTCTGGCAATACTGAACCTCTCGAAGGTGATGACGAGGATGATGAGGGCTCAGTTCACAATAAAGGAAGCATCTCCATGCGTAGTAAGGAGTTTGACCACGAACCAGGAGATGAGACCGTTATAGATGCCAACCTCGAGGTTGAGGGGAATGACAATGTAGAGGCTGCTGGAGATGTAACATCCATGGTGGCTGTAGACGCGCCTCCCTTTGAAGAGCTTCCTGTGACTTCCGATGCGTTAGCTGTGCACTCCACCGTTGGTGTCGTTTTTGACCCTCCTTTTGACGCTCCTTTCGTAGATCATGTGCTAGTTGGAGGGTTCAGCGTGCCAGCTAAGTACGAAGAGTTATACACCAAGATATGGAAGAAACATGGTTACATTGCCACCTCCAAGAAGCTTAAAAGTCGCTTCGCATTAGTCAAACGTGTCTAAGAAGCTTTATCTTCCACCTACGGCATGAGCATCGTGACTAGGCGTACCGTTTCCGAAGAGGTAGTTGCAAACTGGGAGTTCCACCGAGATGTGTTCGTGCAATATGAGTTTAACGCCTCCTGGTTCTGTGAAGGATTCGCCGAAATCCAGAAGTTGCAAGGTGAAATGATTGATGTTCCATCTATGGACCTCATCATTCAACAAGAGGCAGAAGTCGAGCAATTGTCTCAGGAGTTGAAGCTAAAGCAGACAGCTCTTCAGAATATGAAAGATGCTTTTGCCAAAAATACCAAGTTGTTGTTGGACGACTTCCCTTGAATATTTTATGCCTTTCCTTTATTCTTATAAGGTATCTTTGAGTGACGTGAGGAATTATTTTCATGGTTTGGTTTCGGGTTTTGAACTGATAGGTGGTTGAATTTCGAATTGGTTTATTTTGAGATAGTTTTGTGTGAATGGTTTTTCTGAAAGAGATTTGATTTAGAAGGAATTTGCATTCTGATTATAATGTGACTATTCTAACGACATCATACATGACATGTAAAGTTGTAAATATCATGTGTAAAGGAACACGTCTGAGGGGAAAACAAAACATGATGTTCATGGTGATTTGCATCATTGGATCTCTTTCTTAGTGCGGGAGCCAACTATCTTTCTCGTAAATTTGTTTAATAGGACTTACTTGCTCTTCGAAATTCCATCTGCATGAAATTGGATCTTCCCTAGTACTCACTTCAAGAAATTGCACGCGTTAATCTTCAGAGGGAGGAGGCAAATCTTCTGAATTAAGCTTCTTCTGGACAATACGCTTCAGGGCGTTGCATTCACTGGTAGGGTGTTGAAGAAAGCAGTGATAGTGACAATATCTCGGATCTATCATCTCTTGATCAGTCGGTTGTCGCCACACAGGAGGCAGCTGGACTTCTCTGTCTTGTACCCATACTTCTAATAATTCTAAGACTTTCTTAATCGAGAATGGGAAACATGGGTATCTTGAGCCAGGCTTTTCTTGCATTGACGGATGTTGTTGCGATATCTCCTGATGACCTTGATATGAAGAACGTTTCGGAGTCGGAGCGCAACCCTGTGTCAACATGTATGCGGCCCGCTTGGTTGGTCGTCTTTGCTGGGATACTGTTGTTCTCGAGGGCCTGGTATCGGTGATGGTATTACCATTAGGCGGCTGAGTCGAGTATTCCCAGCCCCTGTAGTCATGTGACTCTTGGCTGATTTCTCCTTCTTCAGGCAGCTCTTCGTTTGGATGAAAAGTCACGACAGATTGAACTGCTTTCTGTACTTCAGCAAGGGTTTTGAGATACAAATCTTCCAGCAAGGTTTCATAAGCTGGCTCTTTTATCCGATAAAGGTTGTGGAATTCCTGATAAGTCATTTCCTCTGTGGAATTGCTTTGGGTCTCCTTCGTTAGCCGAATCATGTTGCTCGTCCCTCCTTGGTCCCCTGGTGTGGCCATGCGTTCTTTCTGCATCTTTGCTGGTAAAGACACGACTCCCAGACAAAGATTCAACATTCTTTGCGTCGTCGTTTGTGATACTCCCCGGGTAAACACTTGCCGAGCCTTCTTGTAATCGAACTGCTATATCGTTTAAAAGACGAAATGTCTCACTCTGCCTTCTGGAGATACCAGCTTGGTTTGCTAGGACATCCTCTAGCATCCTGGCCACACTTTCCATGAGGTTTGGATTACTCATGGCCTCCAGATAATTTGGCTGGTGAGGATACATTAAAGAATGAAAGTTGGACTCAGCGATTAAAAGAAACGAATAGGTTAATAATCGAAACGGATTTAAGATCCACCCCTTCGAAAAAGAAATTGAATCCGGTATTGAAGAAATGAAATTGGGAATTTGGAAATTGATATTGCAACCGAGAGATTAATCTCCCACTGTGGTCGCCAATTGTTTATGGGTGAAAACTGTTTCTGCGGCTTTTGGTAAATTTGAGTGTGTGTGGATGAGAAACGAATCTAAACCCTAAACAAATGCATTGCACGGGAGTGCTTTTGATTCGAGATATCAATCTATACAATTCTGGCCTAAACCAAGAAATGGCCGTTCCAGACTTGCTTCGGTCACAAAGTGAAGGAGATGGGGTTGATCTTAGGGAGGGAAGCGAAGAAGGTGTTGAGATTGTGAAGGTATTAGTTGTTTATGACTTGTATCGGAATGGTGATTTCTGGATACTAATAACAACACTTGGTTTTTTATGTGTTCGTCTGTGTTGTTTGGAAATAGGCGAAAGACCTATTTATACAAGTCATTGAGCGCAACCCTCATCTCATAGGAAGTGGAGGAGGTGAAGTGATGGAGTAGTGGGGTCGTGCCGGAGTGTTGATTGCTACATGATCACACCTTTTCCTACTTCCCTCATCACCGTCCACTCTTCCTGACACATTCTTGTAATGGCGCGTTGCACGCTGCACGCTGTAAACCGCCAGACCAATACCCCAGTGAGTATCCCCCAGTTTGTGACATGTTTGATGTATCGAGTGAGTGGGTCGAGTCGTGGGACCCGCAGGAAATAGCACGTGATGCTATTAGGTTAAATAACTAAGTTATTTAGGAAATGGATATTCATGAAATATCGTGTATATTTTATGCATGTAATGCATCGAATACAATTAATATGTATGAAGCATCGATGTTTTAAAGCTTAATGGAGTAAGTCGCGGATTAAGCGTCTTAAAATAGCACCATGTTCAAACATCTTCAAGGGATCATTTGAAGGCCGCGTGGGCGGGCCATCCCCTGGCCGATCACTCTCTGTGGTAGAGTGACGGACGGTGATCACCAAGGTACCTCATTGGTTGTTTAACTCTTAGCCTAGGCTGTCCGACCAAGCTGGCAAAGTTGGACGGACGATATGATCTGCGGCACATGTTTGCGACCGTTGATGGATTTTAGGGTTTTAGAGATGTGCGCAAGCATCACTCTTTAGCTTGACTGAAATCGAGCATGGACAAGGTTTTTGGTGGGACCGACCGGGCATGCGTGTAGACAGCCTGCTGGTGTGCATGTCCGTACCACTTTATCTCATGAAGGTGCAATCTAGGCCACGCAAATTGGCTGGCAAAGATAAGTGGTCGTGATCGATTTGCGACAGGAATCCATTGCCGCAAAGGATTTGGAAGCCGCGTGAGATACCACCTTCGGGCATGCATTTCGGGGCGCTCGGACATGGTTAGCCTAGGCCGGCCGGTCACACGCACATGTGGGCCCGCGGTGATCACGTTGATGCTCTCTGGACCTCCTTAGTCTATATCTACACCATACATCCAAGCTGGCGAAGGTGGATGGTCGTGATCAAACTGCGACACCTATGCCATGCCGCAAACCCTAATTAGGGTTTTGGGCCGGTCGCGTGTGCGTGACTTTAACTAAGCGGTTTGGAAGGTTATGCTCCTACTTTGGGGAGACCGACCGTTTGGGGCCCACGTTGGGCCGACGGTGAACATATGTGTACCTGTCCGATGGTCTTAGGCGCGATCTAAGCCATCCAAATAGGCTGGCTAAGTTGGATGGTTGTGATCGATTTAAGACACTAGTGGAATTTCCGCGACCCTTTAAAAGCATCACGCCAGCCATGTTTCGAGCAAACGTTCATTGCTCTACGGCATTGCTGTGAGAAGGACGATCGGGTAGGTGAGGAGTGGGCCCGCCAACATGTGCGTTAGTGCTTCCCTGATCATTCGATGGATGATCTAGGACGTCCAACCAGGCTGGTGAAGTTGGACGGTCGTGATGATTTTAAGATTGCCTTGAACAGTCTAAGCTCGTCGAGCTTCTTCCAAAGCAACGCAACCACCCTATTTTAGGGCTGGCGTTTGACGTGCTGGGAGGAGTTCATGTGATGTTCGTGTAGTTGCAGAAAATCCTACACTACACCCCTCACAAGAATCTATACAATCAGATCATTTTAGGATGAACAATTGTAATTTTTATTGATTAAACTCTTAAAATGTTTACAAGATGAAATGGAAATCAGTTAAAGAATTACAATCACTCTAAACTTTCTCTCTCTTAATGACTTGCCAAACACTCGAAAAAAGATCTCTTCCAATAGGCCTGCTCGGCTCTTTATATAGGGTATTACATAATGGATGACAGCTAAGCTATCCTTTATTTTCGGGAATGACTTGCGAAATATCGCAAGTATACAAATATATAATCTCGCAACTCTCCTAGATCTTGTTAAGTCTTCACATCTTTCTCGTGTTTTGGCTGTCGTCATTCATTGCGTCATTTATATTACTCACCTGCGACACCCTCGCAATGATGTCGTTTATTGATCTCGCAAGGTATTAATGTCGCGATATTCTGATCCTACATCTTGCCTCTTCTCATGTCTTCTCTGCGAAGAAGAGAATGTCATGAGAATCAGTATTCTGAAATGCCGCAACCATTTGTTTTTCATCAATTTTTTGCCGACAAGATTCCGTGAATTAGGGATGACTGCTTACACATGTCTAAAATTTCCCCTTTTTACCGGCACATTTAATGCTATCCGGTTACCCTTTTCTTGTCTATTTAAGGAGGAGTTCCTTATGAAAGTGTTTCTTTTCTTTTACTTCGTCTTCTTCATCATCTGCAACTTTTTATTCTTTGTTTTTCTTTCTTCTCGCTCTTTGTTCTCATCTCTTTTCTGCTACTGTTCTCATCTCTTTTCTGCTACTGTTTCTATGGAGCCATCAAGGTTTGTTACTTTTGCTGAATTTGATCTTTTTGTGATTGATCTCTCCTATTAAAGTTGTTTTGTTTTGACATTGTTCTTCTTTTAATGATTCCTATGCTGTTTTTGTTTCAGTAAGAACAAATCTAACACCAAGTTCACCGTCCTGAACCCTAATATTCCCCTGGCTTCGCAATCGAAAGTTACCGTTACTAAAAGAAAGCCTGCGAATGACAAGGTATTTAAGAAACATCTACTCTTCTAATAACAATATTGTTGCCTTTGTTTCTTATTTAACTTGTGATTTTGCAGGATGACAAAAATGTTGATCTGCTACCCAAGAAACCTCGCCGTTCCAAAAATGTTGAGTCTTCTATTTCCTTTCCTGGATTCAAGCTTACAACTCCTCCTGCAGTATCTTCGCAGGATAAATCATCTTCTTTTGCAATATCCTCGCAGGACAAATCAATTCCTCCTTCGCAGGATAAACCATCTTCCCTTGCGATATATTCGCAGGAGAAATCAATTCCTCCTTATATTCTCGCCATCTCTGAAAATGCCACTGTCGATATTCCTGAATTTTCCGTCAATGAAGTTCCTCAGGATGAATCCCTTTCTACTTTTACCATCAATGCCTCTGTCTCGCCCCCACTCATTAATCAAGTTTCTTCTCCTGGCATTTCTATGACCAAGGATGATTCAATTCTTCCTTCTCCTCCCATCATTACCTCTTCATCTGGGTCTATCCCTCTTACCAAATAAAATCTGGAGGGAACAGATGTAGCCTTCAAAGTTTTATCAGACATCATGAATGATGTCAAGAAGACCTCCATTGATCCCATTAGGTCTAGCGTTTGCGAGTCTTTGAGTAAATATTTCGGTTCTGACAAAATGTCGCAAATATCTTTAGAACAAGAAGTTATGATATTGAAGAATAATCTTCAAAACATTTCGCTGGATCGTGATAGTCTTCGCAAGAAGAATGAAGAATTAAAAGGTATCATCTCCCTCAGCCTTTTTTTTTTTGAAGACCTTGTTCGCCTTTCAATCTTTAAACCAGAAACGAAAAATGGAGATATATCAGTTGGAATCTGTCATTGAAGAAACTCGAATGGACAGAGATGTTTGGATGGAGCAATATAACCAGTTAGATAATCTTCATACATACTCTGTTGATCAAATAGATAATCTTACCCAAGAGAATGTTCACTTAGTTCAGAAGCAAGACTCATTTGAATAATGAATTATCTCATCTCTCTTATTCTTTGAGTAAATCTAATTTGAACCTTATCGATGAGAATGGAACTCTATCTCAAGAGAAGCGAGCTTTATTAAACAAGGTGGCGATTGCTTCGCAACAACCTTGATATCGAGGAAAATATGTAATGAACAGAACAAACTCTCTCGTTCGCTGAAAAGTAAGCTTCAAAAAGTCATTGTTGAGAGGGATAAACTTATTAGGTAGAATAACTTTAAGTGTGAAAACCATCAACTGAAAGACCAATATTCCAAGTTAAAAGAATCATACTCTTCCCTTGCTAAGGAAAATAACTTGCTTGTTTCTAACGAAAAGAGTTTGCACTCTCGATTAAAAGGTTTGGTTGGAGATAATTTTGACAATGCCATGGATCACTTGGAGAATAGTTGCTTGGCTTTGACCCAACATCTTATTTCGCAAAAGGAAGGTAGTCATAGAATTTGACTGCCTCATCTATTCTCCCTTTATCAAGTCTTCAAATCTTTTATCTATATAACTCCTAGAATGGCCGAGCTCAAATTTAAGGTTAAATTTGTAAAAAACCGAAAAAATTGCTACCGACATCTTGTAAAAGATCATTTATAAGATACTCCTCACTTAATTCACCAAGAATGGAGCATGTAGCAACAATCCCTCTGAATACATGAAATTCCTTGCTGGAGCATGTAGCAACAATCCCTTCCTGGAATTTTTTCTTCCTTGTTTTTGCAGAGTCTGAGAAAGATCTTCGCTCCTCCCTTTCTATTCTGGAGTCTAACTATGCCAAGATTCGCAAGGAAAAAGCATTACTTGCTTCTACTCTTGCTAAGTCTCGTGATCGGGCCGAAAGAAGATTGGATTATCTTGCTCATTCCAAAGACATCCAGAGTAGAAATCATCAGAGGGCACTCCTTCGCCAATTTCACCTCAAAGCAGAAGTTGTCGTGAATAATATACTATTGTCCAAATCTCTCGACCCTGTATCTATCGAACCTCTAGAAGTTGAGGAGGATGAAATCCCTAATTTTCCCGATAGTGACTATGAGTATGAAAGTGGCGAGGATGTCGCAAATGAAAAGGCGATTCCTTCTAATAATGAGGCTGTCAATAATGAACCAAGTGAAGGGGGTTCTGCGAGAATCAACCAACTAACGAAAATGTGGAGGTTGTTAAAGCTGATAAAATTGTTGAAGAGTGTTTAACATCTCCTTTGGCGAAAAGAATGATGTAGAGAGTTAAATTTCTTTTGTAATTTTGTATCCTCTAATCTCTTTATCTGCATAACTTATTGCATAAGACGCTTTTCAATTCCTTCTGAGGTGCACTTTTTGATAAGAAAGATTGAGCCTACTGTTGATCAATTCTCATATTTCTTCTTACTATCTCATGAATGACTTTTTCTTGTGTGGTTTTGTTTGTATTCATATGAAGGATTAAACAAGTCATTCTTAAAGTGATAGCCTGCTTCATTATTGTGACTACTGCTGCTGAATTAATATTTGCAAGTTCATTCTCGCAAGCTAGTTCGCTTAATCTTTTTGTGTGGTCTTATTTTGCCTTCCTATTTAAAGGTCTTATTGCGCCACCCCTCGTCATTGCGACAAAATCGCAGGACGTCTGTACATTTTCATGTAAAGACCCATTGATCTTGCCTCATCATTTTCTTAGTATTATTGCCTCTGCAGGATGTTTTCGTTGCGAAAATATGACAGGCCTAGAAGTTCTTGTGAATTTAAAGCCCCATGACATTGTCGTCTTGCGACGAAATCTCAGGACGTCTTTATACTTTCATGTAAAGACCCATTGATCTCGTCTTATCCTCGCGTTAGTATTATTGCCTCTTCAGGATCATCGCACAAATATGACAAGCCTAAATTTTCTTACGAAAATAGAGCCCCATGACATTTGCGTCTTAAGACACTTATCAGCTCCCTAATGGAGGGTGCCGCCCTTATCATCTCCCTGGTTACCCCTTCAAGGAGGCGTTCATCGGCCATACAAGACTAGCTCCTCCCATCCGGTCTTAACAACAACCAGTTGTTTTCGCAGACCTCTTATCCCTTATACCTATAGGGCTTATGGTTACAAGATTGCACCCTAAGTGGAGTTTTCTTCGGGCCGAAAAGCATGTGCCAAGACTTGCCAAGAATGGCGAGACACTTCAAATGCCCCAGGCACTCTTAGCTCAACCGTGTACCTCGGCGCCTTGGTCATACACTGACTCCTTGGAAGAGACCCTCGGTCGTCCAACCAGGTGTTGATGGTGGTTTTTAAACAAAGGGTAAAATCGTAAAACCCCAAATAACCTAATGTCACCAGTGACACATTTATTAGGACATTTAATGCATGTAGTCAGTAATTAATAGGGGTATTTTTTAAAAAATTAGGGTTACAACGAACAAAACCCTAATTCCCCTCCGTGCCAATGGCAAATCATGCCAGCCACACCTAGCCCAAGCTAGCCGCGCCATGTCAAATGCACTCTGCCTTGGCCCTAGCTACGCTAATCACACCACGCCAAGCCAAACACACTTACCTTGGCCCTATCCACACCTCCGTGCCGATGGCAAATCATGCCAGCCACACCTAGCCCAAGCTAGCCGCACCTCGTGCCAATGGCAAATCATGCCTGACCACACCAAAAACGCGCCAACCATGTTAGCCGCACCTCCGTGCCAATGGCAAATCATGCCAGCCACACCTAGCCCAAGCTAGCCGCACCTCTGTGCCAATGGCAAATCATGCCAGCCACACCAAAACGCGCCAACCATGTTATCCGCACCTCCGTGCCAATGGAAAATCATGCCAGCCACACCTAGCCCAAGCTAGCCGCACCTCTGTGCCAATGGCAAATCATGCCAGCCACACCAAAACGCGCCAAAGCATGCCAACCATGTTAGCCGCACCTCCGTGCCAATGGCAAATCATGCTAGCCACACCTAGCCCAAGCTAGCCGCACCTCTGTGTCAATGGCAAATCATGCCAGCCACACCAAACGCGCCAAAACATGCCAACCATGCTAGCCGCACCTCCGTGCCAATGGCAAATCATGCCAGCCACACTTAGCCCGAGCTAGACGTGCCATGCCAAATACACTCTGCCTTGGCCCTAGCTACACTAATCACGCCACGCCAAGCCAAGCACCCTTACAACCATGCCATACCAAAGTAGCGCCCAAACCTAGGCTTGCAAACCATGCAACCTAGGCCAAATTGGCCACGCATGCCATTGGCACATGCCAACACGCTCGCTGGTAGCTTTTCCTACCAAGGCGCGACCCAAGTTGGCCACGCATGCCATTGGCACATGCCAACACACTCATTGGTAGATTTTTTCTACCAAGGCGCGACCCAAGTTGGCCACGCATGCCATTGGCACATGCCAACACGCTCGCCGGTAGCTTTTTCTACGGGCGCGACCCAAATTGGCCACGCGTGCCATTGGCACATGCCAACACGCTCATTTGGTAGCTTTTTCTACCAAGGCGTGACCCAAATTGGCCACGCATGCCATTGGCACATGCCAACACGCTCACTGGTAGCTTTTTCTACCAAGGCGCGACCCAAATTGGCCACGCATGCCATTGGCACATGCCAACACGCTCGCTAGTAGATTTTTCTACCAGGCGCGGCCCAAATTGGCCACGCATGCCATTGGCACATGCCAACACGCTCGCTGGTAGCTTTTTCTACCAAGGCGCGACCCAAATTGGCCACGCATGCCATTGGCACATGCCAACACGCTCACTGGTAGCTTTTTCTACCAAGGCGCGACCCAAATTGGCCACGCATGCCGTTGGCACATGCCAACACGCTCGCTGGTAGCTTTTTCTACCAGGGCGCGGCCCAAATTGGCCACGCATGCCATTGGCACATGCCAACACGCTCGCTGGTAGCTTTTTCTACCAAGGCGCGACCCAAATTGGCCACGCATGCCATTGGCACATGCCAACACGCTCACGCTTTTTTCTGGTAGCTTTTCTTACCGGTGGCCACGGCCCTAATGGTCGAACACGCCATTGGCACTTGCCACATACGTCACTAGCAGGCATTGCCACTTACACTCAACGTACAACCTACCACCAAGGCATTCCGCACATGCCATTGGCACATGCCACACACGCCACTAGCAGCTCTGGCATTTCCACTTGCACTCAAGATGCAACTCGCAACAAAGGCATTCCGCACATGCCAATGGCACATGCCACACGCGCCACTAGCAGCGCCACTTGCACTCAAGGTGCAACCAACACTCAAGATATCAACACAAGCGGGGATGCTTTCCCGGGGTTTTGGTTTGGCGGTCTGACTTGCGGCGTACACTACGCTCACATTAAGAAAGCGTGAAAAGGAATAAAGCGGTCAAATAAATGAGGAAATAATGGTGAAAACGTTTTCACCCATAAACACCATGCGGTTACCACCTCCTCCCATTATTTCACCCTTTACTCTCTTCCTTCATGAGGCCAGGGTACGTTTCAATCTCGACTTGTATAAATAGGTCTTACCTATTTCCACCAGACAACAAGTCTCGGTCAGGAGAAAAATACAACACTCTCAGAAAAGGCAACTTTGCAAGCTATCCAAAAGCTTTCATCTCTTGCAAGCTTCATAAGCTTTCACTTTCTGATACAAGTCGAGACACTACTCTCCCAGAATTATTCTGGCCTCAACACCTTTCTTTGCTTCCCTCCCCAAATCAACCCTTCTCCTCCACTTTGTGACCGAAGCAAGTCTGGAACGACCATTTCTTGGTTTAAATTGGCCGGACATTTGTTTAGGGTTTAAACAGATTGATCTCTCGAATCTATAAAGTGCTCACGTGCAGCCTTTTACTTGGAGACATTTGTTTAGGGTTTAAATTGCGTCTTGTGCCCTAGCATACACTTTCATAAAGCAATATTCCTTTTTCTCAAAACCATTCACCTAATATCCTCAAAAGAATTTACCGAGGAATCAGTATGTTGTCTCAAAAAAAAAGAGAAAAAAGAAGAAGAACCTAAATGATTTTCACCTATAAACAATTGCTCTCTTCATAGTTAACATCGAAACCTACGTCGTGCGGCGGAGGATTGATCTCAAGCAAGGCCTTCGACAAACCACGAAGTGTTGTCCTCCGATGGTGCTCCCGGTCGGATTCCTCCTCTGGAAGATAAAGCCTCTTCCACACGAACTTGAGTTAGACATTTTTCAAAAGAAGAAACGGAAGAAAAAGAAAAGAATTGGCGCGAAACTCACCGAACCACTTCCTAGAAAAAGAACCAAGTCTTGGTGCAAGTTTTCATGTGGAGGAATCACATTTTTCAAAAGAAGAAACGGAAGAAAAAGAAAAGAAGCGCGAAACTCACTTGTCGAACTTTCTTTCTTCTTTCTCGACTCATCACCGCTATAGGAGTAGGCTCGTCAAGGGCAGCGAAAGCATTAACACGGATACTTTTTCAAAACAAACCAACAAGGAGGCGACACATACCGGGAAGGTTTACAACGAACATTCTCCACCACGTGATTTACAAAATCTTGGATCATAGTGAACTCATCGTGAACTCCAGAACTCATTATAGCCAAAAGTCGTCGAAGTTACTCTTCCCGTCTGAAAGAAGGGAAGGCGGATACCCGGCTCAAGGGCACTGGGATTGAGGGCGGCATGCAATGAATCCTTAGGAACCACCAGCTGGTAAGAAAGAGGCACCCCTTGATCGAAACCCATGTGACGAGCAGCACGGTCAATATTGTAAGTAGCTATTCGGAAAGACCCCATGAAGAAAGACGGCATATAGCCGGACATGCAACTTTGAACAAACAAGTTTTCACCAACACTCAAGCTGCCGTCAGAAGATAAAGACATGAGCGGAGCAGAAGCAAAGGTGTCAATTTGAGTCACCGACCTATGGACCGGATCCCATGGGCGAAAATTGATTTCATGCGACTTATCGAGAAGACTAACCAAGCTCATGCCAACTCTTGGACGCTTGTTCACCCATCGAAGAATTCGGGAGCCGCCCCAACTCGCGGGGATCGAAGGCAACGGTTTAGGAGCATACTTCTCAAAGTGCTCCCATAGCCAGACTTGCAGGAAAGCAACGTGCACATATGAATCCACTTTCATGAAACCATTCGAAACTCGCATGTTCGCAACTAGGTGATCCAGATGCACATACAGGGAACCAAGGAATAGCTTGCCAATGGGAAGAAATTCACCTTTTGATAACTTCACAAAGCAATCACTAGCAACTCTGGTCTTATTTCCTTCTTGCCGGAACTGTCATCAAAAATGTCTCTAGACAACCGAGAGAGCCAAAAATCTTTGTAACATGAAGATGTTTTGCTTTTCTGTTTAGGTTCCAGCTCATCCGGAAACCATTGAGATATCCACCAGCTATAAAAGCACCTTTCATCCTCTTTCGGACAGAATCCTTCGACTTCGAAAGTGGAGTCTTTTCGAGCGTAATCTCCCAACTTAGCGGCAAGGTCTTCCCGCATCTTTTCCTCACCTTGAGACAATCGGATATTAAGATTCCCGATTCGGAAGATTCAAAGAAGAGAGCCACACTCTCCAAAGAGAAAGTTATTTCACCCCATCTATATATGATCGTATGGGTGTCCGAACACCATCCGGAGATGAAAGCAACCAAGCCCGGGATATCCTTCCTAACTGGAGATTTCTTGAAGCTCGTAAAGACATCAATAATCTGCGCTCGAGTCAAGTTGGTATTTATGTGCTCCCTACTCACCATGAACTCAACCCATCTATCAAAAGAACGCAATGGGCTTTGACACATCCCGAAATCAATGTTGGAAGAAGAGTATACCCCTTTATGAAGACGAAACCGTATGGTGTTCTCTCAGGCGAACCGAACGTGTTTTCTTTTCATCTTCACCACCGGTTAACAAAATTGGCACGAAACACGGGTGATTCTTCCGAGCGAGGGCGAGGGTCTAGCAAAGAATTCATCATCCGTGTTTGGTTTGGAACTATGAACATCCTTCGATGAGGCGAAATTTTGTTCGGGTAACATCTTGTCGGATTTCTTCATAACGAGTTTAGTAACGAGATATCTCGCACACGAAAAAAGACGAAATTATCTCCCCCGACGCATAATCGCACCCCAAAAAAAAAAAAAAAGGGAGAGGGTGTATTCTCTACGGGTTCAAAACCGCACACGTGATATTTTCTTGTGGTTCAAAATTATACGCAGTATTTTATACGGGCTCAAGTGCGTCTGCAATATCCTTCTTCGGGTTCAAAATTATATATGGAGCATTTTCTACGGGTTCAAAACGCACGCGTGAGATTTCCTTCAGACCGAAATTCATATATGCAATATTTCCTATGGGTTTGAAGTCATATGAAGCACATATACAGTATTCTTCTTCGGGATTCATATACGGTATTCTCTACGGGTTCAAAACTGCACACGCAGTATTTTCTTCAGGGTTCAAAATTATATATGCAATATTTTATACGGGCTCAAGTGCGTCTGCAGTATCCTTCTTCGGGTTCAAAATTATATATGGAGCACTTTCCTACGGGTTCGAATAATATATGCAGTATTTCCCTCGGGTGCATATATACAATATTTTCTACAAGAAGCACGCCAAGAAATTATATGCGCAATATCATTGCAAGGATTATAAAGAAAAACGCCTACTCTTAGGGTTTGCACCTACATGAAAAGGGAAACAAGGGAAGTACTGGAAGACATACCTGGAAGCTGGTTTTTCTTTGTAACTCTGCCGCTAGTAGGAAAGGATGAAAGGAATAAGGTGCAAGATGAGAGAAAGGGGTTTTATATATATGGGCGTGAAGATTCTGAAATAGGGAAGGATTTCCCTTTACCAAAAATCGTGCGAGCTCACAAGGACGCCCAACTTCCCAATGCCGCCCAAGTTGCACCGGTCCCACCAATTGCGCCCAACTTCCCAATGCCGCCCAAGTTGCACCGGTCCCACCAATTGCGCCCAACTTCCCAATGCCGCCCAAGTTGCACCGGTCCCACCAATTGCGCCCAACTTCCCAATGCCGCCAAAGTTGCACCGGTCCCACCAATTGCGCCCAACTTCCCAATGCCGCCCAAGTTGCACCGGTCCCACCAATTGCGCCCAACTTCCCAAAGACCGCCCAAGTCGCGCCAGCAAGCATGTTCAGCTTCCCCACCTTGCGCCGGTCCCACCAGCGAGCACGCTCAGTTTCCCAACTCGCAACAACTTCTCAATGCCGCCCAGCTTCCTGTCTCTCACGACGACGCTAACTTCCCAATTGTGCCAGCCTCCCGATTTGCGCAAAACTGCCAGAGGCAAGGATTCCAAATCCTATTTATAAAAAGGTCAGACAAGCCTCCTCGATTCTCTTTCTGATTTCTTTGTCGATAGTTTGTCACCATCTTATGCTTACCTCGCAACAAAGCTCTTGCCCGAGCTAAGCGAGGGGACTTAATGTTGATGGTGGTTTTTAAACAAAGGGTAAAATCGTAAAACCCCAAATAACCTAATGTCACCAGTGACACATTTATTAGGACATTTAATGCATGTAGTCAGTAATTAATAGGGGGTATTTTTTTTTAAATTAGGGTTACAACGAACAAAACCCTAATTCCCCTCCGTGCCAATGGCAAATCATGCCAGCCACACCTAGCCCAAGCTAGCCGCGCCATGCCAAATGCACTTTGCCTTGGCCCTAGCTACGCTAATCACACCACGCCAAGCCAAACACACTTACCTTGGCCCTATCCACACCTCTGTCCCGATGGCAAATCATGCCAGCCACACCAAAACGCGCCAAAACATGCCAACCATGTTAGCCGCACCTCCGTGCCAATGGCAAATCATGCCAGCCACACCTAGCCCAAGCTAGCCGCACCTCTGTGCCAATGGAAAATCATGCCATCCACACCAAAACGCGCCAACCATGTTAGCCGCACCTCCGTGCCAATGGCAAATCATGCCAGCCACACCTAGCCCAAGCTAGCCGCACCTCTGTGCCAATGGAAAATCATGCCAGCCACACCAAAACGCGCCAAAGCATGCCAACCATGTTAGTCGCACCTCCGTGCCAATGGCAAATCATGCCATCCACACCTAGCCCAAGCTAGCCGCACCTCTGTGCCAATGGAAAATCATGCCATCCACACCAAACGCGCCAAAGCATTCCAACCATGCTAGCCGCACCTCCGTGCCAATGGCAAATCATGCCAGCCACACTTAGCCCGAGCTAGCCGTGCCATGCCAAATACACTCTGCCTTGGCCCTAGCTACACTAATCACGCCACGCCAAGCCAAACACCCTTACATCCGCGCCATGCCAAAGTAGCGCCCACACCTAGGCTTGCAAACCATGCAACTTAGGCCAAATTGGCCACGCATGCCATTGGCACATGCCAACACGCTCGCTGGTAGCTTTTCCTACCAAGGCGCGACCCAAGTTGGCCACGCATTCCATTCGCACATGCCAACACACTCGCTGGTAGCTTTTTCTACCAAGGCGCGACCCAAGTTGGCCACGCATGCCATTGGGACATGCCAACACGCTCGCCGGTAGCTTTTTCTACTGGGCGCGGCCCCAAATTGGCCACGCATGCCATTGGCACATGCCAACACGCTCGCCTGGTAGCTTTTTCTACCAAGGCGCGACCCAAATTGGCCACGCATGCCATTGGCACATGCCAACACGCTCGCTGGTAGCTTTTTCTACCAAGGCGCGACCCAAATTGGCCACGCATGCCATTGGCACATGCCAACACGCTCACTGGTAGCTTTTTCTACCAGGGCGCGGCCCAAATTGGCCACGCATGCCATTGGCACATGCCAACACGCTCGTTGGTAGCTTTTTCTACCAAGGCGCGACCCAAATTGGCCACGCATGCCATTGGCACATGCCAACACGCTCGCTGGTAGCTTTTTCTACCAAGGCGCGACCCAAATTGGCCACGCATGCCGTTGGCACATGCCAACACGCTCGCTGGTAGCTTTTTCTACCAAAATTGGGCGCATTGGCCCAAATTGGTCACGCATGCCATTGGCACATGCCAACACGCACCGCTGGTTGCTTTTTCTACCAGGGCGCGGCCCAAATTGGCCACGCATGCCATTGGCACATGCCAACACGCTCGCTGGTAGCTTTTTCTACCAAGGCGCGACCCAAATTGGCCACGCATGCCATTGGCACATGCCAACACGCTCGCTGGTAGCTTTTCTTACCAGGCCACGGCCCTAATGGCCGAACACGCCATTGGCACTTGCCACATACGTCATTAGCAGGCATTGCCACTTACACTCAACGTACAACCTACCACCAAGGCATTCCGCACATGCCACACACGCCACTAGCAGCTCTGGCATTGCCACTTGCACTCAAGATGCAACCCGCAACAAAGGCATTCCGCACATGCTAATGGCACATGCCACACGCGCCACTAGCAGCGCCACTTGCACTCAAGGTGCAACCAACACTCGAGATATCAACACAAACCGGGGATGCTTTCCGGGGTTTTGGTTTGGCGGTCACATGACTTGCAGCGTACACTACGCTCACATTAAGAAAGCGTGAAAAGGAATAAAGCGGTCAAATAAATGAGGAAATAATGGTGAAAACGTTTTCACCCATAAACACCATGCGGTTACCACCTCCTCCCATTATTTCACCCTTTACTCTCTTCCTTCATGAGGCCAGTGGTACGTTTCAATCTCGACTTGTATAAATAGGTCTTACCTATTTCCACCGGACAACAAGTCTCGGTCGGAGAGAAAAATACAACACTCTCGGAAAAGGCAACTTTGCAAGCTATCCAAAAGCTTTCATCTCTTGCAAGCTTCCTAATCTTTCACTTTTTCCGATACAAGTCGAGACACTACTCTCCGGAATTATTCGGCCTCAACACCTTTCTTTGCTTCCCTCCCCAAATCAACCCTTCTCCTCCACTTTGTGACCGAAGCAAGTCTGGAACGGCCATTTCTTGGTTTAGGCCGGACTTGTACAGATTGATCTCTCGAATCTATAATGTGCTCACGTGCAGCACATTTGTTTAGGGTTTAAACCAGTTTCTCACTCACCTACCGAATTTACTGAAATCGGCAGAAACGATTTTCACCTATAAACACCAGGGTATAACCTTATATATATATAGTTGGAAATCCAAGGTATCTCTCCCGGATGGGCTTTATTGACCCCAAATTTCCATGACTCAGGTTCCAGGGGCGGTGTAACCTTTTCCCTGAGCCATGTCAAGAGATACCCCCTTATATGACGCACTTTAGGTCTTACATTTGCCTCTTGCGAAATATCATTCACGAACTAGGGTGTACGCCATAAAGGTTCGTCCCGTTTGTATAAATCATTCATTTTTGATTATCTCTTATTATTTTGTTTGCGAGATATTCGTACATTCCTTCTTTATTTTATGCAATTTCGGAATCATTCTTTTGCAAAAACCTTTTATATGAATTCATTTCACTTTATCCATTCAGTACTTCGCAGTCTAATCTTTTACCACAATCTTTTATGGGTAATATCTCTTCAAATATAATCTATTCCATGGTCTATCCAATCTGTGGCCCACATCTTTGCCCTCGGGATCCATCAATCTATATGCCCCTGTTCCAACTATCTCCTTAATGATATAAGGTCCATCCCATTTTTCGCTAGCTTGCCACTATTTTCTCGCTGATATGTGGCGTTTCTCTCAACACTAGATTGCTCTGGTTGAAATTCTCGTGTCTTGACACGTTTGTTATATTCTCTCGGCTAATCTTTGATAATTCTCCATATGTTGTAGTGCTCTTTCTCTTTTCTCTTCTAATTCATCTAGATTGATTAAAATGTTACCCGCACTAAGATTTTTCTCCCAAGCTTCTTTCTTTGTGGTTGGAATCATAACTTCGTTGGAAGTACGGCTTCAACTCCATATGTTAAACAAAAAGGTGACATTCCGTAGCTTCTCGCCGCTGGTTGTATTGTAAGCCCATACTTGCATTATGCACTTGTTCACACCATGCTCTATTATGTCCTTCTAACTTCTTCTTTAATATGTCTGCGATTGTTTTGTTTGTTGCTTTTTTGTCCATTAGCTTTCTTGGTATAAAGGAGTTGATTTCCCACATTTTATCTGAAACGCATTAAGCAACAATTCTATATTTTGTCCTTCAAACTGTTTCCCATTGTCAGATACCAACTGTGCGGGGATTCCAAATCTGCATATAATATTCTCGAATATGAAGGTAAAGATATATTTATCGCGAATGTGTTGTACCGCTTTTACTTCTGCCCATTTTGTGAAATAATCAGAGCGACAATTAGATATCTTCCGCCCTTTTGTCCTGGTAAAAATGGTCCCACAATGTCTAAAGGCCATACACTTGTTGAAGAATTTAATGGTGCCCCTGGTGCATGTATTTTCTTTCCGTGCCTTTGGCAATCTTCGCAACGCCTTGATATTTGTTTCGTATCCTCATGCATATACGGCCAATAATAGCCTTGCATTTTTGCCTTATGTGCTAAAGATCTTCCGCCACTGTGATTGCTAGCATCCCCACTGTGCAACATCTTTAATATTGTTTCTCCTTCTCTTCGTTTAAACATCTAAGCGAGGGTCCATTAAAGGATCTTCGGTACAATACCCCATCTCTTAGTTCATAATTTGTTGCATGGCTTTTTAATTTGTGTGTCTCTAATCTGTTTCTTGGTGTATCCCCTTTCATCAGATATGCATGAAGTTCTGCTCTCCAATCTTCATCGCAGAGCATTTGTGTTCTATCTTCTATGAGCATCACATATGTCTCTTGCTCTTCCTCTTTATTGATTGATGGTGATAGAAGTGTCTGTATTTTTATGCATCTCGCAGCTGGATCCGTCATCATACTTGATATAAAGGCAAAAGCATCTGCGAGTCTATTATCTCTCCTTGATATATGTCTCCATTTTATTTTTGGTATCTGTATTGACAACTCTTCAACAAGTTTCTTGTACTTTTTCAAAGATGGTTCATTTGTAGTATATTCTTCTTTTATTTGGCGAATAGCTAATTGTGAATCACTGGTGATTCTCACATTTTCCAACTTCATTTGTATTGTGAATCGTAAAGCATGTATTATAGCTTCATATTCTGTTTCATTGTTGGTAGATGCAAATTCCAATCTGAAAGAAAAAGCTATTTTATTGCCTTCTGGCGAAATCAAAATGATCCCAACTCCGTTGCCTTCCCCATTTGACGATCCATCTACCAATATTTCCCATCTGTATGGCTCAGTTAATAAATCTTTTGGATCTCCATGGTCTTCTTCTATATCCATCATTTCTTCCACTACTTCATCCTCTTCCAAAGGAAACTCTGCTAAAAAGTCTGCAACAACTTGTGATTTTGGTGAAGATAGTATTTCATATTTGAGTTTGCAATGACTTACTTGAGCATTCCATCTCTCAACCCTTCCTGACCTTTTTGAATTTTTCATTACCGACTCAATCGGTACTTTTGTCATTACCTTAAATGTGTGTGCTTGGAAGTATATGCGAAGTTTAAATGTTGCATAAACTAATGCCAAAATTAGTTTTCAATTTTTGAATAATTCCTCTCCGCGGCATTGAATGTTTCTTTGATGTAATAGATTGGCTTTTCCACTCCTGCGTCTATTCGCAATAATACTGCGCTTAGTGCATGCGAGGTTGTTGCAAGGTAGATTAATAATTCCTCCCCTGGTTCTGCTTTTTGTAAAATTGATATATCATTTAGATGTTCTTTTATTCCTTGTAAAGCTTTCTCACATTTATCGGTCCATCTAAATTTCGCTCCCTTTTTGAGTATGTTGAAAAAATGCTTACATTTGTCGGATGATCGCGAGATGAATCTTCCTAGCGAAGCTAATAGTCCATTTAACTTCTGCACATCTTTTACCATCGCTGGTGTTGGCATATCGCGAATTGCTTGTACTTTCTCTGGGTCAACTTGTATTCCTTCTTTTGATACAATGTAACCTAAAATTTTTCCTGATGCAACTCCAAAGGTACACTTTTCTGGATTTACTTTGATGTTAAAATGCCTCATTTGTTCAAAAATTTTGCCTCAAATCCTGTACATGGTATTTTGCTTCTTTACTTTTTATTAACATGTCATCCACATATACCTCTAGTGTTTTGGGTATCCATTTCGCGAACACTTTTTCTACCATCCTTTGGTATGTTGCTCCAGCATTTCGCAGACCAAATGGCATTTTTGTATAACAGTATAACCCTCTTGGAGAGAAGAAAGCAGTATGTTCTTGGTCTTCTTTTGCAAGTGGAATTTGATTGTAACCTTTGTATCCATCAAGAGATGATATCCTTTCATTTCCTGCCGCTGATTCAACCATTTGCGGAATATCTGGCAAAGGAAAGCTATCTTTTGGACAAGCTTTATTTAGATCAGTAAAATCTATGCAAATTATTATCCATTTTTTCTTCTTTGGGACTACGACCATATTTGCTATCCATTCGGGATATTTTGCTTGTCTAATGATTCTTGCGTCTAGCATCTTCTGCAATTCTTCTTCTATTTGAGGATGATATGCTGTTGCGATTTTTCTAATTCTTTGTTTGAATGGTCTTGCATTTTTGTCAATCTCCAATTTATGGCACGCCACAGATGGATCTATTTCAGGCATTTCATCCATATCCCATGCGAAAATGTCTTTGTAATCTCGCAACAAATCAACGTTTCTTCTTTCTTCATCTGCTTCCATCTTAGTCCCAATTTTTAACATCTTGGGTTCTTCTTCAGTTCCGACGTTCACTTCCTTTGTCAGTTCCGCTGCAACGTAGCTGGCCTTTGGTTCTCCCATAGGCGTTGGTCCTTTCAATTCCTTCGCAAACTCATTCTCTTCTTCCGAGATTTCGCTAGGTATTCCTTTTCCTTCTTTTGCTCTTATCATATAAATTTTAAATTCTTCTTCCTTTTTTGCTTCTTTTGCCATCTTTTTGCGATTTTTTTGCTTTTTCACCTGTTCTTCATAATGTTTTACCTCGATTTGATAATACATCCTTCCTTTATCAGTATCTCCCTTGATCTCGCCAATCCCATTTGGCATTGGGAATTTGATACATTGATGAAATGTTGAAGCTACAGCTTTAATTGCATGTACCCATGGTCTTCCCAACAACACGTTGTATGGCGATTCCATATCCACTATACATAATGTCACTTGTGTTTCAATTTCTCCTAACAGAATTCGTAATTTTATCTCCCCTTTAGGCTTTGTTATAGATTTACCGAAACCATGGATATGATATGTTAGGGAAATCATTTCTTCATCTTTGTACCCCAATTTTTTGTAAGCATGGTAAAACATGATACTCACTAAACTCCCTGTATCCACCAAAGTTCTATTTATCACCCATTCTTCCACTGCTTTTGTTGGTTCTCCTCCTTCCTTGCGTGCGCTTATCGTAATCACTAGTGGTGATGTGTGATTTAGATTCTCTCTTGATATCTCTCGCTTCTTTGTGAATGTTATCTCCTGTTTTTCCCAATCTTTCAAAGGCGATGTCTTCTCCATTGTTGCAATCTTCTTTCCTTCAAAATCTCGTTTATGTATTCTTCCTCTGATATTTTCATGGTATTCATTAATCATTGTTTTTGCAATTAAACTGTTCTCCATATTTTCATTACATTCTTTAGTTTTAAACTTCTTTACTTCATTTAATTTAACATTTTGTTTCCTCATTTTCTTGATTTGAATGATTTTAATTATAATCTTTTATCTTCAATCTTCCATCTTCAATCTTCAATCCCTCTTTCTAGCGCCAATATGTAGTTGCAGAAAATCTACACTACACCCCTCACAAGAATCTATACAATCATATCATTTTAGGATGAACAATTGTAATTTTTATTGATTAAACTCTTAAAATGTTTACAAGATGAAATGGAAATCAGTTAAAGAATTACAATCACTCTAAACTTTCTCTCTCTTAATGACTTGCCCAACACTCGAAAAAGATCTCTTCCAATAGGCCTGCTCGGCTCTTTATATAGGGTATTACATAATGGATGACAGCTAAGCTATCCTTTATTTTCGGGAATGACTTGCGAAATATCGCAAGTGTACAAATATATAATCTCGCAACTCTCCTAGATCTTGTTAAGTCTTCACATCTTTCTCGTGTTTTGGCTGTCGTCATTCATTGCGTCATTTATATTACTCACCTGCGACACCCTCGCAATGCTGTCGTTTATTGATCTCACAATGTATTGATGTCGCGATATTCTGATCCTACAGTTCGAACGGTTAGGGCATAAACGGGCCCGCCGGTGGTCATCACGATGATGGCCTACTCTTGCCATGGTTTGGCTAGGCTTGTTAAATTGCGCGGCCTACTTGTGTGGCCGTGATCGTTTCTGAGACTGATTTGGACAGTCTAGATTTTCCTTAAGGAAATTAAGCATGCTCGATCGGCTAACCAAAGCGCGTCGATGCGAGACTCTCTGTCAGAGAGTGATGTAGCCTGTGTGGGTATTTCATGCATGTCTCAATATTGACACGGAGATTCATGCTACTCTGCTGAGAGTGAGCACTCAGTCGTCATGTCATGTCAATGATGAGAGTTCGGCTGAGAACACAGCATGGAAAATACTAGGCAAATCATGCATTAATTGTTAATGCTAGTAAAATTCACAGAATATTTGGGATTGCTGTTGCACGCACCATTCTGGGTGAATTTTGTGTAATTATTGAATTGCTTCAAATAAATAAAGTGAAGAGGTTTTTTGCACTCATCACTTCTTAATCATCTTTCCCTTTGCAGGGTGACATCATGTAAAAATAATGGTTTTACAATTTTAGCCCTGAACTAAAATCCACCATCAACAACAATCAACTTGAATCTCTTGTGATCAATCACGCACAGAACGGAGTATGTTAACAATGGATTATCACAAGACGTCTTTAGATCTACAAACAGTCTAAAGATCCCCATTCAAACTTCGATCTAGTTTGAGTGAATCTTATATAAGAAGAGAAGATTCTCAAGCATAAACAAACTAGGTGCAATCAAAGTTCAACAACCGTTAGTCAATCAAATCAATCGAAAACTAATAATAAACCGCAATTATCTAGTTTCCCACCAACGGTACTAATAGAGCTTCTCAATCCCAAAGAAGTCTTTAAACTGAGCAGCTGTAAGATATTTCGCCTAATTAGGTTACTTTCCTCTCCAAATAGGCGGCTCCACCAGTAACAACACAACTAGGTAGTTTTGCTGGCTCTGAGGATTAGTTTGCTATAAATGCAAACTTTGGTATTTATAGACCAAGGAAGTTTGGACACCAAGGAATTTCCAAAACCGAAAATATTCTCAAGATATGCAATATATTCCAAATTCGGTTTCCATAATTCCTGAAATGCTTTCTCCAAACATTGACCGAAAATCTCTTAGAAAATTTCCAATTAGTAAATGCACATTACCAATTTTCATTTTCCAAAAATAAAATTAAAAACCTTAATTAAAAGATTCTCAACTTATTTTTTCGATCCGGGATTTTCCTTTAGCTATTAAGGAATATCTTTGAACAATAAAAGATAAGCGTTACTGCACATGTTCAAAGTATGTCGACATCTTTACTTTGTAAGTCCTCTTTCATACTTACAATCTTGAAACCGATTTGCCACACTTCCAAACGAGTTTAGAATTGTTCATATGACTTTAAAGAACTGTGTGATTGATTAAGAACACTCAATCACAAATCATGGGTTTCACGGTTCTACCAAAACAAGTTTCGGTTCTACCTCCATATGAGTACTGTGCATAGTCACACTAGCTTTCCAAAAATTCGGTTGATTAGGTACTAGGATCGGTTCCCCACATACTTATGGTAACTACTTGTATTTGTTGCACATGTCCATAGGATCGGTTCCCCTTTCACTAAAAACTTGTTGCACATGTTCATAGGATCGGTTCCCCCATCTACTAAAAACGTGTTGCACCTCTTACAAGGATCGATTCCATCTTGTGATCGGTTGCACCTCTTCATAGGATCGGTTCCCCTTTGCCCAGAGTTGGTCATACCAATAACACTAAATCGATCATACCATCTCAGGTGATTACTTAAGATCGGTTTCACTAATAAAAGTCATACCAATACAAAAGTCAGGCCTTGTGAATAGTTTTACCAATAATATAAACAAGTCATGAGCGGTTATACTAATCACACATATTGGTAGTTCAAAAGATATGCAATGAATAACAATACCAATAATCCTAGCGATTTCCCTTTCGATTCACGAAACAAGTTCATGAATTTACTTCCTTTAAACTAATGTAAAACATTGTTTCCTAAGATGAAATCTTCACCTCATACCCATACATAATCACAATAGCATTCAAACGATTATGTCGATGTCTTACATACGAAGTTCAAAAGATAAGTGTTATACTTCGTATCGTATTCCTTAATACTACTTCTATACGAAGTTGACTCTAGTATTCACTTCTTCAAGTCTTCGCAATACTTGTAATGTCTCATATCCTAATACTTTCAAGCTAACCTATACGAAGTTGACTCTAGTACATAATCAAGCGACTCTTTAAATGAGTTTTGGTTCACTAAAATATGACAACCAAACTTGACATACCAACGCTTGGTGGGTTCAACCGAGCTATGCTCTAACACATTCCTTAATATATAAATGTATTAGTTCATGTCACAACCGATTTTAGAACTTTAACCACTCAAGTATTCAAACGGGTACGCATACTTAAATAGCCGAACCAAGTTTGGTTTTCGCCAGTATGCGAACGTGTACGCATACCTCCAAACCCAGCAAAATTTCCCGGACCTGAACCTTACGCCAGTACGCGTATGGGTACGTGTAATTAGGTTTCCGGACTTCTCAAACCAACAGGTACGTACACGGGTATGCATACTATGGTTCACGGACATGGATTACATATATGCAAGAGTGCATAACATGTTTATAATCCAATATTGGTTAAGTGTTCTAAACTCTATTTCAATCATTGAAACTTTCTTAGAGGATGACAATAGCCGTTTTCACACACTATTAGCATCAAATAAATTTTCAAGTTATTGAAATAATCATAAAGAAACATTCCAGGTCTACACCAAATGATTGTATCATACAAACCATGTAAGTTGTTACTCGGTGATTTTCACATGATCATCTTTTGACTTTCGTCAAGAATATAAGATGAACTTGGTTGAAGTGAAAGCTTACCAACACATATTTCGAGAAATATGTAAGCGAGTTAAACTCAGCTCGAAATCTCAAATGTGCATAATCAAATACTATATAGTAATACGAATTTTGTCTCAATATAGGAGATATAGTAGAAATAGACTTTCCAAGTGATAGATGAGTTTTAGTCTCCACATACCTTTTGTTGATGAAGTTCCACAAGCTCTCCTTAGTAGTTCTTCGTCTTCAATTGATGAACGTCGTGAAGTTTAATGCTCAACTACACAATCTATCCTAGTCCGAGACATCACTATAAGTAGACTACAAATCAAGACTTATAGTTTTGATCACTAACATTGACAAACAAGCTTGAGATAGCAACGCTTGCGAGTTCGACAGAGTAGTGCTCTAACAATATCCCCCTTTGTCAATTTTAGTGACAAAACTATCAATACATGTGGATTACAAAATAACTAAATTTTATAGCTTCTCATCCAAATGCTTGATCTCCTTGGTTCTTCAACATTACTCAAAATCATCGTCACTTCCAAGTACTCCAATTATTCTAAATGTGTTCAATTCAGCATCATAGTTGTTGAAGATCCGTATCTATAACAATGAGAAAACAGTTGCTTTCAATCATTGTTATACAGTGCCATAGTATTATTACACAACATCAAAGTGTAATTGTATCACAAATTTGACAACAATACTACGGTGATATGTATCACTCCCCCTTAGTCAATACTTCATCTCACAATGAAAACCACTCCCCCTTACATAATAATCCGTAAACCATATGTATTTGTAGTGTGAACTACACATTAATTCTCCCCCTTTTTGTCAATATAAATTGGCAAAGGTACGAAAACTAGTGGGATCCTCATGAAATTTTCATAGAGATACTTCATGACCAAAAGAGAACAACATACCAACTTGTTTCGATAATTTCAAGTTGAAATTTAGTGTATCATCAAGGAGTTTATAAAGATACAAGATAACCCCTACAATATTCCACAGCCGCACTCCCCACAAAAAATTTGGCAATTAAGCACAAGTTCAATTAAGAACTCTCCCCCATAAAATGTCATTCCAGAAATAACAACAAGAGCGACCTTACTTTCACAAGAAAAGAAGGATTTCTTTGGACATTAAACAAATCACATGAAACATGAATTTGTATCCAAAAATCTCAATTGAATTAACCACAAGAAAAATGATCAATTCAATTGGCCATGCTCAACATAAGAGAACTTACGGAGCCGCATAGTACATACGCAAAGATGTGGATCAGGGAAAGACCAATACTGCGGAATAATCGAAGATTCGTTCTATTTTTCATCACTATTTGCACAATGACATATAATAGACTTAATCTTTGTAAAAAAAAATTTATCCCATCTTCCACCAATATTTTCATAATGACATAATAGGCTTAACTTTTGTAGTCAAAAGTTCATTCTATCTTTTATCAATATTTTCATACCGACATATAATAGAGTTAACTTTTGAACAAGTATGGGACAGTCAAGGTTCACGGACGTAAACAACATATCCCATAACAATTTTGCAATATATAAAACCATAAAGATTAATACTGCAAAAAATTCACCTTCCAAATAACCTAGAATTTAAATAAATAAATCTAAAAACATTGCAAGATGAAAACGTTGGCAATAGCTTTGTGTACTCACAATAATGGATATTCCAAACCCTAGTTATCCTTCTTAAAAACACAAGAATAAATTCTCATAAGAAGTTTCCTAGAGAATAATAAAAAAAGAAAGAAAAAAAACTAAAAAAAAAACTTAGTCACGATCAGCAACCTGAGAACGGACAAGGGCGAGCTCATCAGAAGGTTTCTTTAGCTCGTTTTTCAGAAACGCAAGGTTCTTTGATGCAATTTCAAGTTGTTCACAAACGACCTCAAAATCTTATAGAAGATTTCCAACCAATTGAAGAGACATTTGAACTGGAAGATCTTTTTCATGATCAATTGCTTGAAATCAAATTATGGAGATGGGTTCTTTGTGAAGTTCAAAAAACTTTGGCATCGTCAAACTTGTCTTCCTTAGTGCATCCTTCCATTGTGCACACCAAAAAAAAAACAAGAGAGGTCTTGACGTTACCAAGCAAGTATATATCAAAAGAAATCCTTGATATATATTCAAGTAATTTTCACAAGGAAACCCTAGGGTTACTTGTAACTGTTCGGTAACGGGTCGGGTGCACAAAGTTCATGGTTATGACCAAAAATAAAAAACCAGGGAACCAGATGAGCTAACGATTAGGAACATGTTTTGAAAAAACAAAAACAAGTTCTGAACACATGACTGGAAACTTTGTCTCACAAAGAGTGCAACACAAAGTTGGAAATCAACTGTCAATGAGGAAGAACAATCTAAAGTTTTAAACAAAGCATCAGACAAACAAAGCGCAACAACTGTCCGGAACAGGGATCAGAAAGGAGGATCGGGATCAAAACATACAACACGGACCATTTGTCAAGAAAGAAGCATCTTTTTGAGAGTTATGGGTATCATCTCATGGCCTTACAGAGGATACACACCAGGAAATGATCAAGTTGAAGTATGATGAACATGAAGCTCATCAGGGGTGTTGATATTTTCCTTTTCACTTCCTTGACAAAAATCAGAAGTCTTATGTGAAACTTCAAAAGAATTAACAAGAGAAGGACAAGAGTTACCTGAACCAGCTTATTTTCTCGCCTTCTTGATCTTGCGCTTGAGACTGTTGATACTGGTCTTGAGTTCCTAACACGATTATTGATGTGAATATAATCAGGAACGCTTATTTTAGAAGAAAGATCATCTTTGAAGAAAAGGGAAGAGTTTGAAGATTTCTTCTTCCTTCGAAACTTTTTTCTCTTTACAGACTTTTTAGAGTTATCAGTTATCCATATAACATTGTTCTTCTTACGGTTGTAAGTAGAAGTTGTGTTATATTCATAATCAGGAATTGGCCCATCACATCACTTTTCTTGATTGTGAGATTAATTTCTAATAGTATACTGAGAAGCGGGTTTGATTATTTCTTTAGACATCCAGACAAGAATGTTATGAAGTTTTTCATTCCGTAAACAAAGTTGACATCTTCTTTCAATATGACCTTTCTTTCCGCAATAATAGCAGTTTGCAGGAATGTTTTTAACCGTTCTCAACTGAGCATTCTTAGAGGGATGACACTCTTGGTTTCTAGAGACATTCACTGCTGAAGGAAGTTTTTCACTTTTACTGCCGGTGAAATTTTCAGCTTGAAGAAGATTATTAGGAGGAATAAAATTGATCTTACCAGTACTTGGAGCATTTATACCTTTATAGCCCAGACCACGTGTATCACGATGTTCTTTACATGCTCCAAGCATAGAAGACAATTTTGTAGAGCTAGAATTTAATTTTTTCAAATTCTCTTCCAAAGATTTAACCTTCTCAAGGGCTGCACTAAGATCCGTCTCCAATTGTTTTTCTCGGGTGAGAAAAACTTTTTCTCTGTCTTTTAAACAGTTTTGTTGAGAGTCATACATTGCATCGGTTTCTGCAAGTCTTTCTTTCAACACAAAGAGATTTTGACGAAGTTCATCACATTAAGAATTCTTTGACCGTAGATCTTCTTCACGATCTTTAAGAATAGATTGTAGCAAACTATAACCACAGTCATATCCCTTAAATAGTTTTCTCATTTTCCTGTTTTCAAGACAGGGAGGAGTCGGAAATTCAGCCAAGCAAGATGTTGACTTTTCATTCTTTAGGAGATGATCAAAAAGCTTGATGTACTGTGAGACTTCAACATCCTTTCCATCTTCAGAATCACTTTCATCAAAAATTTCATCCAACTGTTCATCTAGACGTGCTTCCCAGTTATACACAGTTTTAGAAGAAGGAGAAGACATGAAAGATTTCTCAGGAAAAACAAGACTTTGGACCAGGATAGAATGTTTCTGAACTGGTGATGCGTCGTCAGATATATTATCGTCCATAGTCAGATCGCTACAAACACAGACTTATGAGGTCTTAAATGTGTTTGCTTGCTCTAATACCAATTGAAAAAATGGGGGTCTAACAACCACACCCAATATTTCATTCCGCAATCTGAGTAGGACAAACTCCAATATACTTTTAAGAGAATCAACTACATAGTTAGACTCAATCCATAGAAAAATATATCAAAGAGTTTATATCTCAATTTCTCAATTCAATCTGCAATCAGCAAATAGGAATTTGCGAGCCCGATTGAATAAGATAAATAACTTGAACGGTACCAAAGACCAATGTTCAAGTGTCAATCAATTTATATCAACAACCAAAGGTTGGACTATCTAATTGATTGATCTTAACGCACAACCTGTGATATTTCTATTATATAAAAAAAATATAATGCGGAAACGAAATAACACAGACACCAGAATTTTTTTAACGAGGAAAACCGCAAATGCAGAAAAACCCCGGGACCTAGTCCAGCTTTGAACACCACATTGTATTAAGCCGCTACAGACACTAGCCTACTACCAATGAACCCTCGGATTTGGAATGTAGTTGAGCCCTAATCAATCTCACACTGATCAAGGTATAGTTGCGCTCCTTACGTCTCTGAACCGCAGCAGGATTCTAAGCACTTGACTCCCTTAGCTGATCTCACCCACAACCAAGAGTTGCTACGACCCAAAGTCGAAGACTTGATAAACAAATCTGTCTAACACAGAAAAGTCTATTGGAATAGATAAATCTGTCTCCCACAGAAATACCTACGAGTTTTTTTCCGTCTTTTGATAAATCAAGGTGCACAGGAACCAATTGATAAACCAGACTTATATTCCCGAAGAACAGCCTAGTATTATCAATCAGCTCACAATAATCTTAATCGTATGGTAGCGAAACAAGATATTGTGGAATCACAAACGATGAGACGAAGATGTTTGTGACAACTTTTAATCTTACCTATCGGAGTTAAATCTCAAGTAAATCTTAGCAAAGATAATACTCAATCACGATAGTAGAAGTAAGATCAGAACACACAACCACAGAGAAAATAGTTGGGTCTAGCTTAACAATCCCAATGATGTCTTTAATTCGTTAACCTATAGGGTTTCATGAAAAACCTAAGGTTAAAGGAGAATCGATTCTAGTCGCAACTAGTATCACACATGAGGTGTGGGGATTAGGTTTCCCAGTTGCTAGAGCCCTTATATAGTTTTCAAATCAGGGTTTGCAATGTAAGTTACCTTGGTAACAAAGCATTCAATATTCACCGTTAGATGAAAACATGATTAGATTCAAGCTAATATCTTTCAACCATTAGATCAAACTTAGCTTGTTATACACAAATGGAATTTACCTTCATTTAGGTTTGAGTAACCATACCTAAAAGTGTACACTAGGTTGGCTCAACAGTAGTTAACCGAGAATGCCTCAAATGAAACTAGTTAAAGAGTTGTTTAATTGTTATATTCTCATAGAAGTATACAAGAACACAATTGAAGCAAAATAGGTTTGATTCACTCGAATCAATTCATGAACATTATAGCCACAATTTGCAAAGAATGTATTCCTTAATATATATATATATGTATTATTTCATGTCACAACCGATTTTAGAACTTTAACCACTCAAGTATGCAAAATGGTGAAGTTGGATGGTCGTGATCGTTTCTGAGACTGATATGGACAGTTCAGATTCAAATACGCTAAATCGGGCTCGTATAACACACCGAGAGATGTATGCTCAATCGGGCTAGTATAACACACCGAGAGTTGCAGCCTGTACGGGTATTTCGTACATGCTTCATTATTAGTACTTGGAGGTTCGTGTTGCTCTGCTGAGAACAACACTCAGTCGTCATGCCGCACCGATAATGAGTACAGGAAATACAAGGCTGGTCATGCATTAATTAATAATCCTGTAAATTCACAGGGTATATGGGATTGTTGCCACATGCTCCAACCTGGATGAATTTTGTGTATTTAATTCACAGAATGTTGGGATTATTGCCACATGCTCCAACCTGGATGAATTTCGTAAAGTGAAGAAGTATTCATCACTTATTAATGGCTTTAACTTTTGCAAGATGTTAGCGCATAATTTTGGATTTTACAATTTTAGACTTAAATGAAAATCCACCATCAACATTAAGTCCCCTGCGCATAATGGTTACGCTATTGTGGGGTAGGCATGAGATGGTGACATACTTATGTGAAGAAGACAGGATAAAGAAAGTTTACCCGGAGGAATTTTGACCCACCGCTAGCAGTTGTCCATGTAAACGCCGTTGTGCAAGCGCGGAATCCTTTGGTGGGACCGGTTTCCTTCCTTGCGTGTTTGAATCAAAAGAGGAATCCAAGCAAAAGAGGAATTCAATCAAAAGAGGAATCCTTGTTCTATTGGGATTCTTCCGAATTTTTGCCTATAAAAGGGACCGACCCTTTTCTTTTTCTTCTTCACTTCTAGCTCCGTTCGTGATCTCCCTGCTGCCGCCTAACGCCGCCGGAGCTCGTCGTCGTCGTCGTCCGTCCGTCCCTGACAAGGTTTTTTTTTTTTTTTTTTTTTTTTTTTAAGGTAAAACCCTAGTTTGCTAGGTAAACACCTTTTGCAAGATATATATTATGCTTAGCTCTTCCACAAAGATTGATACGCCAATATTTGCTAGGATTGCTTAGTAAAACAAGCCGTGAATCCATGAATATGTTGTGTCCTGCTTCCTTTTTCATTGTTGCATGCAAAAACTAGCTTCTTAGGTTGTAGCTTGGAAAGAATTTCGGCTTGAATTTTGTGAACATGATTCCCATGAACATAAGAGAACCGTGTTGTGCAAATAAATGTGGTCCCACCATACATGCTCGATTGAACGTGGGTCCCATACCGCGTATGCCTGACTGAATGTCGCCTTTATACCAGCCTTGTGCCCTTGACCAACAACTGACTTGAAACTTGAGCAATACCGGACTTGAAACTTGAGCAATACCGGACTTGAAACTTGAGCAATACCGGTGTTTGGACCCAATCCCGGCCTTGTGTATTCCAACGTGAATGTGTGTTCTGTCGTGTGTGACTACACGTCTCGCACGTTTTTATACAAGTACTGACTCCTATCTTTTATTGTAGAATGAAGAAAAGAACTTCTGTTGAGATGTCTTCTGGAGATAATGTTGGTGCTAAGTCAGAAAGTGTTGACAGCTTCAAAAATATGTTGAACATTACTGATGAGTTGTTCACCTTACCTTTTCAAAACATTAGGAAACATCCCTCTCATAAGATAGTCCTGCTCTCCGGTTCAGAAAATATGGAAGCTAATCCATCTTCTTCTTCGGCACTTGTGATGAGGTTCTGTCTTCGAAGAAATGAATATCCGCCTTCTCCTATCGACTTCAAGATTTGTCATACTCCGTTGGGTTCTTATAAAGGGTGGATGAGACGCATGTTGAATAATAAGGATGTTAAAGCTAATTTGACCAAAGCGCAAATCCTCAATGCAATCATGGCATCTGCTACTCTTGAAATTAAGAAAGATGTTGCAGGCTTGATTAATTTCATTTCTCGGTGGCGCCCTTTTACTCATACAACCATATTTAGATGGGGAGAGATGACTATTACTTTGGAAAGAGTAGCTGCATTGATAAACCTGCCTGTCGCTGGGAGTTTTTATTACGAGCTTTCTGACACGGAACAACATGATTATGACCATATACTCCAAAAGGTGGCAGAATTCGACGATCTGGACAGGGAGGAGAAAAAAGATACAAGATGCTTTTACACCTGGTGGGTATCGGAGTGGTCTCTTGCAGACCCAGAACCGGATCGGGGAGTTGGAAAACGAGCTCAGCGTGATTGCATTCTGTCTTTGTGGCTATCCGAGAGATATATTTGACGACGGTTGGAAAGAAGACCATAAGAGGTGTCTGGTTAGGATTGCTATAAAGCTAGCAAAAGGTGAAGTTCTTCCCTTAGGTGCCTTGTTCCTTGGATCGTTGTATTCTCATCTGGACGCCTTAGCAATGGACATGCATGTTTCCAACTGGTACAAGAAGGTGGAGTCGTACGTCCACTTCGCTTTTCTTCAGGCATTTTTGTGGGAACATTTCAAAAGTTATGCTCATGTTCCTGCAACTTCGCTCAGCATTTTGTATGGTGGCTCAAGAATACTCCGTTGGCATAGTAGGCATCCCAGAACCGGTGTGAAACTCGTGGACATCTTTGATAATGTGTCTTCCGTAAATTTCCGTCCATGGGGGCCGATCCACTCTTCCATTGTTCAGCCGAAGACTTTTGCTATTGCTTCGACGGTCCCGATCTTTGTGTTGCGTACCGATGTCAAGACTATAAAATTTGGAGAACTTATTTATCTGCAGTGCATTAGGGATATATCCCGTCTCTATTCAACGAAGCATTTCTTTGTGACTCCGTACAACATTGACAGGGCTGCTCGTCAAATGGGATTTGACCAGGGTGTTCCATTTATCCGTCCGTCGGAGGCTCCGAAAGAACTTCTCTCGGGTATTTTCAATGCTGACGTGTTCTTGGCACTGCAGAGTCTTCCCTTCTGGCCTATTGGGAGAAACCCAGTGGTAACCGATAAGTATAAGGAATTTTGGAGGAATCAACTGTTGGCTTTCCAGGAATTCTCGGAGGATGTTGTGATAGATTCCCGTGGTGAGCCATCTTCTAACGTTTTGAAGAAGCATTTCCGGTTGAAGCCACTCCCAGGCAAATGGACCAGAGCTGATGATTCCAGTCCCCAAGCAGGAGAGAGATCTAAAAGGCAGGCATGTGATTCGGTGATCCTCAATTCCTCCAATGTGCAGGTATTTAAATCTCTTTCTGTCGATTCCTTCATTTCTCCAGAGTAAATTCTTCTAAGAGTGATCCTTGCTTGAAATCAGGGAATTTCGAAAGAGAATGTTTTCACAAGGTTGGCGCGCATTCAGAACGAGAAGTCTGGTAACGTTGGCCTTCATGTTGACAAATCTGGCGACACTGATCCTCATGCTGAGAAGACTGGTAACACTGATCCTCAGAAGTCTGGTAACACTGATCTTTATGCTGAGAAGTCTGGTGAAACCGCTCCTTTTCCAGACAATGACAGAGATAACGCAAGCTCGGTTGGACAAGGTGCCTCCCTAAGTGATCTTGTTGATGGGTCCATAATGGAAATTAGCACCCAGAGTGAAGTAGACATCGGGAGGAATGTAAGAGAGGCAACATCCGCTATTGTTGAGGTGGCTCCCCTTGAAGAACGTTCTGAGCAGGTTCCAATCAATGAAGCTATCGTGGTGACTTCTTCTGAAAGGCCTCCTGCAAGTGACAAGGCTCCTGTAATTGGTGAAGTATTGGTAATGCAGCATGGGGCTTTGTTCGATCCTCCCTTCAATGTCCCTTATCCAGGTCATGTGTTGGTTGGAGGATTCAGCGTGCCAGATCAGTTCGAAGGGTTGTACACCGCGATATGGGAGAAGCACGGCCACATTGCTACCACTACGAAGCTCAAAAGTCGTCTTGCATTGGTCAACCGCGTCCAGGAAGCTTTATTTTCTATCCATGGGATGAGCATCACGACTGGTCGAACAATTTCTAAGGAGATGATTGAAGACTGGAAGTGCCATCGAGATGTGTTTGTGCAGTACGACTTCAATGCTGCTTGGTTCTTCAAAGGGTTCTCCGAGATTCAGGAGCTCTAGAAATTACAAGATGAAGTCCCTTCTGCAGACTGTGTTACTCGCCAGGAAGAAGAGGTTGAAAAGTTATCTAAGGAGTTGAAGCTGAAGAGGGTTGTACTTCAAAGGATGAAAGTCTCTCTTTCCCAGAAGGACGAGTTGCTGCTGAAGAACTTTCCTTGAAGGATTCGCGCCACCTACTTGTCTTTTCTATTAGATGCTTTTCTTTTTGAGTGATAGTGAGGATTTCCTTTCATAATTTGACTTCCGGTTTTGAATTAATAGGTAATTGAATTGGTTTATTTTGAGATAGTTTTGTGAACGACTTTTCTGAAAGAGATTATTTTAAATAGAATTTGCATCTTGGTCATGAATGATTGCACATATCATATAAAATTGCAAATGTCGCGTAAAAGGGAAGTATGAAGGGAAACAAACATGGCGTTTGATCATTGAGCCTCTTTCTCCATGTGCGGGATGCCAAGTCCCCAGTGAATTCTAAAACTATCTTTCTTGTAAAATTGTTGAATAGAACTTACTTGTTTTTGAAGCCTCACTTATATCAAACCGAAGTAGCCTCTCTAAGGAAATCGTCCGCATTAATCTCTCAGAGAAGGAAAGTTATCCCTCTGAATTAAGCTTCTTCTGAACAATGCGTATCAAAGCGTTGCATTCACTGGTAGGGTGGTGAAGGAACCGGTGGAAATGATAATACCTCGGGTCCATTACTTCTTGATCAGTTGGTGGACGCCATACAAGAGGTAGCTCCACCTCTCTGTTTCGTACCCACGCCTCCAGCAACTCCAAAATCTTTTCCATTGGGAACGGAAAGTGTAGGTACTTCGAGTCTAGCTTTTCCTGCGTTCGTGGGCGTTGTGGTGTCTCTACATGGCTTCGATGTGGAGCACGTTTCGGAGATGAAGTTGGAAGACTTGTGAGTGCCATCATATCCGCGGATCGCTTTCCTGGGTGACGGGGTGTGGAAGGTGTCGTAATATCGCTGCTGAGTGATCGAATTGAACGCTCCCATCCTCTGTACTCACGTGTTCCTTGATTGATATCTCCTTCCTCAAGCATTTCTTCACTTGGTTGAAAGGTCGATGCGGATTGGACAGTCTTCCGAGCTTCGACAAGAGTCTTGAGATATAAATCTTCTAGCAGGGCTCCGTAAGCTGCAGGCTCCCTTTCTTTATCTGGCAGACGTTGTGGCACCCCGGACAAGTCCTTTCCTCTATGGAGTTGCCTCGAGTCTTCGTTTTCGGCTGGACCATGTTGTTCATCTCTCTTGAGTCCCCTGTGATTATGCGCTCTTTCTGCATCTCCACTGGTAAAGGTGTGACTCCTGGCTAAGGATTCAGTGTTTATTATACTGTCTGAGTAGATGCCTGCCGACCCTTCTTGTAATTGTGATGTTATATCATTCAAAAGGAGGAATGTTTCGCTCTGTCTTCTAGCGATACCGGCTTGATTTGCCAAGACATCCTCCAGCATTCTAGCTACACTTCCCATGATATCTGAACCACCTGTGGTTTCCGGGTGAGGATACATCGCGATATGAAAACCGAAAAATTGAGATTCAATTTTTTGCAACCGAGAGATCAACCTCCCGCTGTGGTCGCCAATTGTTTATGGGTGAAAACTATTTCTGTCGGTTTTGGTAATTTGGGGTGTGTGGATAAGAAATGAGTCTAAACTTTAAACAAATGCACTGCACGGAAGTGCTTGTAGATTCGAGAAATCAATCTGTGCAAATCCGGCCTAAACCAAGAAATGGCCGTTCCAGACTTGTTTCGGTCACAAAGTGAAGGAGATGGGGTTGATCTTAGGGAGGGAAGCAAAGAAGGTGTTGAGATTGTGAAGGCGTTGGCTAAGTATGACTTGTATCAGAATTATGAACTTGCTTGCAGGATGTAAGCTATCAGTTCCGGTGTTTGAATACGATTGTATCAACACTTGCCTATGTTGTCTTGACTTGCCTTGTTTGGAAAATAGAGAGGAGAACCTATTTATACAAGTCTTTAAGCCTAACCCTCGTATCTCGTGGGAAGTGGAGAAAGTGGAGTGATGGAGTAGTGGAGTTGTGTGTTGGTGTCACACGACCAGTCTTGCCCACTTCTCCCATCATCACTAACCGTCCATGACTTCCTGACACGTTCTTGTTATGGCGCGTTGTGCGCTGCACGCTGTAAACCGCCAGACCAATACCCCAGTATGTATCCCCCAGTTTGTGACATGATTGATGTCTCGAGTGTGTGGATCGTGGGACCCACAGAAAGTAGCATGTAATGCTAGATTAAATAACTAAGTTATTTAGGAAGTCGATACTTGTGAAGTATCATGTGTATTCTATCAGATCTTTGCATCAAGTATATTCAAGCATGTATGAAGCATCGTTGTTTGAGCGTCTCAAAATAGCCTCATGTCCAGCCTACTTCATGTGATGGTTTGGAGGTTACGCAAGCAAGTCCTCCCTTGGACGATCACATGGTGTGGTAGAGTGACGGGTGGTGATCACCATGACGCCTTACTGACTAATTAACTCCTGACCAGGGTTGTATAACCAAGCCGGTGAAGTTGGATGGACGAGGTGATCTTTGAGACACTCATCTGCGACCGTTGGTGGAATTAGGGTTTTTGAAGAGGTGCGCAAGCATCACTTTTCGGCTTGGTCGAATCCAAGCTTGGGATACGATTTTAGCAAGGCCGATCGTGTATGTGTGTAGACGGCATGACGGTGTAGGCGCCCATACCTCATTGTCTCGTGAAAGTGTGATCTGGGCTACTCAATTTGTCCAGCGAAGTTGAGTGGTCGAGATCAATTTGCGACAGAAATCTGGTGCCGCAAAAGCCGCGCGTCATGCCAACTTCGGGCGCGCGTTTCAAGACGACCAAGCTTGGTCGGTCTTGGCCGATTAGTCTGGTATACAGACGGCGAGCTGTTGTACACGTCCATACCTTAATATCCCATAGCAGGTAGCCGATTAGTCTGGTATACAGATTGCCGAGTGGGTCTCGTATGCAAGACCTGGATATTTTGATTAATTATATGCTAGCAGGTAGCCATGTGTGGCAAGTCAAATTCAGGAGACTTGCCGCAGGAGAATAGCGTGTGATGCTATTAGGTTAGTCTTGGTTGGTCGCCTAAGACTTACCATAGGTCGCTCAATTCTGTGGCGAATTTGGACGGCTGAGATTGTAATTCAGGAGAGAGGGTGGTTGTTGATTATGGCCACATTCCGTTGGCACGTGTTAATGGTATAGTGGCATAGCCACGCCCATGGTATGGTGGCATAGCCGCGCCCATGGTATGGTGGCATAGCCGCGGCTGTGGCATTGTGGCATGGCCAAAGCTAGGATTTGGCGTCGTGGCCAAAGTTAGGGGTTGGCGGCATGGCCAAGGCTAGGATTTGGCTTTGTGGCCAAAATTAGGGGTTGGCGGCATGGTCAAGGCTAGGATTTGGCTCCATGGATTTGGCTCCATGGCCAAAGATTTGGCTCCATGGTTTCGGTTTCGATTAATACTCTTTGAAGCAAAAGTTTTGTTTCGATCATAAAACCCTAATTGGAGTCTGTTACGGCATTGGCCACGAAAAAAAAGTGGGTTAGCACGCAGTTGCGCCATTTGTGGCACATTGGCATGTTACTGTGGCGGAATGGCATGTTGGCACGGCATGGCATGTTTGGCATGCCGATCAGCATGGTGGTGCGGCATGGCGCGTTTGGCATGCCAGTTAGAATGGTGGAGTGGCAGGGCGCGTTTGGCATGCCAGTTAACATAGTGGTGTGGCAGGGCTCGTTTGGCCTTTCAACACATGAGGCGGGTTTAAAGCGACCTGATTGGTCAAAAGAGGGCCGTCCAAACATAGGGCGTGGCCACATCTCTAGTGCTCGCGGCGCATTTAAAGTGACCCGATTGGTCGATAGGAAAGAGTAGGGCCGGTCAAGCAGCATGGTGGCGTGTCCATCTGCAAGTGGCGCTGACCGGCCTATTGCACGGCCATACCTCCCTTGTTGCTGCTCCTATTTCCCATGGCTCCTCTTTTGTTCCTTGTTTTCTGATTTTGGGTAGGACTTTGCACCCACTAATCCATGGCGGATCAATTGCCTAGTTTGCCTTGGTTTAGTTTCGACCAACATGGTCTGATATACTACGCGGGGCACAAAACCCAATTTTTGAAAATTAATTAGGTTTATATTCGAAAGTTGTGAATTATCACAAAATTGATTAAATTTGGTGAGTTATGTGTGTTGACACAGAGTTCTTTTTTATTTTCAGAGAGCAGTTAGCGCGTCTCTTGACTGAATACTTTATGCAGACCTTAAGTTTGATACTTCAGGAAATTCATGCTACTTTGCTGCGAGTGAACATTAATTGTCATGTCATATCAATATTAAGGGTTCAGCCGGAGAACATAGCACATAAAGTATCCAATGAGCCTTACATTGATGAATAATACAGGCATGATGTTGAAATTTACAGAATATTTGGGATTGTTGCTACATGCACCATTCTGGATAAATTTCATGTAAATATATTGAATTGCTCAATAAATGCGCCAGTGACAAGGTTAGACATTCATCACTTTTTCATGGCTCTGTCTCTTTGCAGAATGACAACACATTATACATAGGGTTTTACAATTTTATCCCTGAACTAAAAACCACCATCAACATTAAGTCCCCTGCTTAGCACGTAATAGTGACATTGTTGCGGGGTAAGCATTAGATGGTGACAGACAAGAACAAATTGAAAACGCGAGGCATGCGAGGATTACCAGGAAAATTTGGTTGGCTTTTGGTAATGGACTTGAGCGGCCGATGATTTTGTACTGGCGTGCCGTTGGTTCGACGAGGGAGCTTTGACGTCATGGAGCGTTGGCGCTGGTTTGTCCATGGAGCTTTGCGTCATGGAGTGTTGGCACTGCAGGCTAATCGTCCTCTTTCGACTGAGGGCCTCCGTATTGGCGCTGCGACCTTGGCCTTAGGGCTCGGCGACCCGGCTGCTCTTATCCGTGTACAAGTCCAAGATGGATTCCTTTTTCCACTCGAATTCTTAAAACTCGTGTCTATAAAAGGCGTCGCTCCTCTTTTTTTTTATTTTTGTTTCGTTGGCTTTGTTTCTGCGTCTTCGTGTTAGCGGCAAAGGTGAATCAATCGAGAGCCAGGCGGAACAGCAGCAGTGCAAGGAGGCAAGCGTATATCAGGTAGGCATTCCAACGTATTTTCCTTTTGTTTGCTATTCCTCTTCTGCGTTGGTGTGAACCCTAGTCGTAGACGTAGCTTCATAAACTTGCAAAACTTGTCCCAGTATGTTCGTAATCCTAACTTTAGGTTTTGGCCGTGAGCATAATTCCCGCGGCAAGACTTAGTTTCAGCTGTAAGCCCAATTCCCGCGGCAAGACATCATATTTTGCTTGAGTAGGTATTAGCTTTCACTCATTGTGGCCGTGGGTGTCGTGTCCTGCGGCCAAAGAAAATTTTCCGGCAGAGAATTTGTTGTTGGCTCTGGATCATTAGCGGTTGAACTCAATTTTGGCAAAGTCCTCATGCATGGTTTTCTTCAAAGTAATAACTCTTCTTCTGTTTTGCTCTGTCGTAGTTATTTCATAAGTGAAAAGTAGCATAAGGAATTCATGTTAAGATGTCACCTGGAGATGGTTCTGCCCCTGTGTCAAGAAATGCTAAAAACTCCAAAGATAAGCCAAACATGGACGATGAATTCTTCACAAGGTCTCATACGGTCATGAGGACCCGTCCTAAACATGTGGTAACCCTTCTAACTGATTCATAGAATGAGGGAGACGTCCAGTCGATTTATCCACTGCGTGTGATACGGTTTTGCCTCCATAGGAAAGAGTATCCAGCTTCTTCTATTGACTTTAAGATCCGACATATCCCATTGCGCTCTTATGGAAGATGGATGACATTCATGATAAGCCGTGACCATGTCAAGGCCAATCTGGTTAAGGCTCAAATCATGAATGTTGTCATGGCATCTGCGACACTTCAGATTATGAAGGTGTTGATGGTGGTTTTTAGTTCATGGCTAAATTTGTAAAACCCTATATTTAATGTGCCGTCACTTTGCAAAGAAACAGAGCCATGTAAAAGTGATGAGTGTTCAACCTCTTCACTGGCGCATTTATTAAGCAATATATATCCACCAGAATGGTGCATGTAGCAACAACCCCAGATATTCTGTAAATTTTGGCACCCTGCCTATATTATTCAATTAATATAAGTTTCTTTGAATGCTTTTTGTGTTATGTTCCCCGGCTGAACCCTTAATGTTGATATGGCATGACAATTTGTGTTCACTCGCAGCAGAGTAGCACGAATTTCCAAGTATCAAGGATAAGGTCCTTGCATAAAGTATTCAATCGGAAAGCATACTGCTCTCTGGAAATGAACTTAAAGAACTCTGTGTCAACACATAGAATTCAATCAATTTTGTGATAATTCACAAGATTCGAGATATTACCACGACTAATTTGCAAAAATTAGGGTTTTTGTATTGCGTGATATATTAAACCTTGCCTGTCGAAATTAAGCCTAGGCGAACTAGGTAAATAATCCGCCATGGATTAGTAGGTGCAAAATTCTACCCAAAATCATAAAACAAGGAGCCGCGGAATGGGAGCAGCAACAAAAGGATGTGTGTCCATGCCATAGGCCAGCCGGTGCCACTTGCACATGGCCACACCCATGCTGCTCAACCGGTCCCTTTTCCATCGACCAATCAGGTCGCTTTAAACCCGTCACGGCGCGCTGGAAGTGTGGCCACACCCTTGCTTGCCGCCCCCATTTCCATCGACCAATCAGGTCGCTTTAAACCCGCCACGGCGCGCTGGAAGTGTGGCCACGCCCTTGCTTTCCGACCCCCTTTCCATCGACCAATCAGGTCGCTCTAAATGCGACACACGCATTTATAATGAGGTCGGGCCCATGTTGCTTGTTGTCCCCCTTCCTATCGACCAATCAGGTCACTCTAACTTACCACACGTACACTAGAAGTGTGGCCACACCCATGCTTGGTCGGCCCCTCTTTTAATTGACCAATCAGGTCGTCCTAAACCTGCCACAGCATCAAAAGAGGCAAGGTTGCGCCAATATGCTAATTGGCATGCCAAACATGCTAAACGTGCCACTTTACCACAGAAGCATGACGAACGTGGCAACATACCATAAATAGTGCACTTACGTGCCAACCCATCATCTGTTCGTGGCCAACGCCATAACAGACTTCAATGTGGTTATTTTAACCAGAGACATGACCTTGCATGGTCGAAACCCTAATTTCCAGTCGTGACACAATTTATGCTACTTCGGGCCCCACAACATGCCACGAGCCGTGCAGGACCCAGGAAACCTTAATAAAGACGCCATATCATAGCCACCCATGGAAATCCTTACTCATATGGTCGTTTCCACATGATGGCCTGGCTATGGTTCTTTCGGTATGGCTATGGCACCATTTGCACAAAACGTTGATGCGCCACGGCCACATGCCACATGCCGCATGCACTAATTAGGGTTTTGGCATACCAAAACCTAATTCAGGCAAAGTTGCTACGCCAACCAAGCCAAGTAACGTTTCCCGAGCATTGGGATTGTTGTGGCAACAGGGCCAGTGTTGCCACGCCACATTTGGGTCTAACACCAATATGCTAAAACAGCCGCCACGGCTACGCCACTGGCATGTCGCTATGCCGTGGCTACGACTGGCGCCACTATGTCAATAGCGCCACTTTGTTATACAACAGGATGTGGCCATAATCAATGGCCATCCTTTCTCATAAGCTACAATCTCAGTCGTCCAAATTCGCCAAGGAATTGACAGGCCTGTGGCAAGTTTTAGGCGGCCAGCCAAGGCAAGCCTAATAGCATCACATGCTATTTTCCTATGGCAAGTCTCTTGACTTTGACTTGCCACACGTAGCAATCTACTATACATTTTCCATGAAAACACTCGAGACATAAAACATGTCACAAACTGTGGGATACTCATCAGGGTATTGGTCTGGCGGTTTACAGCGTGCGGCGTGCAATACGCCCGTTATAAGAAAGTGTCATAAAGCGGGACAATTAGTGGTGGCAAGAAGTAACGGGTGTAAACGGATCCACTTCCTTCATCATGGAAGCATGGGTTTCTGACGGTTATACGTTACTCCACTCTTCCATCACCCAATCGTTCCCACTTCCTACGAGACCAGGGTACGTTTAAATATGACTTGTATAAACAGGCTTGACCTATTTCCACAAAACAACAAGTTTTTGGTCGGTAACAACATAGTATCCATAAATCACCAAGAACTGGTAGCTTTTCACTCTGCAAGCCAGTTCCAATTTCTGATACAAGTCATAAAACAAGCCACATCTTCAGAATTAACCATTCTGGTCTCAACACTCTCTTCGCTTCCCTCCCTAAGACCAACCCTTCTCCTTCACTTTGTGACCAAAGCAAGTCTGGAACGGCCATTTCTTGGTTTAGGCCAGGATTGTACAGATTGATCTCTCGAATCAAAAGTACTCCCGTGCAGTGCATTGTTTAGGGTTTAGATTCGTTTCTCATCCACACACCCAAAATTACCAAAATCAGCAGAAATAGTTTTCACCCACAAACAAAAGGATGCTGCAGGTTTGATTACTTTCATCTCCAGGTGGTGTATGGAGACTCATACCGCCATATGCAGATGGGGCGAAATGACTATTTCTTTGGAAAGTGTAGTCGTTCTGTTGAATCTTCCAGTAACCGGGAATCTTGACGTTATCTTGTCCGAGGAAGAAGAAGAAATGCACACCACTCTAGTCACGAAGTCGATAGGATATGTTAGGAAGGACTATGAAAAAAAGTGCTTTTATACTTGGTGGGTGTCTGAATGGTTCCCTGAGGAGCCGGAGCCGAATCAGGTGTTGGATGACACGCTCAGTGTTGCTGCCTTCTTAGCCTTGTGGTTATCTAGAGATATTTTTGATGATGGCTCTGGCAAGAAAGGAATAAGACAGAAGCTCATCAAATTTGTTATCAAATTGGGGAAAGGCGTTGCTCTCCCCATAAGCAGTTTGTTCCTTGGCTCCTTGTATACCCATCTGGATTGCTTAGAAGCGGACATGTATGTTTCTAATGGGTATATGAAGGTAGACTCGTATGTCCATGTCGCCTTCCTCCAAGCATGGTTGTGGGAGCATTTCAAATATTATGTTCCTAATCCGATAACTTCATTTCTTGGTACATATGGCGGTTCTAGGATACTTCGTTGGTTGAAGAGGCATCCAAGATCTGGATCAAAGCTCATCGATTTCCTTGACAACGCGTATGCAATCAACTTGCGTCCCTGGGCTCCGGTCCACACGTCCATAGTTCATCCAGACATTTTTGCTTTCGCCCAGACATGACATTGAATTCTGATGGAGAGAACATGAGTATTGGAGAAACTGTGTTCATGCGAAGCTGCATACCTGGATATGTACCGTCTTTTTTCAAGGAATCTTTTGAAGTGGTTCCTTATAACATTGACAGGGCTGCTCGTCATATGAGTTTTGATCAGGGAATTCCATTTCATTCCGCCCGTCCGCCGTCCATTGACGCCTCCAAAAGAATTATTGCCAACCGTTTTCGAAAGCCGTGTCTTTGCACCTCATATAAGCCTCCCATTTCTGCTCCCAGAATGAAAACCGTTGACAACCTCTAAATATAATGTTTTCTGTAAGGAAGAGTTCCTCGTTATTCATCAATTTGTGCAGAATGTTGTGACAGCTCCACGCGGCAAGCCCTCTTCTAAGGTTCTGGCAAAACACGGATTGTTGAGGTTGCCTTCTTCGGGTAAGCGGAAATTTTCTAGCTCAGATGAAGACAGTCCCCAGGAAAAGGAGCGAAGGTCTAAAAGTCGTGTGGGCGACATTCGATCGGCTTCGACGACCCTTGTGACCTTCAGTTCTTCCAACATGCAAGTATGTATGATTTTCTTCCTGATTTGGCCGAATTGCGTAAATATTCTGAATTGTCGCCACTGAACATCTCTAACCCTTTTTAACTCAGGGTCTTGACAACATGAACGCCTTCGCCAGACTTCCACGTAGCCAGAAAATGGCACCTTCTGAATAAAAATCTGGCGATATTGAGCCTTTGGATAGTGAAGAGGAAAACGAAGAAGAAGAGAGCTCAGGATCTGATGGTGATGAGAACGGCGAGTCTTCTTCTTCCAGTTCCAGTGGGCCCGCGGATGAGTCGGTGAGTTTTCCACACGTTTTTCCTCTTGGACTATTTATTTATATGGAATAAATATTCAATTGATGATATTACAGGAAGAAGCCGCTTCTGAAGATAACTCCGAGATGGAGATTCATGGAAACGAAGATGTAGGTGTAATGGAGACCGCGCCCATTGATAATCCATAGATAGAGATTGATCATCGTGAGGATGTTGTTGTGTCTCCAGTAGTGGAAAACTCTTCTATGGATGCGGGAGCAATTATTCCCAAAGAATCTTTGCTGGTCGCGGATTCAGTTACAGGTGCCATTTTTGACCCTCTATTTTCGGCTCCTTTTGAAGGTTATGTGTTGATAGGAGGATTCAGTGTACCAACTAAGTACGCAGAGTTGTATACCCAAATATGGCAGAAGCATGGACACATCGCAACAACTAAAAAGGTCACCAGCCGATTTTCATTAGTTAAGCGCGTGGAAGAAGCCCTATCTACAATCCATGATATGTGCAACGTGACCGGCCACACCATTTCTGGAGATGTAGTTTCAAGCTGGGAGTTCCACGGGGACGTATGCGTGGGCTTTGAGTTTAACGTCTCCTGGTTCTGTGAAGGATTTTCCAAGATCCAAAAGCTGCAGGCTGAAATGGTTGAAGGTCCCTCCGTGGATTTGATTAATCAACGGGAGGCAGAAATCGAGAGGTTATCTCAGGAGTTGAAGTTGAAGTTGAAGCTGGCGGATCTTCAAAGCATGAAGGATGCTTTCTCCAAGAAGAATGGGTTGTTGTTGGACAATTTCCCTTGAATGCTTTTATTTCTCTGAACTTCCTCCTCTTAGGGTTTTTTTTTTTTTGAAAGGCAAGAGACGCCTCTTTTATGGTTTGATTTTTTGGTTTTCTGGATTGATAGATGATTGCTTTATAAGAATTTTTGAATTGGTTTATTTTTGGGATGGTTTTGTGGGTAATTTTTTTGAAATCAACGGTACTTGAATCAACTAATATGTTAGAATCCAAATTCCGAATGCAAGTAGTGCAACCATTTTGGAGAATAGCAAGTATTGCATGAAAAAGGGGAATATGGGAGCGACATGAAATCCCAGAACAATTGGGTTATTACTTTTGTTGTCAATACGGAACTGACGCCTGTGTCAGATTTCCAACATACTCAAAACGTGGGTTGCACAAACGATGTTCGACAAAACTTACTCGTTTAAGGGTCTCCTAATGAAACTGAACTTTCCGGGTAAAAATTCGAGTTTGCTGTGTGACGCAATCATGGCCGCGAGAAGTCCCCAGACTTTTTTTTTTTTTGCAACATCTTTACGTCGATCCGCGGTAGAGTGGAGAATCTTCAGTTCCCAGGCGCAATTCTCCTGAATCAATTTTTTCTTGGACAATGCACTTCAGACCATTGCACTCACTGGTAGGATGATGGATAAACCAGTGATAGTGGAAATATCTTGAATCTAACATCTCTTGATCAGTTGGTGGGCGCCGTACTGGGGGTAGTTGGACTGCTCCTTCTCGTACCCAAACTTCCAGTAATTCCAGAACTTTTCTTATAGGCAACGGGAAGCGTGGATGTTTTGAGTCTAGCTTTTCTCGTATCAGGGGATGTTGTGGTGGAGATTCTTGTAGGCTTTGATATGAAGCTCTTTTCGAGGGCGGACTCGATGCTCGAGCGGCCATTGATTCGTAACCGGGTCGTTTGCTTCTGCCATATTATTGAAAGGTAATTTCTCTTGAGGGGCCTACATCAGTGGCGGCGATGCGAAGTGGCTAGGCTGGATATTGTTTGTCGGCGCAGCGCTCGTCTCCATAGGCATCTTGGCAGATTTCCCCTTCTTCAGGTTCCTCCTTCTTCTGTAAAGAAGTTGTGGTTGCGGACCGTTGGACAACTCTTTGAACTTCTTCAAGGGTTTGGAGATAAAGGTTTTCCAACAAAGCTTCATAGGCCGGCTCTTTGCTTTTGTCCTATAGATATTATGGCGCACCTGGAAAGTCTCCTCCCTTAGTTTTGTGAAACTGTCTTGGCTCTTTGTCATCGACAGAATTCAATTTGTTGCTTCCCTCCTGCTCTTGCATGACACAGCTACGTGTTCTGTCGGCATCTTCATTGGTAGAGGCACAGACCTTAGCCAAAGATTCAATATTTTTCGCATCATTTCTGAAATCAGTAGGATCCTTCGGGCAAGTGTTCGTTGACTCTTCCCACAATCGGCTTATCATACTCTTCAGGATACGAAGCGTTTCATTTTGCCGCTTGATGATATCAACTTGATTTGCGGCCATATCCTCTAACATTTTTGTTACGCCTTCCATGGTAGTTGGTTTCTGGGCAGTCATTGCTTTGGTAAGGCTAGGACGACCAGGATACATATGGAAAATTAGAATTGGTGATTGAAATGAATTTGGAAATTGGTATTGCAACCGAGAGATTAACCTCTTGTGGTCGCCAGTTGTTTTGGGAACGATTTCTCGGTTTTGGTAAATTTGGGTGTGTTGATGAGAAACAAATTTAGACCTAAACAAATGCACTGCACGAGAGTACTTTAGATTCGAGAGATCAATCTGTACAATCCTGGCCTAAACCAAGAAATGGTCGTTCCAGTCTTGCTTCGGTCACAAAGTGAAGGAGAAGGGTTGGTCTTAGGAAGGGAAGCAAAGAAGGTGTTGAGACCAGAATGGTTAATTCTAAAAGTGTGGTTGTTTTATGACTTGTATCAGAATGTGGAACTGTCTTGCGGAATGTAAGCTATCAGTTCTTTAGTGTTTTCTGGATACTTGTGTTGTTGTTAACCAAAACTATTATTCTGGTCGAAATAGGTAGAAACCTATTTATACAAGTCATAATTGAACGCACCCTAGTCTCGTAGGAAGTGGGAATGATTGAGTGATGGAGAAGTGGGGGTAATGTGTAAATGCCAGAAACCACGTTCCCACTATGAAGGAAACGGGTTAGTTTACACCCACTACCTCTTTCCGTCACTAACTGCCCGCTTTCATGACACTTTATTATAATGGGCGTGTTGCACGCCGCACGCTGTAAACCGCCAGACCAATACCCTGATGAACATTCCCCAGTTTGTGACATGTTTGATGTCTCGAGTATTTTCGTGGAAAATATGAAACAGATTGCCGAGTGGGTCTCGTATGCAAAAACTTGGCTATTCTGATTAATTGTATGCTAGCAGGTACCCATGTGTGGCAAGTTAAAGTCAGGAGACTCGCCGCAGGAGAATAGTGTGTGATGCTATAAGGTTAATCTTGGTTGGTCGCCTAAGACTTACCATAGGCCGCTCAATTATGTGGCGAATATGGACAACTGAGATTGTAATTCAAGAGAGAGGGTGGTTGTTGATTATGGCCACATTCCAATGGCACCTGTTAATGGTATAGTGGCATAGCCGTGCCCATGGTATGGTGGCATAGCCGCGCCCGTGGCATTGTGGCATGGCCAAAGCTAGGATTTGGCGCCGTGGCCAAAGTTAGGGGTTGGAGGCATGGCCAAGGCTAGGATTTGGCTTTGTGGCCAAAATTAGGGCTTGGCGGCATGGCCAAGGCTAGGATTTGGCTCCATGGCCAAAATTAGGGCTTGGCGGCATGGCCAAGGCTAGGATTTGGCTTCATGGCCAAAGTTAGGGTTTCGATTAATGCTACTAAAGCAAAAGTCGTGTTTCGATCATAAAACCCTAATTGGAGTCTGTTACGGCGTTGGCCACGAACATAAAGTGGGTTAGCACGCAGTTGCGCCATTTGTGGCACATTGGCATGTTACTGTGGCGGAACGGCATGTTGGCACGGCATGGCATGTTTGGCATGCCGATCAACATGGTGGTGCGGCATGGCGCGTTTGGCATGTCAGTTAGAATGGTGGCATGGCAGGGCGCGTTTGGCATGCCAGTTAACATAGTGGCGTGGCAGGGCTCGTTTGGCCTTTCAACACATGAGGTGGGTTTAAAGCGAACTGATTGGTCAAAAGAGGGGACGGCCAAACATAGGGCGTGGCAACATCTCTAGTGCTCGTGGTGCATTTAAAGTGACATCATTGGTCGATAGGAAAGAGGAGGGTCGGTCAAGCAGCATGGTAGCGTGGCCATCTGCAAGTGGCGCCGACTGGCCTATGGCACGGCCACACCTCCCTTGTTGTTGCTCCTATTTCCGGTGGCTCCTCTTTTGTTCCTTGTTTTCTAATTTTGGGTAGGACTTTGCACCCACTAATCCATGGCGGATCATTATATTCGAAAGTTGTGAATTGTCACAAAATTGATTAAATTTGGTGAGTTATGTGTGTTGACACAGAGTTCTTTTTATTTTCAGGGAGCAGTTAGCGCGTCTCTTGAATGAATACTTTATGCAGACCTTAATTTTGATACTTCGGGAAATTCATGATACTCTGTTGTGAGTGAACATTAATTGTCATGTCATATCAATATTAAGGGTTCAGCCGGAGAACATAGCATAGAAAGTATCCAATGAGCCTCACATTGATGAATAATAAGGCATGATGTTGAAATTTACAGAATATTTGGGATTGTTGCTACATGCACCATTTTGGATAAATTTCATGTAAATATATTGAATTGCTCAATAAATGCGCCAGTGACAAGGTTAGACATTCATCACTTTTTCATGGTTTTGTCTCTTTGCAGAATGACAACACATTATACATAGGGTTTTACAATTTTAGCCCTGAACTAAAAACCACCATTAACAAATAAATTCTCATAAGAAGTTTCCTAGACATTTATTTAAAAGAAACAACTCTCATAAAACATTTCACTTACTTTGAATACTCTTCTCATATTCCCTATATTCTTCAAGCTCATCTTCGATTAGATCAATCCTGGATTCAATGTTATCCATCTTTTCTTCGAGTCTTTTGGAAGAAGATTCAAGTTCACTCTTCAGGGCACTTACTTGTTCCAAGACGAGATTCATGGTTAAAGAGAGCTCATCAAAAGGAGAGACAGAGGAATTTTCAACAAGGTAGGAATCACGTTTGTCGGACAACATCTCACTATCAGAAGAGTCAAAATGAATCTTCTTAGAAGCAAAAAGAATAGTCCAGACATCATTTTATTTGCTTGAAAGACTTGACGAGGATATGATAGAAGAGATAAATGAAATGCTCTCACTTACGAGACATCTTCTTCTTAAAAAGAAGGAAGATATGGGATAAATTTCCAAAAAGACCTTTGACCAAAACCCTAACAGAATTTGGTTATCCATAGGAAAAAGTCTTACATGGAAAAACCGTTCATGTACGGAAACGGTTCTTGGCTAAAAAAAAATAACAAAAAGCAACAGAATCAAACTAGAGAAACAACAGAAATATTTCATCACAACCCTCTTGAAGATTATAACTCTAGCCCAAGAGAGAAAAACAAGAATCATCTTAAGCAAAATTACAGATTGTAATTTCTCCAATCCAACACATGATTGGATGATTTCTTTCGAGGGGATGAAGTATTTGTTATTCCTTGTTTCTGTTTTGCCTTCAAGAAAGAAGAGTTATGCACATCATTCTTTCCCCTTTTTAGCACAGTTTTGAATACCTTGTTTGTTGATTTTCGCAAACTATGAATGGCTTCGGAAATCTCTTTTGAAAGGGAGGGTTTCGTAGGAGGTTTCCTTTTCATCTTCTAAAAACAATGTTTAACAGAGGAGAAATATTCTTGATCTTTAGTGCTTATAATTTCAAGATGATCATGATTTTCACACAAGGAGACTAAACTATTTGGTAAGTCCTTGTAGTTCTCCATATCATCTTTTTCGTCAGGATTATATGAGAATGACATAGAATCAGAAGTAACTTGTTGATATTGCTTAAAAGAGTTCGAAGAGGTTCGACGTTTCTTATTTAGGATCACAATTGCGAGTGATAGCAATCTCTTGTCTTAAATTAAGCAGTTGACATTCCAAACCTTCAATCTTTTTAATCAAGGCTTCCTTTTCCAGTTGAAACACTTCTGGAGAAGTAAGATTGTACATCGTGGAATAATCAGGACTGTTAGGAGGACAAGTGTGATTATCAACAAAGAGGTTAAGAGAACTTTCACAAATAACATCCTCAGGACAGTAGTCAAGAGTACCCATCCATGCTTTAGTTAACTCACTTAACTCCTCATCAGAATTTTTGGAAGTATCATGGATACTTCTATAGCACTTCGAACAAGTTTCATTAACATAGCTTTTCTGAACTTTTCTATCCCTTTTATTGATTGATTGAGCTTTCTTTTGAGACTTTCTTTTACTCTATCTAAGAGTCTTCTTTAACTGTTGTATAAACAATGAAAGAGTAGAATTAAAGCAATTCTCATCACTTGGATCAATCAATTTAGGGCGTCGATACTTTTTATCAGATGCAGTAACAGAGTCTAGCAAGTGACGTTTTTCTCTTTGACATAGTTCAAGATCGAAAATCTTTAGCTTTCCAACAGGAGTATTTATGGAAAGAGTATCAAGGTTATTTCCCTCAACGATGACATGCTTCTTATAATCGTATCTAGATGGCAGCGATCTGAGAATTTTCATCACAATGTCCTTTTCAGGAATAGTCTTACCCAATGCAAAAAGATGCATTAACAATTTCAGACACTTTGTGATTAAACTCATCAAATGAATCTTCATCTGCCATACGAAGGTTTTTCCAATCGAAATTTAGGTTTTGCAGCCTAGCTTCCTTTTCACTGGTATTTCCTTCAAATACGGTTTCTAAGATATCCCAAGCATCTTTAGATCGAGTGCACATAGTCACATGGTGTTGAAGATCTGGGGTAATAACATGGATGATAGCATTTAACCCGTCAGAATTTCACTTTGCAGCGAGAATCTCGGCAGGTTCGTATGCACCAATATCCTTTGGAACAATTGCATCGCCTTCTGCAACAATCGGAGGATTATAGCCATTAACTACATAAACCCATGATTGAAAATCACGCGCTTGAAGAAATGCACACATAGAAATTTTCCACCACAAGTAATTTGAGCCATCAAAGAATGGTGGTACGTTTATGGAGATGGCACTTCTGTCCATATTTAGATCGCTACAAACAAAGACTTATAAGGTCTTTAATGTATTTGCCTGCTTTGATACCAATTGAAAAAGCAGGGGTACAACAACCACACCCAATAATTCATATGGAAA